>JADNRV010000223.1:0-77045 GCA_015499995.1 Flammula alnicola | reverse complement strand
ACCCTAAACCCTAACCCTAACCCTAACCCTAACCCTAACCCTAACCCTAACCCTAACCCTAACCCTAACCCTAACCCTAAATATGCACGCAGTGACTCGCGTGATATGCACGCGGTGACTCGCGTGATATGCGCGCGTTGTTTCGCGTTGGGTCACGTCATCTCACCTATGGTGCACTGACTTGACATATCACTTTTCTAGGTCAGAATGACAGTTGATAATGTGTCAGATCATATCAGGTTGGGTCACGTTGAGTCGCGGTGACTCGCGTTGGATACGCGGTGACTCGCGTTGGGTGCCGTGGGGTATAAACAACCGAACAACACCATGTACTATCTCAGGTTACTTTACATATTCTAGAAGCATCCCTGTAGCAGAGAAATAGTGCATAAGTATAGTATCTTATAGGGTGACACTGTTGCGGCACTTCCCGATTTGGTAAGTCCGCCATCAAAGGCGGGTCTGACGACTGTCGGCGTATCTCATGAACAGGCCCACCAAATCCTTAGCGGTTTTGCATGAGCCTTATACGATAGTAATATATATGTAATGTACACTAATAGTAGGAGAAAGTTTGTGTACGATGTTACCTTTTCGATAAGGATAAGTACTATAATGGTGCAAGGCCAACGAGGGCGGAGTGAAGTCGCGGAAAATGCCGAAACCTTGCTAGAATGCGATTAGATTTCATGAGATGGAGTCCCGCAGGAAATCTAATCTATTCAAGATGTCTGCCGATGAGCCCAACATATCTAAGCGAGTATCCATTTGTTGACCAATTAAAACTCGCAAAAAACGGTGAGAAACCATGGGTGATGGGCTCTAAGCGAGTATCATCGGCTGCGCAGCGCATTTGCGGCGATCAAAAATGTCCATTCTAGGAAAAAAATTGGATTTTGGGTCGCTTTTTTGGTGCTGGAACAGCATTTTCCATGAGGCAGGCCACGGAAATTGCACAGTGGATGCCTCGTAAATGTATGCACATTCTCCCCTCTCTTTTTCCCTTTTTTTCCTTTCCTTTTTGGGAATTTCGATTTATTTTTCTTTATTTTTTTATTTTCACCCCACAGACACCAGTATCGGGCCAAAAGTAGGCGAAAAAAATAATTCGACCCTAGGTCTTTTTTTTTGTTTCGCGCACCCCCTTGGAAAATAGTGAAAGATTTTAGATTGGTGCGTAGGAGATCGATGGTGTCGCCCGTTGATTTGTCGGTTTGGTCAAAGAGAATGTCCTGCGCAATACCAGTGTAATATTACTTCCGCCTTCTGGGCTCATAAAATACAATGTTGAGAAAGTGGTATACCGAGAATATGAATTTCGACCTCAGTGGCTACATCTATGTAGTACTACGCACTTTCAAGTTCGGATCGGTCAGTCCGAATAAGATCAATGCCCAGCCACACTTCGGCATTCTGAATAATGTTCGTATTCCTCAACCATCATCACCACCAACACTGCTAAGCACGATTTTTCACAATTCGTGCTGTATTTCCTCGGATTTCTTACACGGACGCAAACCTGCAGAGAAGATATCGATGGAAGCGCAAGATAAGGACAGGGGTCTGACACCTAGCGAGGCTTGGACGTCGTATTTTTACCGACGTAAGTTATTTTCAATTTAAAAGGATTCCACGCCCGTCATGGACGCTTCAACTGACTATCTATCAGCCAAGCTACTGTTCATCGCTACTCTGTGCCCAGTCGACATTGGTTTTAACCTCTTGACCTGGTATGTTTTGTCAGTTGACTCATTGCTGTATGTTCTAATACCTTTTCGGCCACTTTGTAGCCCCTTCAGGCACATATTTCGTTCCTTAAAAGCCAGCGAAGGAGCTACAATTCCTCCTGCCATCTCAAACTCCACCGTTATCTTTCTTGCCTACCAGTACTGCTCACCAACCGATGTCTTCTCAAGCTAGCTCGGTTCTGCCTCCTGAACTCATCGAAGCCATCATCGATGAGGTGGGCCAGCTGCACGACAGAGACACTCTCAAAGCCTGCTCGCTCGTCTCGCCTTCCTTCGTATTTCAATCCCAGAAGTACCTATTCCGATCTATCGACTTGGATCGTCAGCTACCACGCAAGAAGTATTATCAGCGGTTCCATCGCCTCATCGGCACCAAACCTCACCTGGGCGCACATGTCCGCGAACTGCGTCTCGGGGACGACACTGAGGACGATTTCGGTGGGGATACGGGCGGGCCTTGGATCACGACCGCGAAGACACTGCCCCACACTTTCCAACTCCTCCCGCGTCTCGAGTCTTTCTCCCTCACTTTCAACTCGGAGATGACAAGCTGGAAGATGCTTCCTGCTGACACGCGCTCTGCGATTGGTCGCCTGTTCCGCTTGCCGACCGTTCAAGCCGTCTCCTTGGAGTTCATCACGTCGTTTCCGCCCCAGCTCCTCATCTCCTTGGGTCGCTTGCGAAGCCTCAGTCTCTCCTGTGTCGAAGTTGACACCTCAGCACCCCTAGCAGACGATATTTCCTACCTTCAATCTCGCTGGAAAATGAACCTTCAGTCTCTGTTTCTCCGAGGAACATCGCCTCCTACGATCTCGGCTATCTCGCAAGCCCTCGGTTCTTCTACCCCTGCCACTTTACGCCGGCTCGCTATAACCCCCACCTTCGAGAACGGGTTCTGCGACGCCGTCAGCGACCTCTTGAAGCAAAGTGGCGCGAACATCGCCAGCTTCGAATGGTTACCATCTATCCACTTCTGTGCGTGCCCGTCGCCCCCTCTTTTCTTTCATATCTTTATTAATCTCCTTATTTTTAATTTTGATGTTTTCGCATTTTTATTTTTACATGGTCGATCGATTTCTCACACTATCTTTTTCTGTCACCACAGCGTCTTCTGCCGGCTCCATCGACCTGAACGCACTGCCCCATCTCCGGGCCCTCCGGTTCGCTGTCAGCTTTCGCAAGACCCACGCCAGCGGGTTCTTCCCGGAGGTGCTCCGCCTCCTAGGTCAGGTGTCCCATCAGCCCAATCTCGTCGAGACGGTCATCCTCGACTGCCACTGCGTGAGAGTCCTGGATGGGCAGAAGCTCAAGTCGGAGTGGCGGCCCTTGGACAAGGTCCTCTCGAAGCCTGGTTTCGCCGCCTTGAAGGAGATCAGGATCCGGCTGTCGACAAGCACGAGCTCTGCAATGGAGAGACACAAGTTTACGTTGGCGTTCCAGGATTTGTTGCCGACTTTGCAGACGAGAGGAACGCTCATTGCGGTGACGACCGTGGATGAGATACCGGACGCGGCTTGCGCTACGTCGTTTTGACGGTAGGTTGGACTGGGGATTTTATCTCGGATGATTTATGTATTTTGAATTGCTTTCGAACGCTCCAAGACGTTTTACGAACAATGTACTATACTATTATATTTATTAGCGCTGCGATAGTCTTGTATGTAGAACATCAAGACCTTTATTTCTGCGTTTTATCATTTAAATTTGTGTTCAAGGGAGATGTTTACTTCTATAAACAGGATCGCTGCCTGATACTGAGACAGGCCACATCCAGATTGTGGAAAGTTCTAGGTATTCGATTATCTTGTCAACACATCTCCATCTCCACCCCGACGAAACGAGAAAAGCCGCACGGATCTACAAAGGAGCACGAAGGGCACAGAAAGTCAGCGTAACAAATTAACGGAAAGGAAGGCAAGGAAAAAGCAAAGATGTGAGGGGTAAGGATTGCGTGCGTGGTATGTATGTACGATGGATAACGATGTAAGTAAGTATGTATCTGCGAGCCTAAGAAAGAGGTAAAAAGAAGACAACGGCAGAGGTACACGGAGAATTAGGAAGAAAGGAAAAAGGGCATCTCGAGATTGGAAGAGGAGGAGGGAAAAGGAGAAAAACATCGACCCCAAATCAGCCTGAGATCACCACCACCACCACCCCGCAACACAAAAAAGTCATAGACAACGACAGCAGAAGCAACAGCAAGCTATACAGAAACGAGCAAAGAAACAGAACAAGAACTTCTAGTCTTTATAGAGATCTTCCATCAGCTTCCTCGAATATTAAAAGCACGAGCACTACGCCCATCCATGCATCTAATAACAAACCACCGCCATCTTTCAAAATTATTGTCCAGGTATTCTCCGCGTCAACATCACGCCCGCCGCTTGCTCCCTGCAGACGTCGACCCCTGCTTCCCGGCCGAGGCCTGCCTCTTCGCATCCTTGGTCGTGCTCGTACTCTGCGCTGCTGGGGGCGGCGGTGGTGGTGGCGTGCGATTACTCTTCAGCGCCCTCGCCAAGCCCGAGCCTCCATTCGCAGCTGTACTCGCACTCGGACCAGCAGCTGTGCTCTCCTTCCCATCCCCGTGCCCATGCCCGTGCCCGTGCGCATGTGCATGTGCACCTGAGGAGCTGGGCACGGGAGGCGGGTTTAACAGCGGCGTCTGATGGTGCAGCCTCTCGCGCTCCTCCTCTTCGTCCTCCTCCTCCACTTCATCACCCCCGTCCAAAAGCACGCTCTCATCCACAGGCTTCATCGCGTCCCTTTCACTCTGGTCCAACGCCGCCTCCAGCGGCTTCTCTTTCCCTTCCCTCTTCTCTCTGGACGACGCCCTCGAGCGTCCTTCCGCCTCCCGCTTCTGCTGCTCTTCCAGCGCCCTCTTCTTCTCCGCCTCATCCGCCTCCGCCCTCCGAATCACATCGATCTCCCCCTGCACGACGACGCCGTCCAGCCAGTTGTGGTATCGCAGCTCGGACGCCTTGGCGCGCTTGTCGGGGTGCAGGCGCAGCATGGGCGAGAGAAAGGAGGCGAGCGCGTCGGCGTCCTCCTTCGGGAAGAGGTATTTGTCGTGCAGGACGGACTCGAGCGGCCAGTAGCGCAGTTTGTTGATGTGCCTTAGCTCGCCTGTAGTGCGATTTGGTTGAAAAAAAAGGAGGATTGGGAGGGAGAGATGGGACGGACCTTTGCGATTGAAGAACTCGTGCGAGTACTTGCCCGAGAATGCGATGCTCTTGGGGATCTCGCCCAGCAGCTCGATGATCTGCGCGATGTGGTCGTCGTCTTTGCTGTACCGCGAGCCCGAGGCGGGGTCGAAGAGATAGTCGCCGCCTGTTATCAGCTCGAAGAGCTATATTTCCAGGGAAATGAATCAAAAGTCACTAAAACGTGCAGGGAGAGAGGAATGATAGTAGATGCAAAGACGTACGATGCATGCGACACTCCATAAATCCGAACTGGGCCCCCATTTGGCGCCTAGGATAACTTCCGGACAGCGGTACTGCCGCGTTTGAATATCGTCCGTAAAGTGGTGCTCGATCCACGTAGCTACGCAGACACTGGACGTTAGCATAAATCGCAAAAAGAACCATAGCAAAAAACCACCACAAAAAACACACCATTTCCCAGATCCGCGATCTTGACAGTGATTTTCTCGGCAGCAGCTTCCAGCGCGGCGTTCGAGGACTCATCGTCTGATTGCTGATCGATGGACATGACGCTGCTCGACACCGCGCCTGCGTGTGCCTCGCCGCCTGTTTTACTACCGGGTACCGGCACCGGCCGCGTTGATGACGACGTGACGTCGGGGGGTGCCAGCTGGGACAATAGCGACGGGCCTGCAGGTAGTGGTGCCACAGCCGTATTCGTGCCCGACCCCCGCCCGACGTACCCTGCCCGCGTGTCCAACGACACATTCCCCACCTCCGCCGCGAGGTCGGACGATGGCCCGCGCTTCATCGTGATGCCCTTATCCGCGGGCGAGGGCTTGCCTGACGAATCGTCCCCGCCCTCGATCTTGGACATGCCAAAGGCCCACTTGTCCAGCATGGGGCTGCTTCCGAAGGAGGATGAGGGCGAGGGCAGGGGCTGCGAGCCGGTGATGAAGATGGACTCGGAGCGCGGGGTTTGGTTACCCCGCGACCCTTGGAGGGGGGCACGCCGACGAGCCGCGTGGGTGGAGTGCTGGCGCTGGCGGAGGAAGCGGCGAGCTCGGCGGAGATGATAGACTCGACGTCGTCGATGCAGATGAGCACATTTTCGGGCTTGAGGTCTGCACACGATCATAGGGTCGGTCAGACGACTAGAAAAAAAATCGGACAGATACATACCGGTGTGGATTACACCACAGCACCTGTGCATGTAATCGAGGCCTAGGAGGATCTGCTTAGCGATCTGCTTGACGAGGGCATGGGCACGCCTTTGTTCTGGTGGCGCTTAATGAGGCCGAGGAGGTTTTCGCCGAGGACCTCGAATACCATGCATACGTGGATGCCGTTGGGCCCTTTGTGTCGAAAGTGGTCGAGGAAGGATATGACATGGGAGCGGCCAGGATGGGTATGTGATGGAGACGGAGAGGGGTTGGGGTTGGATGGTGTGGGAGCGACGGGTGGGGTTGAGGAGGTGATGAGGCGCTGGAGGAGCTTGATCTCGTCGAGGGCGGTTTCTGTATATCGTGGAGCTGATTTGACGACTTTGAGTGCTACATGACGATTCATCCTATTACGAGAGATAAGATTTAGTCTTTTTATTGTTTTTTTTTTTTTTTTTGCAGGATCGGGTTGGCACGTACTTTTGATCTTTAGCGAGCCATACGGTTGAGAAGTGGCCCCAGCCGAGTTTGCGGACGACAACATAGCGACCGTCTGAAAAGGTATCGCCGATTTTTACAGGGTGGTAGCCACCTTTGACGTAGTCCTCCCAGTCCTCCTCGTCTTCGGTCATGATGGAAGCGGATTGCGAGGAATATGAACCGTGAGACATGGTTGATAACACAGATATATGTCTTCTCTACGGAGCTGTCGCAGTGGGACCGAGATAAGAGGCCAGCAAAAACTCGGCCACAGAGATAAGGATGTTGAACCCGCTTTAGGCAACAACAGGAATCAAAAATATCACAGGTCTGTTGTTCCCAGGGATCGCGATGGTTGAGCAGGGGGTGGTTGGTCGTCGACGGCGGGGATGGTGGGGCGGGGGAGATGGGGCAATGAGGAAGAGAGGCGCCGCGTCCATCTCCTCACTCTTTCACTTTCTAGTGCAATCGCCCAAACGGGCAGTATCCGGTGCAAAATACAGCTCATGTGATTGGTCCGTGACTGGGAAAAAAAATCAAAAAGAGCCGGATCTTCTCTCTTTGCTCGTAACTCGTCTCCAACCCGTCTCCCTCCATCGTAGACATAATCGTGGCGTCTATTCAGCTCATGGATTGGAGCATTTCGGACTTGCTCCTTGCCACGCTGCGCTCTCTGGGAGAATCCATCGCTTGGACATCACCCCCTCAAATCAAATTCACAGCGGAAGCAGATATAGCGCCTTTTGTCCGACGGAGGCAGTTAAGTAACTCTTTCTCTCTCTCTTTTTGTCATTGCCGTCTTCTTTTCGACCTCTTTGAATGATTTCGAGACAGCTGGCTTACAATCCACGTCTCATGCCTTCATCAATGCTTGACGTCAACGAAAATGCTAAGCCAAGTAGAATGCATCGTGGGATCTCACTCCGAGGAATGCACACAGAAATGCTTCCCGCTGTGCATGCGTATCTAGCTTGGTATCTAGCAACCTGTTGCATCCCCCCTCCTCAACCGCCAAGCATATTCCAGACCCAGATCCATTTTCCTCCACCGGCGCCACAGAGTGTGATCCGAATCCATTGCTACCAGCACTACATCGACCGAATGCTTTTAGAACGCTCTTGCGATAAGGAAGACATATCAGCAATCTCTAACAGTTATTGAGTGTCAATTGAGCAAGGAACGGTGCCCAGCCACCTCTATTAAGTTCCATCCACTGTCCGTTTATCACCTGGATCGAGTCTAAGTGGTCTACCGACCATCAGTTTTCACGCTTATCATACTCTTCCCGGCTTACTCTTCTGTAACTGCTACTCTAAATAGCTCCAAATCTCCTCAACGTCTATCTCTCTTCGCTAATCATCCAAAGCAATTCAAAGACACGCGACCACGTCAACCACTCGCCCCTGGACGGTTAACGTTAACAATTATCGATTCTTGTATATATGTAGGTTATTCATCTTACTTCTACAAGATCCGAGCGAGAAGCACTGGCCGGCACACGCGCGCATACGCTTCTCCACTCGCGAGCTTCCCCCGCAACCCCGCACACGCATTCGACCGACATCTAATCTACAATCAGATCGCGGCACGTGTGCCTAATTAGAAGCACCCCTTTCACGCTGTGGGTTCTCCAATTGGGAGTATACTATATCTGTGCGGTGTTTTTGGTCAAGCACGACCTACCTTTCTTCATACTGGGTAGGTTATATAGAACTCTCGGCGTGTGCAAACATTTTAGTTTAATTTTTTTATTGGTTGATGTCGCACGTCAAAAGTAGAAAATATTCCGAGGACATAGCGCCGAGTAATAATTAATCTTCTCTGCACCATCGTAGATATACACATGTCTCGGCGAAACCAATCAATCAGCCCTCTCAAACGCTCTCTACGAGTCTTCCCGAAAACTAAGAATTATATCTCTAATTGTACGAAGTATAAATTTACATCAGCGTTTCATTGCAACCAACACACTTAATATAAATTATCCACTGATACAGTACATACGTACTTTTCATACTAAGTACTTAATTGAAGACAAACTGGCGGGTCCAATGACGCCCATAATTCCTGCTATTATCGCCAGACCAAAAGTTTGGTAGAGATCTTTTGTGGGTTCTACATTTGTAACGGATATGCTCCGGATGCTACACCAGAAATGTAATGGATATCCATTACAGGCGCTAATGAAAATAGCGCTGCGGAGTGAACACGTAGTCAACCCCTCTTATCATTAAAGCGTATGATCAATGCTGCACTCTTCCTGTAACGTGCTTCGCCTGAGGCGAGATTACTCTCAAGTCTCGAAGGCTTTGATCCAAGAAGGTGGGGCATACTGCCCACGCTCATATACTAGGTAAGGGTGCCACTCTAGCGATTCAGGTGCCAATTTATCAATACACACATGGTACATGAATATGTATTTGATATGTTCAAGTTGCCTTGCTTATATTGCAGCGGCGGGTTATCCGGTACCGAATTTGAGAGAAAGGGGAATAATTACGTCCAACATGGACATCTCCGCCTTCGAGGGAAACTAAAAGTGCATTACTGAGAAACATCTGCGGTGGTTCTCAAAATATTGTGTCTCTTACTATCAAATACAGAGAATACGCTACGAGCACCGCTCCAGAAATAGATATCAAGACAGGTAGCAATGTAATATCCGTGTCGAGTTTAGGCGCCCAGCACCCCGTGCTCAAATTGTACTTACTTGGAAGCCGATCCGTGCATTCTGTGAATAAGGATATCCTGATTCCTAGGGCTTAGGAATTCCTAATACCACGTGGACGTTGTTTCATGCTAGGTTCTTAACATTGAGGTGGAAACCGCTCAAGCAATGTGGCAGTGATCTTCATTGGCATCATTGCACTTCTTCATTATTTCGTTGACATCACGCAGCGGTTTAATTTGTGTTGAATAGTGCTGTACTCGAGTAGTATTATTCGTCAATGATGACCGCACATTAAAGTCTCTTGAATTGATTGTACAACTTTGATAAATTGTGTATGCGGCGAGAACTACGAGCCTAGGGACGCGAGGCGCGTGTGGTCTCGACCTCCTTAATCATGTGACTGTTGTGATGGGATTCCGGCAGGGCGATGCCGGGGTTTTCCTTCGTTTCTCCGTTACAGTCCGTTTTCTCTGTAAGCCTAGGACCTACAGTAAGGCCTCGCCTGACCTAGGATCGCGCTGCACTGCTAATAATATTAAGAACAGGAAGAGCGGCTAAAGCCGTTATTTATCCGTTAGGATTTGCTAGGTTAAAGCGCCCCCATTGTTCTCCGTTATCAGAAGACCCGACCTTACCTTCTAGTCACAGCCCCACGTTCTCTTTACTCAGCTTCCTTAAGGCATCAGGAATAACATCAAAGATATGTACGGCTGCGAAAAAAAAACATGACGAGAATAACAAAAGCACGCACCATAGCACGCCTCCAACACGTGTACGTCACTGATACAAACCACGCCTACCCCAGCCTCCACAGAACGCCTGGCTAAAGTCCAGACATCCTTGATTTTAGGTCACTTTCCCCAACCGTTGGACGATACTAGGCTGCGCCACCAAGAGCATCTGCGCGACGGATACTCGACGTTATCGTCATCCTTTCCGACTTTCTATATCGTCCTTTGACAAAACCACGCCTGAGCAGTTCAAATACTAAGGCAATGGCGCCTCCACGAGGATTGCGGTTATAATTCTAAATCACTCCCAGGATAATTCTTATTGGACAAGCGCTTGTCTTCCACATCCCGGTTCAAGCCCCCGTTACATAAACGCACCCTGAACGCATTCATACCTTGCGCTTCTTTCTCCCATTCTCACCACTCTCGATAGCGTTGTTCTACTCCCGATAGCGTTGTTCGTCAACTAGTCGCACGTTTGACCGAAATGTTGAGGGAAATGCCTGACCTCGATGGCGAGCAGCCGAAGTATGTTGTCCTCATTGCTACTCCACTTCATATGATCTAACAAGCACCTTTTGCAGACCGGTGTACCACACGCCCACCAAACCCGCTGCGAAAGTCCTCGAAGAGATGGTCGCAGAGCGAAACTCTACCAAGAGCTCCAAATCGTCGCACTCCAATCGTACGGCAGGCTCTGAGAGCGCAGCCACACAGTCAGAGCTCCCTCCGCTTCCCCCTCTACCACCTTCTCCCCCACAAGTTCGACCAAAGAGCCCTTCTCCGACTTCATTTCCATCCCAGCCATTGGAATCCCCTCTACCTCCGCATCCTCCAAGTTCACATGCAGATGACGTCAGAAATTACCGAGATACGTCCTCCACATCCCGAAAGTCCAAGCACTCATCCAGATCGCTCCCTCGCCGACTGCTGGATGAGCTCAATCACCGCCACCACCATCACCACGACCCTGCCACGGAGACGTCGCCCACTGACTCGCACGCTGGGCGGCATCGATACGCAGAGTCGCGTTCGCGAGCTTCCTCGGATTCGATATCCGCGATAATGGCGCTCACGACCGAGCGGTTGTCCCGCGAAACGACAAGAGCGAACGAGGCAGAGCGTCAAGCTACTGAGGTGCTATCCATGTTCAAGACCGCCCACGAGGGGAAGCTAAAGTTGGAGAGGGAGCTCCAGCGGGTCAAGGAAGAGCTGGCGATGTACAAAATTCAATTAGATGTCGCTCAAAAGGGTGCGTTGTTTTACTCGTGTCGTAGTCGACATTCCATTCTTCTCTATTGTTTTACCTTGTCACAATCCTGACGTTAGCTCTCATTGCAGAAATATTTCGCGCGCAGGAAATCGTTGACAAAGTGGAACGTCGAAGGTTGGCCGCAGAAGAGGAAGCGATGCGGGCAAAGGAGAAAATGCGAAAGCTGGTACAGACTCGCGCCGTGGAGCAGGCGATGGAAGAGGGAAGACGACTTGGATTCGAAGAAGGGTTGAATCAAGGCAGGGTTTACGGGACTGATGCGGTGGAGACAGCGGAAACCTGGGATGAACCCTTGAGACAATCAACGAGGAGACCAAATGGCAAAGGAGAACATGGCCGTTCTGAAGTCTCACGTTATACGTATCCCAATGAAGAATCCGCTTCTAGTTCTTCTCATTCGTCTGCGACGAAGTCAATCAGGTAAGCGAACAACCTACATCTTTGATGTATCGAATTTCTTAAAAAAATCACAGAACGATACCACATCATCAACGAGCGGGTGATACCAGGCTTCAAGCACCGCAAGCCTCGAGCTCTAACTCACGACCTCGGCGCGAATCTACAGCCATCCATTCAGCCATCCATTCAACCTACCCACAACCTCCAACCTCGCAGGCAACGACCTCTAATACCCGTTCCAGAGGTAATTCCACTGCCGCACCACCGCTCCAACATCCCCACGGAACTCCTCCAGATGTCGCGCGGTACCCGCAATCTCTACCGATGCCCACAATCACGACCCCAATGCCTGTCCCCGTTCCGTCTACCCAACCACAAATACCGCCGCCAATGCCCCCGCATCAGTCTGGGACCACTATTCATGATCATTCATTCAAGAATCCAGAGCACATTAAGATCCAGCCATCCGACAAGCCCATCCATCCTATTCCGATTCATAACCACAGCCCAAGCGTATCTCACCCATCGATCGTACTTCCACCTGATGGGTATATCCCTACTCTTGATGCGAATTCCATGATCTCTCTACCGCCACCACATGAACTTAGCATTCCCGTTCCTGCTGAAGCTCCGCTGCTGCCACCACCCCAGGAGCGGCCATCCACGAGACCGAGATCTGGGAGTCGAGGGCGAGAGTCCAAATTCCATGTTGTAAATACGGATGCTGACGAACATCCTAGTCGACATAACCCATCTAGACACGGCGAGTTCAGTGATGCCGATAGTGTTGCTTACACAACTCGTACTGGCAGAGACCCTGACGTCCAGAAATATAGTCATCCTACCTCCCACACCATGTCCGTCAGATCTCGAGGATCCACACAACTATCAGAGCTCGACATGCTGAGCCCGCCCCACGGTTATGAAGGCGATCGAAGCGAGCGTAATAGGGCAAGAAGTCGTCCTGACGTTGAAAGTCCTACTCCTGTCAGGTCGAGACCTCGAGCCTCAACCCAATCAGCGACAGAAGGGATAGCGGAGCGGTGGCGTAATGAGAACAGGGGTTATATTAGATCTAAATCTCCTCCTGAATCTTCCAGTTCAAGAAAAGACACCACTGGTCGTGACTCTCAAACGAATGGGAGGGACTCGCGAAATCAAACTGAGGTAAGTTCTCGCTAAATTCTAATACTTTTCTGTTTGTCGTTCTGATTTGTTGTAAATATGTAGCGTCCAACTTCAGCTGGTTCAACAGTATATGGTAGACCAGCGTCTTCGAACGGTATGCGCGACAATATGCGACCTCGTCGTCCGCGAGAGGTCGTACTTCCCGTGCCTTTAGGTGATCCTTTCGTCGACCCAAGTACCGCCCATGGTCACGCCTCGTTGCCTCCTCGCAATAACACCCCTTCGTCAGCTGGTTACGGAAGACCGACTATCCAAACCACTTTTCCTCCTAATGCTCAGAGAAGTACTTCGACTGCTACCGTTCCTGGGATAGAGGTTGTAACTCCTGTAAGTCGTTCTTCCATACCTTCAACGTCTCAACGTCTAATATACTGCACATAGTCTACCCATACCCAATCAATGCACTCTGTGCGAACGGTTGTCGATCCCATTCTTCTCACACCAGAAAGCGCAAATAGAGCGACTCCTCTCCCGGAGCAGCATGTCGATCAACGTCCAGATTCCGGCCTTGGGATCTTTACTCCTGGACAAGGTGAAGAACGGATCGAGATGACCTTGCCGGATAACAACCTCCCGCCTGGATTCGTGCCTCTTAGCCCCATACCTGGGATGGAAAATCTCAATCCGTACCCACCTGGATTCGCGCCGACGCTGCCCAAGGATCATCCCGGTGGTGGTTCGCCAAACTATACATATTCTTCGCCTTTAGTACGGTCCACATGATTGCGTTCCATTAATGCTCTTGCTACATTTCTCGTTGCGAAAGGGGTTTCGGCGGGCTCTAGTGCTTCCATTATGATACGTTCTGTAGTAAACTTTCTCCCTCCTTTTCATGTACTGTATTGCATACATTCCACCCAATCAGGAGCACCGTTATACGATAGAGACAAAGACGTGTTCAAAACCTGTATTTGTACGCACAGTTCATCGTTCTGATATAAGTCATTTTGTGTCTAGTCCAATCTGTCTCAATGGAAGGCACGTTCTCTTCGCTTCATCCATTCCTCTGATAAATCGGCCAGGTTGCACCTCAGGATTGGAATTTTCGGTGCTAAACAACAGCGAATTTGAGTATAAAGTATAGAACGTTGCAACAAGAGCTCTATTTTCAAGGGGTCACCGATCAGTTGCGGTTGCTCGACCGAATTATCTGCAGATACTGTCCCGATGTAACCATGTATCCCATATTTTCTATGCTCACTGGACTTGATATCCACCGATTTCCTTTCTCAAATCGATGGAATCGTACTACATATTTAGCGCCCAGCCACACACCCCACGACTAGTACAGCCCTGATCGCAGCGTACCTTGCACCTCAAAATCGAATCAGGCATAAGACGTCATATATCGGTTCTCCTCGGCCTTGACCTCGACGAGAACGCCTGGCAATGTACTCCCGGCAGGCACAGAAACTCGTACAGCGGAACCGAGCTCAGTTCAGGTACCTCTAAGCTCGAGCTCGTGGCTTGTATTAGATCTATCTTGACGTCGTCGTCAAGAACCGCTCGGCTTGCCACGGTGTCGGTGGAGTGAGAGGGTCATGAAAATATGTAATGGCGAAGACCTTCCCAGTGCCGCTCTCGCCGGTCATGCGCTCGTTATCTACACCACAATTTGGCAACAGACGACGAGCGACCGGTCACTGGCAGACCGATGGTCGCTATCAGGCGGGATTTACTGCTTCTTTTTCGGCAAGATTCCACTGAGATCCAACGACTTATCAGACTTCCTGCGTACACACAACGGCACATGATGCCCTTCGCCGATAAGGATGCCTAAATGACCATTTGGGGTGGATCAAAAGCGCAAGGAACCAGCGTACGGAATTTCCAGGGGCCGACGACGGAACGGCGATATTGCTATCGATTATCGGGACGCACAGGCACTGGAAGTGCATAAGTGGTTATTATTGAGGGGTATGTACCTAAGTAATTATAAGGTTGAGATCGCCAGGTCCACAGCGCCCATCTATCGACACCGTCGTTATAAGCAACTCGCTCTCTCCTCCACTACATCTTCGAATCCCCATCTAAGTATTCGGAGGGCTAGAATCAACACTGTGGGTACTTATCTTCACTACATTGCACGGGTAGAAACGGCCATCAATGCAGTATCAAATACCGACCCACCTCCTATCCAGTATTCACGAGGATCACTTCCTCTTTGATTGCACACACAGAGAGTTCCAGTTATGTGCTATCAGAGCTCCTTTCATTGTATATGCTTTCATAAGTCAGCCGAATTATCCGGGATTTATGTTTCTGCGTTGCTCGCATGGGGTGTCGATCGGTGAAGCGGTTATAAATACATCGCCAAAGATAACTACGAATGCGATGGTAAGTAGGTCCGATGATCAAGCCAAGGAATTCGATGTGGCGCCATTTGGATTTGGAATCCGCAGCTGATGTGAATGATGTACCCCCGCAAAGCTCTCAGCTCTATTACGCCGTGGTAAATTAATGACGAGACAAGAACAATAAACTTCATTTATGGGTGGTATAGAAAGATAGTATATAGATATATAAAGACGCTAGGAGGCGGGAAGCGAGAAGGGTAGCGAAGTAGGTGGGTAAGGAACGACTGGAAGTGATATTTTTTGTGTTGGAACCCCGATAAATCCAAGACGAGATACAGACAGACCGACAGACAGACATAGGGTAGTAAGTTAAGTACGCAAGTCGAACGTAACGAAGCAAGGTATGTAAAGCGAAGTATGTACATTACGAAGAGGTAGATCGAAAGAAGAAAGGAGAGGACAAGTTATGGCGAAACTACACTTTTTTTATGTAAGACGACGACAATTGTTACTTTGAGCGGTAGGGAGGTATAAACGAGAAGGATATTAGGTAGAATAGATGTAAAAAAAAAAATGAAAGAGAGAACGCGAACGTTCCCGGGAATAGGGTAAGGGTATGAAGGATAAACAATATACGAGGAGGCGATATTATTGAGGAAGAAGAAACGAATCCGTAACGACGAAGTTCAACCCAGGACCCAAAAAAGAGGAGAGGAAATACAAGATAAAGATTGCGAGACCTTGCGGTCTGTTTGAGGATATTGTCCATAGAACCGTGGAGAGAAGACGACGACGAGCATTACATCTCGCGATCACTCCAGCCGCAGCATCGACGACGACGACGTAGCTCAGACCCTCATTCCAAACGAGGCGGCGGCGTGAGGTGAGAGGGAGGTTCGAACTTGACCGTCATGCTGTTGTTGCTGTTGCTGACCACCTGCATCTCCTCGAGCTCGAGATACTGCTGCTGCTGCTGCCGCATCATGCTGTACTGGGGATGGTCGCTGTGCATAAGCGGAGAAGGGGGAAGCGGACCCGTCTGAGAGAGGCGATCGTGGACTGTATGAAGCGGCTGAAGATGCGTTGGAAAATGTGGGTGAATGGGCGAACTGGTATTGCTGTGTTGCTGCTGGTCGGTAAGATGATGATGATAGTACGCTTGCTGCGGGGGGAGGTGTGGGTGTTGGAGAGTGTGGTGACGGTGCATTTGCGCCTGCTGGTGCGCCTGCTGCTCCTGAGCCTGGGCTTGGTACGCGGCGGAAAGATGCTGGATATACTCCTCCTCGGAATTCCGCCTGTTCCGCGCCGCCTGCTCCTCCTGTTGCTGCTGACGAAGCTCCAGCTCCAGCTCCAGCTGACGCTGCTGATGAAGACGGAGCTCTTGCGTATACATGTGCTGCGTAATGGGGTGGGGGCGAGTTGGACCGATCGAAGATATGGAGCGCTGAGGCCGAAGAGACGAGTCCTGATGAGGTTGTCGGGCGCGACCCATGCCCGCCGCCATGCCCATACCCATACCCTGCTGCATTGCTGCCGCCACCTGCGCCTGCCGCTGCTGCTGCTGCTGCTGATAGTAGAAATGCTCCAGATCCATACTGCTGCTCCCGGTCGCCCCGCTGCTGCTGCTGCTGCTGCTGAGATGGTAGTTGCTGTTCATCGCCGTCGTTGCAGAGCTCCATGACGGAGAGACGTCGAGACTGAGGTCGTGATTCGGATCCATATTCGTAGCTTGCGTCGCCGCCGCCGAGGCCTGAGCTGCTGCCGGGGGGCTCCCCTCCACGTAGCGCGTGCGAGGCGGCATCATCGTATGGGCCGTCTGGTCCCGCGAATGCTCGTTTACGAGGGTTGAGGGCGGACGGCGAGGCGCCTGAGGTTGCTGTGTCGAGGGCGGGCGGTTGGAAGTAAAAAGGGGAGGAGTCGTGTCCTGACGGTGATGTGGGGACCTCTCCTGCATCGTAGCCCGCTCCCAGCTGGAATTGCTGGTGGTGCTCGTTGCCGAAGGCGGCGGAGGAGCGTCCAAAGCCGGAGTGTAGGAGGGATAGCTCTGGGCGCCCGTTGCTGCTACCCATTCCAGAGGAGCCATTGTAAGCAGACTTGGAGGAGAAGAACGATGCTGATGCTGGAGCTGTGCCTGGGCGTGTTGCGGTGGAAGGTCGTCGGAATGCAAGTGAGCCTGGAAAGGGAAAAAGGGATTGTGATTGCTGTGACTGCTGCTGATGGGCGGGGAGGGATGATAATTGCTGTGGTGGTGAGGGGAGGGAAGCGGAGACGACTGCAGAGAGGGGTGGGAGCGATCGAGGATGTTGCGGGTCGGTAAGACCAGACGAAGTTGGGGGCCGAGAGGAGCTAGATCCTGGACGGCCGACATCGCGAGATGAGTCGGCGATGAAGTGATGGAGGGGTCCTGAGTAGCTTCGAAAGGAATGGGACTGGGCTGCGGCGGCAGCTGCTGCTGAAGACGAAGAGGAGGTGGAAGAGTTTGGGCCTGCTGCGGGGCCAAGAAAGGACTGGCCGGGGTCACGAAAGGAATGGTTGCCCGGAGGCCGTCGTTGTTGTTGTTGCTCCATCTCGTTGGACTGGACGTGCCAGGACGGAGAACTGGAGTACATGAGGTCGCCCTCGTAGCCAGTGCTCGTCCCAGGACGCTGGTGCATCGGAAGAGAGCCCATCTCCTCCTGTTTGATAAGGTTGAGCGAGCTGCCGTCAGGCGACCCTCCGTCATTAGCGCCGAGCTGGAGAGCAGGGACAGGAGGAGCCCGTCGCGCACCTCGAGTGGTGCCGACCTTGTTCGCTGCAGCCATGGTGGCGTGCAAGGACGTGAGATCGCGCATCATACGCTCATTCTGGTCCTGCTTATCGGCGTGGACCGTCTGGGCATGCTGGCGCAGATTGTCGAGCCTGGAGAACTGCTTTCCACAGTGACACGAAAACGGACGTTCTCCAGTATGTTTCCTGAGATCGACTGATGAGACGAGAGAAAAAGCCAGAAAAATTAGAGAGCGTACCTGATATGACGAGCCAGATGCTCGCTCCTGGAGAACACCATACGACACTCGCCGTAGCCCCTACATTGAAAAGTCTTAGCAGGGGCAGGCCTATAGCGCTTGTTGGCGCCTGGGGCGGGACCTGGCATGTTGGATACGTTGCCGTTGGCGACCATGGCAGCCATGTCAGCGTTAGTTAAGTTCCGGTCGACCTGGGGGGAGATGGGCGAATGGGAGAGGTTGCGTCTGTCTTGATCAGGGGAAAGAAGATCAGGGGACTTGTCGAGGTCCATGAGTTGAAAAAAGAGCGGAGAGCCTGATATATGGGTGCCTGGCCAAACGGACGGAAGTTGAAAAAAAGACAGCGAAAAAAAAAAAAGAAAACACCAGAGAAATCCCTGATCCGATCTGGGAATTAACCCCTGGCATCTTCGGAGTTGTAATCCCGTTATTTCGGGCTCAGCTCTTCACCCCGAAAAACATACGGAAACCCTCACGCCCGCGATCAGTCGCATCACGAGTGTTTTCCTCTACTCTCAGTACGTACAGATGTCTCTCCATCACGCATGATCATCTTCATATGACCCGACGTCCAATCCCAATTTTTCATTTACATACCATTCGCCATTCCCTCCACTCACGGTACCGTCACTTCACTTCAAAGTTCACCGAACATTTATCCACCTTACCTCCATCACCTAAAACACCAACGCCGGAAAGACAGGACACTCCAGACCCCTCCGCCTATCCAACCACAATACCATCAGTATCTTATGTATCGTATCTATCATGAATGCCCGCTGTCATTGTCAAATTCCCTCCAAAACTTGTTTTTATCTCCTTCGGACTATTTGCATATTGTCATTCCGCGAATATCTCTCATCCACACGCACAATTGAAATCAGTCCCCCCCCGAAAGAATAACGACATCTCGCGCGATGCACCCAGAGCTCCTCGCCGGCCCTCGCTGCTCGTTATCGTTATTGATCAACTGATAATAAGTTCCCAGCTAACGAGCTCTACTTACCTCGCCTCTCTATCTTATCCCATTCCCAAACACGGTACGTAAACCATCTTTGAAATTTGAACCTTACGCTACGCACAGGGTCCGAGATCAATCTATCCATCATGGACGTTCATTGCCTACCCTTGGTAGCCCTTGGCTTGGGACAACATGAAAGGAGCCCCTGGGTGGCGGTGCACCGGGACCTTGTTCTCGAATTGCCCAAAACCTATCTAAAACACCCTCCCTTTGAAGGAACAATCAAGTATCGTCCGTTCCTGAAATCCTTGGATTCAACAAGAAAATTCTTTTGTCGATCTCCACTTGACGCAATATCGAGCCTCGGGACCTAACAAGATGCCTAACGGCCAAGAGGATAAAACTATTCAGAAACCCCGTTTCTGAGTCTGCCGATTGATGGCCGCTCTCTGTCACTGGTCCGTTGCGCCCCTAGATATAACAATTCCTCATGTAAATTTGTACATCCAACCCTTTAATTGCCCTCAATAATGCTTCTCTCATTTGTCGAATATTTTCTGGGCCAAAATATGGCGTATAGCATCTCTTGGGAGCATTCCAAGCTGCTAGATGGCCTTTTTGGGTCTTATCTCCAACTTCTACCATTATCCCTGCAAATTAAATCTCATTTTCTTTCTTAAATATATTTATATAGCTCAAATATACATTCTTGCGGACAAAATTGCAACCATTCACATCGCAGGCAGCGGGGAAACACTAAGTTCATCAAATTAATTTAAATCGCCGACATGTTTTCCATCAACGGCATCTGTCGGCAATCACAGAAACTCCAGAAACAGCGTTTCTCAATAGTTTTATCCGAAGAATGGCGCCAGGTGCACGTTGTCGTGAGTCTGTGAACCCACCCGGCGCTTGCAGGCCGTGCCTGAGGCCTGACCGCTCGGATGCTGCGTCGCTTCGCTTCCGCCCTCTTTCCTTTTCCTTGCAACGCTACGCACCTCCCTCCAGGATTTCACCGCGGGTAAAACATTACCCTTCGTATGTTGAGCTTTCTATGTACAGCGGATGCGTGCGGCGTTCTTGATTCTGTCGACCCCGGCATTGGTGTGAAGGATATCCGTGTCGTGTGGACATGTGGCTTCGAATTTTCTTTCATTCTCGACGTCAACCATAAGTAGAGGTCTATCTAGCTGGCAATGTTCCTCTAGAACCTGAACGCAATCAAGAACCTCCCCAACTTCAAGTCCGAAGGCTTCTCTGGCCAACTTCTGCACTTTCGCAATTGTTCTGGTAGGACGTGTGTACGAAGTACAATAGCGCGAATCATTCGGGAATTGACGAAAGCGATCTGAGCATCTGAGCATCAGAATCCCTTTTTCATTAATCTATAACTTGTACTGGATCCCGAAATCATGTCACTGTCAGCCATGCTTATCCAAAAATACCACCGCTGTACGGCCGTCCCCCAGTATATTGCTGGCTATTGCGGGCTATAAATCTAGCAGCTCGTCGTACCCCAAAACATAAGTACGCTCGATGCTGCACGCTCAAAGCCCACCTCGTACGGAGACAGTGCAAGCTGGGTCACCCAACGGCGAACGTCGTCCTCAACTATCGACGCGTGAGTAAGTAGAAGAAGAACCCACCCCGTCCGTGAACCACCGTTCCGCGCGCGTGCAATAAGAATTTAATTCCCTCAGGGAAAGCAGAGTTCAAATCAAACTTCAGAATGACAGGAATAGACAACAGACAGTCACTGAATCATAAACAACATACGCATCGTGTATGGCATCGGAAGAGGTCACAGACCGACATCTGAGCGTGCAGCTGTGGCCGCCGTTCCATTCATATCATACCTTTGCTTACAGTACCCGATTGCAAATCAGAACTCTGGATGGGCTCGTGGAGGTTTCTATTATTATACACAAGGACTTCTTGAAGGCTTGAACGGCTGAGAGGTGGGAGAACGCTGCTTATGTAGTAAGAAATGACAGGCGCGAACGCGACTTTCGACGGCCGATCATCAAGCTTCTAACACGTGGCCCATGGGATATGGGAATGCGGAGCTGGCGGGGGACTGCGGGGCACCAGGACAGGGGAGAAGAAAAGGAGAAGACATTCCAAGTAAGTCTGTCAGGAATCCTTTCGACTTTTAGACAAGTGTTTAGTTGACTCTGAACCTCCAAGACATGACGGCGCTTACGGATGCGTCACGCCAGTTGTAATATGTGCTCTGGCGCGCACACGAAGGCATTAAGATGCTACGCGGCGGCATCGGAGGCTACTCTATGATATTGTGCACGTCGAGTAAGATTATAATCCTGCTTCGACGTGGTACATTCCCAGGCCTGTTAATCTATAAATTTCACAGATCATTATCCAGAAGAAGTCCTTGTTGTTATTCGACCCGGATCAGACCTTTCACCTACTCGCTAAGAGTCGAGCGTGGAGGATGCAGGGTTTTGGATTATCCCGCCAGGCTTCCGGGGTGGATGCCACACGTCCAAGTGATCATCGATCATCCATCACTCGTTGAATTGGTGTTTAAACAGATTATGTGCTATGTGCATTCCGCGGTCGTTGTCGGGGCAGTAGCTTGCCTACTCGGGGCGCTTTTTCGCTCAAGGCATAAGTCACTCCAAACCTTCGAAAGATGGGGAGCCGAAAAGCCAAGTCTAGAAAACCTGCCGACGCACCGAAATACGACTTCCAGAAGGACAACTTAAGCTAGGGCCTAGGCAAATTAAAACGAAACTATGAAATATGTATAAGACCCGCCCATGTTTACAGGTTTACAGATTTTCAGTGAGAACCTGTAAACCTCGAAGACCCGCATAAACCACAAAAAACCTCGAAGAGAGGTAAACTGAAATACCAATTTGTTGATGGGAACGGTTAGCTATTATGGAGATACGGTACACTGGCAGTGGACCCACCCAATTCACTAGAACGTACTTAAATAAAGTGTCAGCCTGAGTCAACGAGTGACATAGAACCCATAGAAGTCATGCTACACACGACAACTTTATATTCGCTCTCTAGTGTTCTAGTGGCAGCAGCGGAAGAATAGAACCCAACTACCCACACGAGTCTCCGGTTTTCGAAACCTCCACGCCTCTAAAAGCAAACAAGCCAACCTCAGCCAACTGCCACAAAAGCGACGTATAGCAGATTCTGATACGCTACTCGACTTCGCATTCGCGATGTACAATGTCCAATGTCCAACACCAGTTGATTGCTTTCAATTTATCCGATTCGGTGAGGTATTTTGTAGTATTTCAGACTTATTGAGGGACTGATCCCGCTGAGGCCTGATCATGTGTAACTGTTGCAATCCGGGATGAGCGCGTAAAGTTAAGTTTGGAGTTAAGTCTGTTTATTCGCTTGAATTTACCGTGGATTTAACACGGCTGTCAGCCGCGCTAAATTTGAGATGCGCGATCTGACAGCGTGACAAAGGGTCGCAAGGGTCGTACGCACCTAAAGAGGTTCATCACTAAGTCTGGGTGCCGGGCCTCCGGGGTTGTTATCACACGCAATATGCAGTGAAGTCCATAGAATACGTGGAAATGAGGCCGCAGGCCGAGATGAAAATTTTTCGCAGGCCGAGATGAAATTTATTGCTTTGTATAGTAAAAAATGCATAGTAAGCTAACAAAAAAAAAACAAAAAAAAGTGGAAGGGAGCAAATAGCCGCGCAGCGAGAAAAAACACTGGGGTTGAGCAGGTGGGCAACAGCGGCAACAGGAGAAGGTGATTGCGTAATGTCAGAGGAGGGGCACGCCAGTTCGCGACCAGGGTCCAAATTGATCAATCCAGTACGTACAACGCAAAATCCAGACGCCGTAGGCAGCGGGCTGGCTTTTCCGAGTCTCCGTTCCGTGTGTTCCGCCAGCTCAATTTAAGATTTGAACCAGCCCAATTTAAGGAATTTAAGGAATTTAAGCTTAATTCCTACTTTCCTTAAATTTGGGCTCGGAATCCTTAAATTCATATGTAGCACTCACAATTTGCCCTCGGAGGCTTCATATTCATAAATTTAAGCTTGAGTTACATCTAAATTACATCTAACCTACTACTATTTTATGCGAGGGAGGGGATGGCAGGTGCTCTCCTCGAGGGCAGACGGCGAGGGCAAGGAGCAGCACGCGCGCACGCGCGCCTGCCAAAACGGTAAAACCCCCGAAACGTGGGGCTACGCGACCACCGAACGCGGATTCCTCGACGCGAACGAGGGTTCCCAGGTGCCTCGAATGGGGAAAACCCACGGGCAAAGGCCAAATGTGCGGGCAAAGGCCAAATGCGCGTGGTGGGATCAGTCACATCACGTGCACGGCCATCACCGATCAACGGCATGATCGCGGCATACCATAACAGGCAGCGGCCCTGACCTGGGCCCTTAAATTTACAAAGATCAGTAAAAGTTTGGAGTTAAGTAATTAGATGACTTTACTCGGGTTCAAACTTCGGACAACCTCAGCCAGCGAGGATGCGACGTGCGGCTTTGCCTTCGGGATTTCGATATGTCGTGCCACAAAGGCGGGATCATGTCAACGCCGGAAGGTGAGTCTATCACCTAGGCACTCTGGCAACAACGCTCACTTCTGTTCATTTCTATATCTAAGAATATTGCATATTATAGTGGGAGTGTATTAGTACCAAGCTGCTCCATACAGCCGTAAAAATCCTTTAAGGGAATACAACCTTCGAGCAGTCTGAGCTAATTTTAAGGCCGCCGTCCGATACCGTCGCCTAAATGATGAAGAGGACGTGCGCCAGCTGCCGTATGTAGTTCTCTGCAAGCGCTGAGACACGCTGTGTAACGAATCTACAGTGCTAGCCGAACCTGAGAGCCTGAAGACCTCGTTGTGGAATGTGCAGTCCCGTGGCGTGGTGCAGTGTCAGGTCCCGTGTCCCGTGAGCCTTTGCCGTTCGCAAACAATACGCATGACCGCTCGCCTACTGGGCTAAGCCACTGATACAGTCTGATACATAGTGCACTTTACATACGAACTACTGATGGAAAGTCAAAGTTGGATGGATTGATGGATTGCAGAGGATCAGGATCATAAGTAGTTTTGATTGATCTATGCACATAGGGTATGCATACTTAAAGGTCGCGTTCCAATTGGTTGTGGAGAGGGAATAGGAAAAAGGAAAGCTCCATGCAATACGTTGAATTCCTATTGCCAGTTGACAGTCTCGACTGCGTACCAGTGTAAAAAATGTCGAGTGTAGTACGTTACGACAGTGTTGGACAGTCATGACTTATCCCCCAAAGTCACGGTCAAAAATCGAATGACTAGTCATGACTAGTCATGACCGGTCAATTTTGATTGACTTTTGACTGATCAACACGCACTTCAAAGCAGCCGCACGTGACCCATGGAGACACTACGCATCACGCATCAGCGCTACATCAGCACGCATCCCATCACGCACCACAGACGCATAGTCGTGTGGGAATTGATTGATGGCCATCAGTCTTTTGGGTCAAGTCATTGGTCAATTTGACCAATGACTTGACTTTTGTTGACTATGACCGACTTTATTGACTAGTCAATGACTTGTCCAACACTGCGTTACGATCCCAGGTCGAGACTCCACGGTACGGTGCATTTGAGAGTCGAGTCCTTTATACATACGCGTCTATATGCCTTCCAAACCGAATAGCGGCTGTGCTTCATATCGGAAATTCATGTATTGTACACAGGCAATGGTCTGCGCGGAAATTTCCCGCGGGCGACGGTGCAAGCAGACTGAGGGCCAGCCTAAAGGTTACCAACAGTTTGATCTGGAAGCAACTCACGTATTTAAATCTCAGTCGGCTGACGGTCACTGAGCGTAGGCTGCCTGCGATCTCGGCTAACAGCCTGCGGGCAGCTTGAAGGTCGATTAGTACGCACTATACCGCATTTGGTAAACTCTCCGAGACCATAATCCTGGTCTATTCACGAAAATGTGCTTAAATTCAATATTTATTGCACCTGTAGGGCGTATGTACCACGAGAACAGGAGGGAAATAGCGACAGGGACATAATGTAATATAGATATGGCAAGACTAGGAACTTCCATCGAAGATAAATCAAACCGGGTCGAGGCGGCATCGTGACGTGGCGCCGTTTGAGAATAACCTCTCGCCATTGCTTGAAAGCATGTCTACGGAAGGATGATGAGACCTCTATCTATCATGAACAGGGGTAATGAAAGAACTTACACTGGGGGGATGTCTTTGATGACCATAAAATTGAAGGTCTTCCGAGTCAAGCTTGTGCTGACTCCTTGGGGCCAAAAATGATACCATTGGAGGTCAGAAGAGGAGGCTGAGGGCTACTCAAGCACGAGGGAGGAAGGAAGGATGGGCAGCGGGAAGCGAGGGGGAGGAGGGAGTCAGAACCGAAGGACTTGCGCGTTGGTTGAAGTTCAACATGGAGGGAGAGGACAAGTTTGCTGGCAGTCACAGCGTGATGTGGAGGCCGAAATTTCTCACTAAGTCCACAAGCGACGCGCTGCCCGGAGCTAGCCGTGCATGGGAACGGCAGTCTGTAGGCAGAGTACAAGCAGATATACAAGATATGTACAAGCACAGTACGTAGGTGATGTGCTGGCGGTGTTTGCTGGCAACCAGTGGTTTAAATACACGAGAAACTTGTAGGTCAATTTACGCTCTGCTTACAGGCTAGCTGACAGGTCACCTGCAAGTTGCACGGCCTACGGGTGACCTGCACGTGAACCATTGGCTGTGTACACGCTGTCAGGAAAGACCTAGATTCTTGCCCGAATCTTGCGCCATGCGGGATTTCCCTGTGTCACGGCGTTTTATTAGAATTGATCCGTTGAATGCGTTCTCCCGCCCGTGCACCTGCATCCAAGATATATATCCCGGTTTTAATATTCCTCCGCCTGTCTAGATCCTTTCCACTCATGACGACAATACGGGAGATAGAACCCTATCGATTATCATCCATTTGCAAGAGTCTCGACTCTGGACCGATAAAATCTTTACAATACATGTCTTCGACAAAAAGCAGATGTCGCTGTCGGGTTGCACAGCGTTTATTAGGCAGTAACGGAGAGCACGAGATCTCAATATCCTTCTCCGTCTCCGCGTTCTTGTCCTGAGATAGAACTGGGGTTTAAGCTTTTTTGAGGCGCTTTGGAACGCGTTGATGGTGCCTAGTAGGTGCGTGTCTCTGTTCCTGTTCCTGGCATTCTCTCCCTATATGTAGTCCTTTATTTCTCGTTCAGCGTTCGAGTCTTTCGGGCTTTTTTCCGTAGTAAGACTAGAAGACAATGTTTGCTGTCGAATATGAAGACGTCGTCGTGCTACTGGCACGTTCGGCATTCCCCTGATCGTGTCAGATATATACAATTGGTAACATGATATTCAATGCGTGCTGGGTGCTTAATTCTTTTTGTGTCAAGTTTTATTTATTGAGGCAGAGCCTTGTGAAGACGTTACTTTCAGGCTACAATATCGCGGTACCGTGCCCAGCTCCGGCCATAGACAGTAGCTAATGGTGGGGTAATAAACTCCGTATCTGCATAGAACCAAGTCTACACTGTGTTTGGGGGTCCCTCTGTTAAGTACCCGACCAAAAGGCAGGTATGAAGGGCAAATCAAATCGAACGTTATGTAGCTTCCGTGGTCGGTACCATGATACACGCTAACAAGTGCCAAACATGGACCCTTCTTTCGATAGGCGTCTGACTACCTGTGGATCCACAAGCATGACTCGTAGCGAGAGCGCCTCTCTCTCCTCCATTTCTTCAGGTCGGCACAGCACCCGCAACTCCCGTATGTCCTGCTCACGTATCCCTGCTGCGCCAAGCAATTTGCAAAACCGTCCAGATCCCGTCCCTCAAATCTTGACCATACACAAAGATCACTTCTGTTATTCAGGGATGCAGTATGTGTCTTGAAGGAGTCGGCGGAGAGTGATGTGGGGCAGTCCGGCCATCGTACGATGCGCCGCTGAGCGGAGTGACGTGGCGTTTGACGGAACTCGAGAGCAGGGCAAGCGCGTATTGGGCGTGGCACTGTGGGTGGGGGTCCTTGGCAAGAGCGACAGGATGCCAGTGAGCTTTCGCCGCATCAGCATATGAAGGCCTGGTCGTATGTGATCCTGCTTTGGATGCAGGGTTTCTGGGTACAGTCCGTGGTAGTGGCTTTGGGGTGGATGAGCAGGAACGAGCGAGGTAAGGGCCGCGAGGGCATCCCGTGCATGGGATGTGAAGAACCCATGCTGGATTCCACTGTCTGGATGATGACGAGTGTTGCCAGCAAAGAGTCAATCAAAAGTCTCGAGACGGTGGAGGTGGCCTGCGCCCTTGTCCGAACAGGGGCAGCGTGTACGCGGATGCGCTGGCATTTTGGACTGCTTCGTCAGTCAGAGAGGTGTTGGGGAGGGCGGGGCGACAGGAGGATGGAAATGGTCCTCGTGTACGGCGTCGGGTGCATTGACGTTAGTCGTGAGACCTCGTTTTACCACACGTCTTATGTATGTTCACTTCGTATCCATATGAGGAACATTCATTGGATTTGAATCAGGTGCGCTTGAACTTCCTATATACACAGGAAGGTAAGTACAATACACGCAAAGCCAGCCCACCAGCGCGAAAATTAACCACATATGAGAGGGATAATGGGAGAGTTTAATTCCCGGTCCATGATTTGGGCTGTCGAAGAGAAAAGTAAGCATGAGTGGCGTTTGGTAGATAAAAGAGGATAAAGAATGGAAAAGAGCCAGGAGGTATTACACCACGGAGGCGAAAACAAGAAGAGAGAGTCGAGACAAGTGACGCATATCGCATGATACGGTCGAGAGTAGGATGTCTAGGCATCCAGGGTACCCTCTATAGACAAAGGACAGCCAGAAACAAAGAAGAAAAAAAGAGGGGGGGCTCGAACAACAATCAGTAAAAAAGGACAACGCGCCTTGACCTCATCGCCAACTTTCCGCACTCCCAACCACGGCGTAACCCCGCTCGCCTTCAACCCCGCTTCGCCCTCATCCCATGTATAACTAACACCCACCGCAATCTTCGTCCCATCGCAGTTGAACGCAACAGCCGCGACGGGGCCCGGGTACTTGGGGTACTGCCGCAGCCTTTTCTTAACCTTGTGGTCCCAGATCGACACGGTGCCGTCGGAGCCTGCAGAGGCGAAGGTGTTGTACGTGGGGTGGAAGGCGAGCGCGTTGACGGGCCAGACGTGGTCCACATCGTCGATGGTCTGGCGGTGGCACTTGAAGGCGTATTTCTTTTCTTGGGCGGCTGGGGAGGGGTCGAAGTATTCGACGGCGATGCGACCCTCCACAGAGGCTGTGGCGTACCCTATTGTGAAACAAAAAGGTCATTTCAGTAACTTGAATAAGAGCTCGAAAAAGTATGTAAAAGCGTAGGACAGGAACGTACCTTGGCCATCGGGCATGCAAGCCAGCGACCTCGTCATGTACTTCAGGCTACTCTCCCTCTGTTGCGCGGGCGTATCCATCTTCCTAATATCGTATATGTGGAACAGCCGACTCGCCATCGCGACGACGAGAGTATTGTTGAGGTGGTCGATAGCATATATACGTTCTGGTGTTTGGTACGTGTTTTGTTGAGGGTTAGAGGCTCTGGGGTCCCAGAAGCGAAGGGTACGGTCCCATGAGCCTGTGATGAGGGAGTCTAGTCGGTAAAAGCAATATCATTAGCGCGATTCACGAAGAGGAAAGACAAATAAAACGGACTGGTTGAGCGCGCGAAAGTCATTGAGGAGATGGAATCGTTATGCATGCCGAGGTTTGTTATCTTCTCCGTTGAGAGATCCAACCTAGAGGCAAAGATATGAGGGAAAGCCCTTCTAGAGCACGAATACAGCAAAATGCACTCACTCTCTGACCGACGTGTCCAGGCCACCACTATAAGCGCGCGATCCATCTGGTGAGAAAGAGCATGCCAGCACTGCCGCGCGATGATCGAACTTGGCTCTTGCTTCGCTTTTCCGCATACCGTTCTCTCCGATTTCATAAAACCGAACAGTCTATGGAAATATAAACCTGTCATTACTGGAAATAAGGCCTAATTTTGAAAACGAACGTACCGTATCCCACGAAGAGACGAGGAGTTGATCGGGGTTGGTAGGTGAATAACGAATGGAGGAGATGCTGTCGAAAGGTGGAGACGGGGGAGTTGTATAGCTTAGCTCATCTGAGAAGGAAAATCAAGGCAACGGATAATTATAAAACAATGCAATAAAGGCGTACCAAAGCTCGACATTTTGGAGAGAGAAAGGTTGGACGAATGGCAAAGTTCTGGAGGTTCGGAACAAGTTCTTGTCAGGTGCCGGTATTTGTTGATGTTTAATTGCTTTCAGCAAAACCTGAAAGGGGCTTGCATCAATGTCCGTCGATTGGTCGCTCCCGACGCATGAAGTCATTTAGACACACAGTTATAAAAAATTTCGTTGTGCATCATAACATAGGATACAGACTATGTACTACTTAGAAATATTTTCAAAATTAGAGTTGGAACTTGGGACTGGGAAACCAGGACCATGATTCGTACATGGGAACTCGAAAACTCACGTGTAACATCCGAGCGAATTCCAGACGAACGGAGGTGGGATTATCTTGTAGAAGATCTGTATGGCATTCAATCCACCGCAGTATGTGTCTGTCTGGCCCGTGCAGTGTACGTTGCAGTTGCTGATGTCGATTGGGAGGCGAGTTATTGTGTGTTGGCAGGGATATGCGATGCTTGGTTTCCTACCTGAAGCATCCCATCGATGCCAATGCAGTGGCCTTGACGAAAGTAAATGCCTTTTGAAGGCATATAGGATTCATTCAGCAAGAAAGATTCAAACTAGATGAATGACCGCACCTGTGTATCAGGCCGGCGCTCAAGAGAGCTGATCGCGCGTTTGGTAGATATTTCATGTTGGAGGTGATGTTAGATGTTGGGTTTGCCAATAACAATGAGGGTACCGGTGTGGGTTATACGCCCCAGCCTGTCAGGCATAATTTGGTGCAGGTACGCACAAGCATTGAATATTTATTGGCAATTCGGGCCCTCGGCGCGCCTCGTCGAGTTCAGGGCACACAAAAATGGCGCCGCTTGAGCAGCATACGAGATCTACATAGAGTGTGCAAGCTATGTCGAGCTACAGAATAACGGAATTCTGGAGTCAGAGTCGCCCCGGTTGGATGTTAACTGTCACAATCAGAATCAAATCAAAATGGATTCGCGTATCGGAGGTGTCAGGTTTCGCAGCTTTCTTGTAACCTCGAATGGTAGCAATGTCTGAGGGATGTACGAGTACAAGGAGATTCCCTTCTCCAAAGGCCACGACTAGGTACCAATGTCCCTGCATATACTGACCTAGCTCTGCCTGAACCTTCTGTTAGACGTGATGTTATCTGCAGAACGGATGCTTATTATCATCGGATCAGAATGGAAGATGAGGAAAAACATCGACGTGGTAGACATCATGGATAGATCCAGGTTCATTCTAACGCCGGCGAAGCTCGATGAAGCTACAGGGAAAGGGTAGCGCAAGAAAGGATTATTGGTATATACAGATTGATCAAACTTTCAAAATGACCTGGCCTCATCGTGCAACTGCTTTTGATAATCGAACATTTTGAATGTCCAAACGCCCAACGTTCAACGTTCAACGTTCAATTCTCAAGCCCAAGAAAACTCAACATAACGCTCAAACCCACTATTCGAAGAAACCTGGGTCTGTGCGCCGTGTATGATACAATGAGACTTTTACCGTAAATGAGAAAATTAATAGATACTCACGTAGTAATACCAGCTATCAGCATCGGTAAATCGTGGCAGTCCATCTGGCGCTCCATCCAAAGGCGTTTGACGTCGCTGACAAAAAGATCAGTAATTGACGATTGATGCTGGATGCTGGATATAAGTCGAACACACATGGGGAACGATGGTGTGCCTTTCTCGCAGACGGAGATTCTCTCTGCGGAGGATACTGACGAGCCCTTGGTTCTTCAGGAACGCCGAAAAAGGCGGGTAATTATCGTAAAAGATGTCTAGTGAGCCCATTGCGAGAAAGAGCGTCGTCTCGAAGTCGCCTATAATGATGGAATAGCTGAAGTGAGCAATACTATCTGAACGGAAAGCTTTTTACCTAAGTCCCGGAAGACGCTGTTGTTCTTCATAGACGTATGACTAGGAAACTGAGGGAAGATTTAGCATATCTTATTCTCTCTTGCAGATCCCGATTCCCAATCCTTACCGGAACCCTGCCATCCGCGATCATGCGGTCCATAGCCTTCTTAATGGCTTGGTTTCCTGCATCGGAAGCTCGACCGTCTTCCTGTAGAGCGACCCAATTCATAAAATATCCGACAATAGAAGCGGTGTTCGTCTTTGATAGGAAGGGAGCCCAATGTTTTAGAACAATTGTGACCCCAACGTAGTTCGCATCCAGGATGTTAGAGACATGAATTCGATCGAATCGAATAGACCGCGGAATTCCGTAGGTCGCGAGTTTGTCCTTTTGTATGTCGAGGGATAAAGACGTCGCGTCCAAATTGGAGACAGTGAAGGAAATTTTGAATTCGCGGAGACGTCGGGCAAACATACGCAGCTGGTCCGAGAGGAAGAAGTAAAGACAGCCATAGATATCTTCCGATTGGGCACCGTGGGCTTTCCCCGCAGAGACTACTTCCTTCAGACTATCATAGAAGCGTCAGATATTGGAGAGAAAGAGCCGAGCATGAAGCACGTACTCCCAACTTTCTAAGGGATCCGCGAAGTCCGTCTGTAGCCACTGACCCGAGAAGGAGAATAGGGAGTGATTTGGAACATTGAAATGGGCATTCATGGCGCCGAATGGCAAAATAATACCGAAACGTCGATACTCCTGGAAAGCCACACGATGAGAAGGACGTAGCTGCGAATACATTCTGTCCCGGAAATCGCGCCGGGAAGGTGCCCCTCGGACAAGATCATACTCAGCTTGAAAATCGTCCATCTTTCCAGATGGCGATATGATGTGCTGAAAGAAGGGACTAGCCATATCTTGAGAAGCGCACGACAAAGAAGAGGAGGGACCCAGGGTGAAGCCCATACAATCGCCATTTTCGTTCATTGATCGAAGAAATTTGACGACGATGGCGGAAATTCGAAGTTTGTATTCTATGGGCATAAACGCTGAGTACCAAAAGTGGAGAGCGATATCGGCGGCTAGATTCTCGTCCGGGATTGTCCCCAAGATGAGGAGCAAGATGACATTACGGCAGACGACGTTGGGCGTGTGATCGTTCAGCAAAATCTTGAGATGGCCTGAATAATTGGAAGGCAGACTATTGGCGGTGAGAATGACGTGACGAAGGTCACCGGAGGCTTCGAACGAGTAGAGTTTAGATTACACACTCAACTCTACTCACGAACGAATGTACAAACCGACAAAAGCCAACGAAAAATCCCTCTCGTTGTTCCTTTCATTGTCAGATAGATTGATTACATCCATAGCGGGTGTATTTCCCCACCTTTGGATATCCAAGTTAGATTCGAACCATAGAACTCTGAGGAGCAATGACGGCGAGACTCACAATGCCATACCAACTGAAAACTTGTCCCTCCACCGCCTGGCGAACTCCTGCTCCGCAGTCTCAGATTCTCCGCTGATGAAAGATGGTTTTCTACGCTCCAGAACCCAGATAGGTTTCCAGGTGTCGGATCGCATACGATTCTTGCAGTCTATCTCCACGTTTTAGGGCTCAGAGAACGAATATAATATAAGATCGGAAGGTACTATCACCTATTTTATGGAGGCGCCAATGATGTTTCTGGCACTCCTACAATTTTGAATAATGATGTATTAGCATGAGGCAATAACCGAGAAAAAAAATGACCTTGGAGCAATACGACACTAGTCTGCACGAACTACAAACAAGGGTCCCTGGGTTGCGGCATGTTGTGTACTTTTCGACTTGCACGTTCGCGCAGGGAAGAACGTCAAGAGGTTGAAACCTCAGTTTAGCATCCTCGGTTATGACGGCCTTCATGAACATATCTTGAAAAGAATCATGATGTAGATCGTGAGCGTCGAAATCGGCTTGCGTTGTGTCGCTCGTGTCCATGGTAGAAGTCGGAGCCGGGGGGAGTATGCGAAGGCTAGAATTTTCACAATCCAGGACGTCCTTCTGGTAATCAGAGTCAAGTTTTGCTTTTTGTTCTGGAGTCATGAGACGCAGGATGAGCAGACTTTGACACACACCCCCAATTGGGAAGACATGATGTGCAACACATCAGCTATGGATGCGACACACTCTGGCTATGGACACGACACACTCCCATCAATGTGTCAAGGACTTCAGCTGTGTGTGTGTCGAGGACTTCAATGGGTGTGTCGAGGACTTCAATGGGTGTGTCGCACATCAGCATGATGCCGACAGCCGAGTGATCCGAGCACAGCCACCTGCCCCGCTCCTGTGGACGCTGTTCTCATTCCTTCCACACAGCGAGGAGAACCAACCAACTTTCTCTAGAACTTCGGAAATGAGTTTATATATATCATATGATCCACCAGCCTAAAAAACTTGGATTGCCGGGGTGTAACATGTCTGCACCTACCTAATTAGGAAGTTTTCAACTCAACTCCACCCCAAAGTTCGGGCACGCAATGGAACTTGGTTAAAGACTTGCATTACTGAGGATGATATTAAGTTATATCTATTGATATATTATGAACTACTCTAATTTGAATACCTATACCCCCAGACGAGAGGGTTTGAACCGCTTACGACGTTGTTCTTGCGGCAGGATGAAACTCTCATGGAAGTCAGCTGACACAGTTGTGGTGGCGATCCGTTTCAATGACGACCTTGAAGTTGCCGAGGCCACCTCTACAGCACCTGTAGAAGGAGGTGACGGAGGTGGAGGTGATGATGGAACATTAGGTGAAGGGAGGAAAACTCCCAGATAAGGAAGGCCTTGGTCCGACGAAGTTGACATATTCAAGGCATCCGCCTCGAAGTCGGACGCAGATGAGAAGGCATGCTGTCCTTTATGCCCATAATGGTACGATGGGTCGAAGACACTGTCTGAGCAATTGAATGGGTCACTGAAGGTGTCGAAGCTGGTGCTTCCTTGACCGAGGTCGAGATCGAGGGCGAGATTTGAATCTGACTGGAAGTCGAAACTATAATCGTTCAACATGTCGGTAAAGCTGGGATCATCCGAGTCAAGACTGAACCCCTCTGTGAAATCTGAGGGCGGACCTAGATAAAGATATGTGAGTAAATGTTCACACTGAAATGTGAATGATAGAACGTACCACTTTGCGGAGTGTTCCAACTGAACACTTCCTGTTGAAACTGGTCTGGCATATGAAAATCTACAAGAATCAGGTCAGATGTGTCATCAGCAGGATAGACTATAATAGTAGATACCTTGTTCAAGTGCGCTCTCTGGCAGCGGCTCTGAGTCTGCATCAGGATCCAGATCCATTTCAAGCTTCTCCGCTAATTCAGAGTTGACATCAGTATGGAGAAAAGGACGAGAGTTCAGATGAGAAACTGACCATCAGAGAAGTTATGCGCTTTTTTATGATATGAAAGATCAGTTTCTGCAGCTTGATATTAGCACATCGATCAGGGGATATTGCAACAAGGAAACTTACCGTCCTGAGCCTCGGAGAACACATCTGAAACACGACCACTAGAACTTGCCTCCAGTGTCGTGTTCGATTGCTTAACAGCATGTACTGCTTGAAGCGGTCGACCGGTGGCTGAGGTAGATATTGTTTTCAGCTCATCAGCGAGTACTTTTTGCTTCGCTGTTGATTCACGTCGAAGATGCTTCTCATTATCGATCTTCTGCCGTAGGTTATTGGCTTCTTGGTATGACTGCACGCTCATCCGAGCTTGCCCAGTTGCACTACTCATGGATTTAAGCCTCTCTTCATACACATGTTGCTGGTCGAGTGACGCCTTTCGAAAAGCCTTCTCAGCCTCGATGCGCTGCTTGACACTTCCAATGTTCTCTTGCAAGAATTCCATTTCACGGCTCTTGCGAATTGTGGTCGCTACACGTTGGCTCGCGCGAAGTTGTCGATGGAAGAGACTTGTCTGCGTGTTCTTGAGGATTCCGGTGGCCAATGAGGCCTCAACCTCAGCCGCAACCTGTTCATCGACGCGCCTCGCACTGGAAATAAAGTATATTAGGTGAATACTTGGAGATAATTTCAGGCGACGTACGTTTGAATACCCTCAAGAAGGGGAAGTCCGATCCCAGTCAAAGTGTTGGTCCAGTGGTGCTGAGATTCACCCACGTTCGTTGTTGCAGGAGTTGTCGACCAGTGTTCTGGAAGAATCTTGGACTGAGATCCAAGTATACACGGTATAATCCACGAGCTTCCGATTTTGTGACTCCACCAGTCTGCACATTGGCTTCAAAAACTGGAAATACCTATCCGTATTCAATCCAGACGTACCGTTAATCTTCTTGATGGCGAGCGAAGCTACGAACGTAGTAAATTCATCGAGTTCTTCTTGCGATTTCATGTAGGGGAAATTGAGGAGGCATTTATAATCCGGTGCTGATACAAGGAGCTTGAAGTCGAGGACACCACTGAAGGTCCAATGAGAAATGAAACATTGTTTGATAAAAGCAGCAGGAAGCTCACCGCTTTGAGTGCGTCAAACAAACGCGGACAAAGTAGGCGAGGAGCTCTTCAGGTTTGGATATGTTGATGCCGCTGAATTCTGGATCGAGGGTTCGCAAAAATGAGCGGCCTGCCCCTAGAATCTGGGCAGCCTCCATGTCTGCATTCATACAAAGGAGGTTGCCTCCAAATGTTAATCGTAAAAACCCAAGTATCTTTCCTGTAAGATTAAGAGTTAGAGCCTGCAATTCATCAAAAAGTTGGGTGTAGTGCTCCGTGTCAGCCTTATTGATATACACTCGGGCAATTGTGATTGCTACAAGGAATTCTGAGTCAGAGAAGCGTCCATAAAGCGAATATAGAAAGGAACGTACCACGTTGCACGGGAGGGTAGTATATCACCATTTCCCATTCATTAAGACCTTCAACTCGTTTGAATGTGACGTCGCACTCAAATGACGTGACTTCGTGAATGAGTTTGAGGAGCGACGGAACACAGGTGAAGATAAGTGTTCCTCCTTCCCTTGTCGTGATGAAGGAGTGGATGTAACGATCCTTGCTCTTCAATTCAGCGAGCTCTCGTTGATAGAGATCAAAGACACCTATATGCAGCGATCAGGAACTGAGTGAGCGAGGAGAAAACAAGAACGATTGTTGCTTACCGGTAACTCCAAGACCTGCAGGATTTTTCTTCGTTTTGACATGCCAAACAATGCCTTGCTTAATGCACTCATTATAAAGTGCAGAGTTATACTGACCGGGGGTATTCCCATTGAGTAGGGCCTTCGTTGAAGGAGCTGAAGCAAGGTTTCATCATCAGAGAATGAACGGCTGTGTTGGGATTAAAGACTGACCTTGATCTACCTTCTGCACAGTAGCGCCTAGAACACCAGCCTCCTCGACACATTTCTGATAGACTGCTTTTGTTTCATATGATGCCTTCGAAATGCAGGGCATCGGGTGATTGTGAGGGATGCATTTGGGGTTGGTAACGAGAGCGAACCGCTTTGAGGTGTCCACAGGAATGTAAATTGTGCGTCGTGAAAGGCATGGATAACTCTTGATTGCCATTCGCTTATCTGAGCGCCCATTTTGGATATGAGGATGAGCTAAAGACGAAAAGATCAGAATGGAAAAGGGCATTTGAGAAATGACGCACGACATAGGGCTTGCTTTCGGCCGACGTGGGATGGAAGAATTAAGGAACATTCATTTGTATCATTCCCCTCGCTTAGTGGTTTACCTGTCATCAGCTTTGCGAGAATGTCTTCATCAATGTCGTCAGGAATTCCTCGCGTCCGATGGTTTTTTTTGCAGTCCAGGTTCCATCCACTACACGCGATCCAGTACCGGTGCCCCCGGTCTGTTTGTCCCTAAGAGAGATTGCAATAAGTCACCCAGAAATCATGGGGGTCAGAATAGAGCAGGAGACTCACCCGAGGCTTTTCCTTCATCATTGGTTTACCGGTGCATTGCTTTCCATTTGCGCCAATGGCCTTACAGCCAGTAGAGTGACAAACGTTCAGAAATCTGGATCGTTTGAAATCATCATAAATAGGGTTTGAAATTCTCGTTGAAAGGAACACCTACGTTGCTGCTCGCTGCTCGGCAGTGCTTCGTTCTTCCACGCGAGTTACTTGTTTAGCCTTGAGAATGCGATCGCGTGGAGCAGGATCGAGGTCATAGCGTTCAATATTGATGAGATCATCATTGATGGCCTCACAAGCGTAGGCACCTCTGCAGACTAAGCGAGTGCGCCAACACACAACGGACGGAAAACCTGGCTGGAAGCAGACGCGAGAAGTGGAGTCCGCTCGTCCTGTGCCGCCTGTCCATGAATCCTGGTCCTATTATGAAATAGTCAGAAAATAAGGTAGGGAGGCCGTGTGAAACACTGTTTACCTTGTTCTTTATCAGGAAATCTGGAGTTACGACAACTGGAATGTCACCCTGTTTGCGTACAAGAAACTTCTTATCTCGGAGATCTAAGATGAATGAAGTGGGAGTTTGTGGGATTGGCCAGACTAGGGGGATTTTATCGAGGTATTCTACTCGCCCAACACGCAACTCCGTCGTGACCTGGAATGCTTCTTCGATAACAGAGGTCGTCATATCAGAGTCAGTCCAGTTTGTCTCTGACAGCTCTGTGAACATCGAAGGATCAAATGCCAGCATCACGTCATCTACCGATTCACTCCTAACGTGAGCTGCTCCCACTGCCACGGTTTTCTCCTCCATTTTTGTAACTGTCGGGGGCTTCAACGTGAAGTTATCGGACATGATTTCATCATCATCTGAAAGGAGTTCTAACACCTCGTGTCCTTCCTCATGGAGGACTCGTGTACGAAAGGAGCCTGTGAGTTGGACAGGTGTCAGTTGGATGTTTGAATCTGGCTCTTTCTTAATGCACGCGCTGTGGACTAAAGATCAGATCAGCATTGTCCGTTCCGCAAGAGGAAACGTCACACCTTCAACCTTAACTTCAACCCGGGCCTGGCTTCCCTCGATGCCTTTTTGGGATATGAATTGTCGCAACTTTGTCATATTGATCCATTGGTGGTCGAGAAAGATCTCTGGGTGCTTCAAGATGAACTCATTTGGGAATGTCTGCGCTCGAGTAGGTCAGAACATGATACATTACTGCCACGACACGACTGGCGGACACACCTCATTCCTAAACTCCGTGACAATACGTGTCGAGAGACTGTCAATCAGGTCACTGTCTGCCTGCGAGACCATGGCAGAGTGTCCACAAGTACACCTGAAGAGTAAATGTAGAAAACAGAGAGAGAGCCGAGGGCGAGGGGATGGAGAGAGAGAAAGAGCGCTGCTGCAATCCCCAGCCCCAGATTTCCTCGACGCGTCGACAGAAAGACCCTGCATCAGTCATTCCTGATTGGGTTAGAGGTTATGCAACATCGACGACACCCAGGACGTTCAGTAGAATTTCCCACTACCCATGTGACACCTTGTGTGACTAAGGTGCCATCACTGATGGCATAGCCTCACGAGCTCGTGGTGGCTATTTTTACCCATTAACAATGGACGAGCTCGTGTTAATTAAGGAATGGGCAAGCTTGAGGTAGATCAATGGATGAGCTGGCCATCAGGGCCAATGGCGGAGCTGTTTGCCCTTGGATGCATGGACGAGCTCTTGTTCCATTGATGGACGAGCTCGTCAAATTGGTGTTTTTGGGCTGGGGGGGGAGAGGATTTTGTCGATATATTATATAGATTCTGCATTACCTCTTGCTCAGTAATATATTGAATTGCTATGCCGGAGCCATTTTGCATCAGAATTTGCATTGAACGCCAAATCCAGTGATTTCTCAGGGAAACCCTCTGACAAGTGTGTCTGATCTCTAGGGAAATATATCTGACTTCCGGAAAAGTGCATTTAACTTCCGGGGAGGTGTGTCTGATCTCCAGGAAAGTGCAGCTGACTTCCAGAAAAGTGTGTCTGACTTCCCGGGAAATGTGTCTGCCTTCTAGGAAAGTGCATCTAATCTCCGGGGAAGTGCATCTGATCTCTGGGGAAGTGCATCTGACTTCCAGGAAAGTGCATTTGACTTCCAGGGAAACACAGTGAGTCTCCTGGATGTACGCAGAGCTCTGGAGATGCATACAGTCCGCCGGAATGCATGTGGAGCTCTGGAGATGCATGCAGGTCCCCCGGAATGTATACAGAGAGCTGGAGAGGCTTACATGTCTGCCTAAATTGATACGGAGTCCGGATTTGCTTGTGAATCCGCCAGAATGCACACGGAGCTCTGGAGATGCTTACATGTCCACCTAAATTAATACAGAGTCTGGATTTGCTTGTAAGTCCGCCGGAATGCACACGGAGCTCCGGAGATGCATGCAGCTCCGCCGGAATGCACACAGAGGTCCGGAGATGCATGCAGCTTCGCCGGAATGCACGCAGAGCTCTGGAGATGCATTTAGGTCCAGAAAGATTTATGCATAGTGCCAGAGAGGCTTACATGTCCGCCTAAATTAAACTGGAGTCCGGATGTGCTTGTGAGTCTGCCAGAATGCATGCGGAGCTCCTGAGATGCATGCAGGTCCTCCGGAATGCACGCGGAGCTCTGGAGAGGCTTACATGTCCACCTAAATTAATACAGAGTCCGGATTTGCTTGCGAGTGCGCCGGAATGCATGCAAAGCTCCGGAGATGCATGCAGGTCCACCGGAATGCACACAGAGCTTTGGAGAGGCTTATATGTCCGCATAAATTAATACGGAGTCCGGATTTGCTTGTGAGTCCGCCAGAATGCATGCGGAGCTCTGGAGATGCATACAGGTCTGCCGGAATGCACATAGAGGTCCGGAGATACATATAGGTCAGCCTAAATTAATACAGAGTCCGGATTGCTTGTGAGTCCACCGGAATGCACGAGGAGCTCCGGAGATGCATACAGGTCCACCTAAATTTATGCGGAGCTCTGGAGAGGCTTACATGTCCGCCTAAATCAATACAGAGTCCAGATTTGCTTGTGAGTCTGCCGGAATGTGCACGGAGCTCCGGAGATGAATGTAGGTCCATCGGAATGGATGCAGAGCTCCAGAGAGGCTTGCATATCCACATAAATTAATACAGATTCCGGATTTGCTTGTGAGTCCGCCGGAATGTGTGCGGAGGTCCGGAGATGCATACATGTCCGCCTAAATTAATACAGAGTCCAGATTTGCTTGTGAGTCCGCCGGAATGCATGCGGAGCTCCAGAGATGCATGCGGAGCTCCAGAGATGCATGCAGGTCCGCCGGAATGCACATGGAGCTCTGGAAAGGCTTACATGTCCGCCTAAATTAATACGGAGTCCGGATTTGCTTGTGAGTCCGCCGGAATGCACGTGGAGCTCCGGAGATGCATACAGGTCACCTAAATTTATGCGGAGCTCCAGAGAGCCTTATAGGTCTGCCGGAATGCACACAGAGCTCTGGAGAGGCTTACATGTCCACCTAAATTAATACAGATTCCGGATTTGCTTGTGAATCCGCCAGAATGTGCGCGGAGGCCCGGAGATGCATACAGGTCCACCAGAATGCACATAGAGCTCCGGAGATGCATATAGGTCCACCTAAATTTATGCGGAGCTCTGGAGAGGCTTATAGGTCTGCCTAAATTAACACAGAGTCCGGATTTGCTTGTGACTCTGCCAGAATGCATGCGGAGGTCCGGAGATGCATACAGGTCTGCCGGAATGCACATGGCCCTCCGGAGATGCATACAGATCCACCTCAATTTATGCAGAGCTCCGGAGAGGCTTATAGGTCCACCTAAACTTACATAGAGCTCTGGAGAGGCTTAGATGTCTGCCTAAATTAACACGGAGTCCGGATTTGCTTGTGACTCTGCCAGAATGTATATGGACCTTGGGTCTCTAGATTAAAGAACAGACATCTAGGCACACTACAGGCCGGGTCACGTGAAATTGCCAAAGGCACCGAGGACGTGGAGCAGTGGGGTAAAAGCAGACGCCCATAGATGTGCCTGTAGCAATGCTGATCAAAGCTCGGATCAAAGGGATACCTATTTGGAAATATATACCATATCGGGTATGTCTGGCTACAGTAAGATGTCCAGGGTGCATAACACGACATACCGAGATCCCAGATGCACACTGAGGGTACTAGGTTACAGGGTACAGTCTTAAGTGCTTAAGTTAGCTGAACCGAAGGTGATCTGAGCTCCTGATGCATCCAAAAATGCACAATCAAGTGAAAGCGCATGGAAACTGTACTCCACAGTCTTCCACCCATGCACAAATGCTTATGAATTCTCTATAATCTCGTCATTGTGTCTATGTAATAATATTTAATCTCAGTAGTATACAAGTAGCCCTGTAACACTGTAGAAGACAAGCAATTTACCACCCATGAGTTTTGAGCGCTTAAGATCTCATCTAAGGGTTCCGCCTCTAAGGTATTTCAAAAGCAAGTGTCCCAATATAATAAAAAACCAGTAAACATTCTAAATAAACTGTCTAAGATAAGATGGCATGCCTAAGTGGTTTACCAAGTTAAAGAAAAGAGAGTTATAAACTGAGGGACTTGTCTAAGTGACTTGTTCAAAACCACCTATTGTCAAAGGACATCTGGGGACCTGGACTGTAGTGCCAGTAGATGAAAGTGTCTACGTGCCTCTGGCCATCATAGTGTCAGTAGATGAAAGTGTCTACGTGCCTCTGGCCATCGTAGTGTCAGCAGATAAGACATCTGTGCGCCTCTTTCCACAAGCATAGTTTTGAGATAAGTTAAAGGGCGTAGAGCTATCTTCTCAATTGGAGAACAAGTTAAGACAACAAGTTAAGACAAGATCAGATAGCAGTTTGTGCATAGAGCACTTCAGAACACCAGTTACGAATATACACAAGTCTATTGGACTTAAAATGACCTATTGACTATTAGGCACTTGAGACCTTGTCCAAGCCATTATATAGTTAAGAACCTTCTTTTATAGCAAGTCTACTATCAGGTATTGATATTATAAAACTATTATCCTCCCCTTGGATGAACTAAGTCAACTAAATATTAATTTGGGTGTTTAAAGTGTAGACTACTAGTATTAGAAGTGAAGCAAGTTAGATTTGATAGTGATCCTGTTAGTAGACATTACAAAGTCTATTAAATGTGACTACTTTATTATCTAGTAGTTCGCACACACCTGGTACTAAGCATGTTTAACAGAGTCTGGATTTGCTTGCGGGTCCACTGAAATTTAAGTGGAGCTCCAGAGATGCTTACAGGTCTGCCTAAATTAACACAGCGGTCCAGAAATCCTGTTGCAAGCATCTCCAGAGCTCCGCATAAATTTAGGTGGAACTGTATGCATCGCTGGAGGTCCCTGTGCATCCTGGCAGACCTGTATGCATCTCCGGACCTCTGCATGCATTCCGGCAGAGTCACAAGCAAATCCGGACTCTGTGTTAATTTAGGCAGACCTATAAGCCTCTCCAGAGCTCCGCATAAATTTAGGTGGACCTATATGCATCTCCGGAGCTCTATGTGCATTCTGGTGGACCTGTATGCATCTCCGGACCTCCGCGCACATTCTGGCGGATTCACAAGCAAATCCGGAATCTGTATTAATTTAGGTGGACATGTAAGCCTCTCCAGAGCTCTGCGTGCATTCCGGCAGACCTATAAGGCTCTCTGGAGCTCCGCATAAATTTAGGTGACCTGTATGCATCTCCGGAGCTCCACGTGCATTCCGGCGGACTCACAAGCAAATCCGGACTCCGTATTAATTTAGGCGGACATGTAAGCCTTTCCAGAGCTCCATGTGCATTCCGGCGGACCTGCATGCATCTCTGGAGCTCCGCATGCATCTCTGGAGCTCCGCATGCATTCCGGCGGACTCACAAGCAAATCTGGACTCTGTATTAATTTAGGCGGACATGTATGCATCTCCGGACCTCCGCACACATTCCGGCGGACTCACAAGCAAATCCGGAATCTGTATTAATTTATGTGGATATGCAAGCCTCTCTGGAGCTCTGCATCCATTCCGATGGACCTACATTCATCTCCGGAGCTCCGTGCACATTCCGGCAGACTCACAAGCAAATCTGGACTCTGTATTGATTTAGGCGGACATGTAAGCCTCTCCAGAGCTCCGCATAAATTTAGGTGGACCTGTATGCATCTCCGGAGCTCCATGTGCATTCCAGCGGATTCACAAGCAAATTCGGACTCTGTATTAATTTAGGCGGACATGTAAGCTTCTCTGGAGCTCTGCGTACATTCCGGCGGACTCACAAGCCAATCTGGCCTCTGTGTTAATTTAGGTGGACATGTATGCATCTCCAGAGCTCCGTGTGCATTCCGGCGGACCTGCATGCATCTCCGGACTTTCTATGTACATTCCGGCGGACTTACAAGCAAATCCAGACTCCGTATTAATTTAGGCAGACATGTAAGCCTCTGTGGAGCTCTGCGTGCATTCCAGCAGACCTGCATGCAAATCCAGAGCTCCACGTGCATTCCGGCGGACTCACAAGCAATTCCGGACTTCATCTTAATTTAGGTGGACATGTAGGCCTCTCCGGAGCTCCGCGTACATTCCGGCAGACCTGCAAGCCTCTCTGGAGCTCTGCGTTCATTCCGGCGGACCTCCATGCATCTCCAGAGCTCCGTGTGCATTCCGGCAGACTCACAAGCAATTCCGGACTCCATATTAATTCATGTGGACATGCAAGCATCTCTGGAGCTCTGTGTGCATTCCGGTGGACCTGTATGCATCTCCAGAGCTCCACGTGCATTCCAGCGGACTCACAAGCAATTCCGGACTCCATATTAATTTATGTCGACATGCAAGCCTCTCTGGAGCTCTGCGCCCATTCCGGCGGACCTGCATGCATCTCCAGAGCTCTACGTCCATTCCGGCAGACTCACAAGACAATCTGGCCTCTGTGTTAATTTAGGTGGAGCTCTACGCCTCTCCAGAGCTCCGCATAAATTTAGGTTGCCCTGTATGCATCTCTGGAGCTCCACATGCATTCCTGTGGACTCACAAGCACATCCGGACTCTGGTTTAATTCAGGTGGACCTCTAAGCCTCTCTGGCACTCTGCATAAATTTACCTGGACCTGTATGCATCTCCGGAGCTCCACGTACATTCCAGTAGACCTGTATGCATCTCCAGAGCTCCATATACATTCCAGCAGACTCACAAGCAAATCCGGAATCTGTGTTAATTTAGGTGGACCTGTAGACATCTCCGGCGCTCCATGTAAATTTATGTGACCCTCTAAGCCTGTCCAGAGCTCTGGATAAATTTAGGCAGACCCATTAGCATCTCCGGAGCTCCCTGTACATTCAGGCAGACTCACAAGACATTCCGGCAGACTCACAAGACATTCCGGCCTCAGTGTTAATTTAGGTGGAGCTCTAAGCCTCTCCGGAGCTCCATGTAAATTTAGGCAGACCTATAAGCCTCTCCGGAGCTCTGTGTAAGTATATGCAGATCTGTAATTGTCTCCGGAGCTGTGCTTAAATTTAGGTGGACCTGTAAGCACATTCGGATCTCTTCTGTTATTTTACGTGGACTCACAAGCATCTCTGGACTCCATGTTAATTTAGGCACTGCAGAGCTCTATGTTAATTCAGGTGGACTTGTAAGCAATGAGCATCTCCAGTGCTTGGTGTTCATTTAGATAAAATTGCAAGCAACTCCAGAGCTCTGGAATAATTTAGGCAGACCTATCCGGTCTGCCTAATTTGACAGACAGGTCTGGAGGTGTTTGCATCTTGAGACTGAGATGCAGCATGGATTGCAGGTGAAGACCTGATAAATTGACATCCTGGATCAGAAATCTTCCAGACCTTACTCAAATTGAAGTCATCATTCCAGGTTTGGAGAAGAAAAAAGGTGACGGGCTTGTGAAGAGCTTTGAATAATGAGATGTATTAATAGTATAAATGTTATGATGACTGCCTACAGTACATAAGGAATCCACCTAGCAAGCTATTCCAGCATGACAGGCAAGCTTGGCCTTGCTGGCTGGACCTACACGAGCTCGCTTGGCCTCTCACGAGCTCGTCCATCCTGGATGGGTATTTTTGGCAGCACGAGCTCGTGAGGCTAGGCCATCACTGATGGTACTTATGTCACACAAGGTAATACACTATATATGGTAATTAGCTACAGAACTTTCTGCGACACCGAAATGTGTCGATCTATCCGCGGTGTGCCGATAATCCTTCCAATGTGTCGAGACTCAGGGTGTGTGTCATTGTTCTATCTAAGGTGTGTGTGTCGCGTTCTGTACATCCTCCATGAGACGGGACAAGAGGTTCGCAAGTTTATCCATCACCACAGAAGCAATAAGAATGGGGCTGAAAGTGGAGGCGTTGGAAGCATTTCTCGCCTTTAGTAGGGATTGTCGATTGCTTCCTCGTGGGAAGAATGTCCAAGCGACACGCATTTGCAATGAGGAGGGTTGTGGGCGCCTATCTCAAAAGAAGTGTCAGCTGCCGTTGTAACCGCACATAAGTATGCCTAAAGGTGGCGTTCTTCCGCAGCATGAGGTCGATGACTCAGAGAACACGGTATGTAAGATTTGAGCGGTTTTGCGGTTTCATCTCTCCATCTCTCGTACGTATTCAAACAAATAACCCAGTTGTGTTTGTTTTGGTAGGCATCTCTTCAGGCTGGACGACGCCCTTGGAGGAGAATGTAATCGCGAAATTCGAATGCATGGATTGGCGCTGAGGGACAACGGAAATGGAGCTTAATCTATAGAGGACATCGGCAATTTCGAACTCTTGTGTGTCTCAAGGAACCGCACTAAGCAGCCCTTATGCCAGAAAAACACGAAGCCATGCCTCGTAGCGACTATCTTGTCAATGCAGAGGAATTCCATATCTGATTGTGTTCTGAGCATGGATGCCATCTAGGTCGTTGGCGTTGGACGTCGCTCTAGCCACGAGTCGCATTCAATATTAGGCGCCGGTAGAGGAAGCCTTTTGGAGCTTCGAATACAGTTACAAAAAACTTGGCAGAAGAGGCATGGGTTGTAAATCCGCGTGAGACCTACTTTGAGGCCGCGGTAGAGCATAAATCGAGTTGTCGAATTGAATGTGAGCATCGAAGGTTTTGGCGACATAATGTAACGACAGAGGATGCAGTTTGGTAATAATCGAGTTACATGAAATTGAGCGTCAGCCCGCAAGACGTAAATGCAAGGAGGAATGCCAGACTGTCCCAAGAGCTTTGGCGAGAGTTTCCGTTTGATTTGGAAAAGAGGCTGAGTTTGACGTTGTGGAAGCAGCAGAAGCAGAAGCAGGGGTTGAGATGGTAGCAGTCTGGGTAGTGGTTGGAGCGACAGCGGCGTTGAGGGTGTAGATGGGGACAAGACGTCCTGTGAATGTCCCTGTTACAACTCCAGTGGTACTCGTCAGTCGATATTCGTAGACGTCAAATTCAGCTTGCACAAATATAACCGGCGAGAATCGACCGAATGATGATAATTGGCCAGTCGTTGTGAAGTGCGTGGCGAAAATGACTCGCCGACTCCAGCTATATCCGTTGCATCAATGCCACCCAAGTTGAAGCCGCCTTGTTTGACCGAACTTGTAGACGAAGGCGAGATAGTGGTGGTGTCAGGGTGGACAGGTGCGGTAGATACAAGAGTTGACGTGAATTCGTCCTCCGTGGCTGGTGCTTCGTCAACAGGAGTGGCCGGAGGCTCCACAACCGTCCTCTCCTCTTGCGTGTTGATGTCATGGGATGAGGAATCACCGAATACGGACATTGCGCGGGAATACTGCAACAATACCGCGACCACGGCAATGCCTGAGCCCCCCGCCATCCAGCCTTCACGAACTGCAATAGACTCTACGCTGTTTGGATCCACGCCCAACGTGTCACCACCTCCTGCGGCGCGCTACTTGCTTCTGTGGCTGGTGATGGTGGTGCTGACGTGGTTGTGTTGTTGACGTAGACGTAGACGCTGCAATAAGTGTAGATGATGGCTGCGGTGTACGATTTGACAACTGGGATGACTGTAGACGCGGAGACGACGTTCAGACCAATTATTGAGTGATAGAGGATGAGGTAGGAGCGGCGTTGTTGCTTGGTGATACTGACCTCTCGTGCGATGAGCCTGAAATGCGAATAATGAATCAGAATTGACGAAATACGTGAGGTTTGAGAGGAAAAAATGAAAGGCATGAACAGGAAAGCGAATGCGTAAAGATTCGGTCACCCGGAGTAGGCGATTCACCGGGAAAAATAAGGGGAAAAAGACGCAAAGAAGAGAGGACGTACCCTCCGTAGTCGTAACCGACGCATGAATATTGCTAGAAGTCTGCGAATGAGAGCTAGAGAAAAGAGTCGTCATGAGCACGATGATAACGAGGCAGTCAATGGAATGCTGAATGAGAGCGAGAAGGAAAGAAGACCTCAAAAACGAACCTTACTCACTAGAATTCACTCCCATCACCAACACACTGCCTATCGGCACCTTCGCATGTCCCAGTCATGGAATGCTCAACGTGAACCAAATTGAAGATAAATTGTGGGCGGCGATATGCCCCAAATGCTCGCTCGTCGAATTCGGAGTAGAAGCTTGGGTCCATGCAGCGTTCGAGGCAGAGAAGGCACTCTGTCGTGGATATAGGAGAACCGAAGGAGGGACGGATGTTTGAGGTTGGCGACGTAGGTGTAACCAGAGTTGGCACAAGAGGTTCTTCCAGAGGCGCAGTTACTGTCGATTCTGATAGCGTCATATTTGGATAGTCTGGCGGAGAAGTAGCCGGGATAGGTCTCAGCGGAAGCGGCGGAGGTGTCGGCGGGGACGAAAACTACGACCTCTAGGAAGTGGTGCTTCGGGCTAGCCATGCTGGGTATGCTGGGCGGAGACTTGATTACAGGAGTAGGGGGCAACAATCGTAGGCTGTGTTTGCAGAGGAGCGGGCTCAATGTGTGGTGTTGGAGCAGTGTTGGTGACGGGCAGCAAGGGGACTCTAGGAGAGGAATAGAGCTCCGCTCGTCGGCAGGGTTTTTGAGGTAGTAGTTGAGGGTGAGGGTGCCTTTGAAGAATCGGTTGCGTTGGAACGTACCAATCCTTCAATCCTTCTAGCACCACTGCAGGCTGCTCCACAAGCCCAAACATTGCCAACTCATCCTCCTGCACCCCTTTCACCCTTACCGAGAATGCAGGACTCGACGCACTCGCCATGCTCGAACTCACACTCGCCAGCGGTGCGGCTTGCTCCAGTCCCACAAACACGATCCAACTTCGCCAGCATTTTCGTTAGCGATCATGACCTCCAAGTCGGCTGTCGGTGAGGGTGGATACTTCAGATAGACCTGTACGTAGAACAGCGCTAGCTAGCTAGGAATGCTGGCCGCTGCCAATGGTGGGGCCATTTGCGATAAAGTAACTGATTTCCTTATAAGGCACAATCGCCGATCAAGAGAGCCTCAAGAAACGGAATAATACTTAGTATCGACATTTTATAACAAGTATCGACATTTTATAATAATTACACAACTTTGATTGCAAAGCAAGGCAGCCTATAAGATACCCAGCAACTGGCTGGCTTTTCACAGGGTGCGTATTTGAATCCATCGACTACGCAGGCTAGCGGACAGGTTATAGGTAAGATTTCTCGGTTGAAATTTCGTCTGTGAATTTTGTGGTGTCTATAGAAATAAGCAGCCTGTAATAGAACACCAGTGTTAGCGGCAGTTGGGACATATTGCGTTACATGGACCAACATGGTACAACCGCGCTGGGCACAACTCATGCTGAGTGGTGCAAAAGAGAAAATAACAATCGCAGAGAGCTCATGATTGGCGTTTGGAGCCATCATAGGATGTTGGAGGCTGTGTGATACGAAACTGACGCCATGACCACGGAAATTCGTACGTCATAGTGGTAATCTTAGATGGATTTCCATTCCGAGTCGCCGTCCAAAATTATGCGAGCCTTTGGCGAGCCCAACTAATTCAGGAAGCAAGTTGGGGAGTGACACTCACAGGCTGGCATTACTGGTGCTTATCCGGTATGGTGTAACGGCTAACATTACCGCCTTTCACCATCTTGCAGCTGATCGCGGTAGCTCGGGGTTCGATTCCCCGTACCGGAATCCTAAAGGTGATGAACTTATTTTTGCATAGGATGCAGAAAGAATAGTGTCAACTGCAATAGTTTTTTACATACTTGGACAAGGTTTAGACATACTCGTATAACAAGGGGGGTACTAATCATCTCATCATTATCACGAAGGAAGGAATACAGAGATATGGATGGCCATAGGGAGAAAGCGCACTTGATCGATATCCGTGCTATCGACCTCAAGCCCCCTCCGGGCTCCCCTTCTCGTCCATACATCCTTCCCTCCAGTCGTCAATTTTCGCGGTGAAATTATCTCCCTGCTCCTCAGGTTTGATTCGAACACCTTTGAGCCATCGCATGCTACGCCGCTCGCGAATCATGACCATGATAGTTCCAAGGACTGAGATTCGACTGGGTTTCAGGTCCATATGGCACTGAATTGCTAGCCACCACGAGCATCCATCTGTTCCTCGTGGGATTGGGTTAACTGGCGTATCGTCAACGAGAGAATCAAGCTCAAAACCGATCCGTAGGTAAGCTGAAGTTGCAGTACCTGAAAGGCATACAGGGATAAGCAGGGCACCTCTTTGCGACGCGCCGCCAGGCTTCAACAGCTCCGGGTGTTCCAATAAAGCTCCAGAACACGAGGAAATTCGCGCATCCTCCTCCAAGGTATGGTACTTCAGAACAGGATCGGTCAGTTGCGCATTACGCTCGCGGGTATCAAGTAAGGCATGATACGAACCTCGACAAACACTTTACGCCTCAAATCCAATGCTCGATAGCCGATAAACTTCCCTTCTTTCTTTCTCAAGTCTGGCTCGTAAGCATCCTCTCGAAGACGAAATTCGGATATTCAGACAGAACGGTGTCTCTGCTAGCAGTGAGAAAGTGAGCCCGATCCAGTGGTAACCCTAGTAGGGTAACCATACGCACCTTATCGAGGTTCTTCTGCGTCCAACGCGTGCTGAATCATGCGGCGAACCGGGTAGAGCAGGGAACGAACGAAATGGTACTTCGTTCAGCGATACCCGAAGACGTCGGCCCCCCTGCACTCCCTTCTTCTCCTTTATCGAGTTTGTTTTTCGCAGCTGCTTTCTTTGGGGCATTATTGGAATAGAGGCCCGTAGCTCAGCTTAGGCGGCTTCCTTCCAGGAGGCGGGCAAGCCAGCAAAGCGTTCACCTTCAAGTCCGCGAAGAGACCCTCACCTAGTAGAATTTTGCTATCTTGAACATTAGCTATTGCATATTAGCTGCAGCTTCAGATGCATACATACGCAAGACTGATAGCATATCGACGTCAGAGAGTAGTTAAGTATGCCATGATTTGTGATAAGACTCGCCGAACTGATTTCTTGTCTGGAAACACGAGAGCGGTAGACACGCATGGAATTAACTGGGACGTAAGAGGAGGGGAGGAAGATGGCAGGCCGGAGGAGTGGTACAAAATTCCGTCGTGAGAGGAGCGTTCAAGATGAATGACTGGATGGTGGGAGCAGTAGCAGTGTCGCCGAGTGATTATCAATGTATTATGTAAGTATATTATTCAAGTTCGCCGAGATGTCCGTCTGCTGCTGTGCTCTTTTTATCATTCTCACACCAACTGAAAAGAGTCAAATGACTCTTACTTTCTTATCACGTCTCATTGGGCACATCAGGCAGATAGATGGTGGTTACTATCGACCAATATCAACCTTTGACTCGGGCTTAAATTTTCACGCATTGACAGCCTGAAAGATATCGCCGGTAAGGACACATCGAGATGGAATAAGTTAATTAGTAAGTTCCGAATAACTAACCCTGCCTTCAATGACTTGAGAACATGTCGGTATTTTTACTCGAGGGCTATGTAATTTTAAATGATCGAGTTTGGACCCGGCCGCGAGGATATTCAGTCTATCTATAGTAAGTACTACAGTGGGTATTTGGCTGGTCAACGGCGGTAAGTTGCTACCAGATTCAGTCGCGAAAATTGACTCCCATTGAGAATAACCGATCGTTGTCTTGATGCAAATGCACCTCGTTCACTTTAGAGAGCATAATATTATTGCAAAGGAGTTACAGCGCTGCACCTTGATACACGAAAGAATCTAAAAATTGAAAGTTTGAAATAAATATGATTGCTTGAGACTTCCAAATTTAAGATCCGGGGACAGGAGCGACGGTGGGGGCGGGCCCAGCGACGGTGGCGAGGCTGGGGAAGGGGAGTTCTGGGCACTGTAGAAAACAATCAGTAACCGCAGCCAACAATGTGTGCGATAGGTTTACTCACAGCGATCTGGACATCCTTCTTCGAGAAGCTGGCTGGGAACTTAATAGGTCCAGCGAATGATTGGGGAACAGGGACGACATCAGAGCAGTCGATGAGCCTGCGAGTATTCTGGCCGAGGACTTGAAGCTTAGCCATGGCAGCCTTGAACGCAGAGGTCATGTGGGCTTCATTGTCTGTTGATTGTCACATTAGAATGAGAGCGGTGGAACATGAGGTGGGTTTCCTCACTGATATTGGCTTGCCATAAGCAGGCGGTCCTGGCGTCTTGGGAGATGCGGAAGTCGCTCTGGAGACGCATCTCACCAGCGAGAGGAGACAACACTTCACCGGCTTGCGAGCCGTTACCGGGGAAGGAGGTTCCCTTGAGAAGGACTTCCAAGAAGACTTGAGAATCGCTGTACACCGAATTAGATCAACTATGGCCAAACAAGTCAGATATTCACGTACAAAGTTCCGACGGTAGAGTCGAAGGGTGTTCCTGGGATAGTTGGGTCAACAACATCGGCGGCAGCGATGGTGTGGGAAGCCAAGAGAGCAACAGCTTCCGAAGGAGTGAAGCCAGCATCGGCAAAGCGTGCCAAAATCGAGGTCACGGTGTCGGTGGGCTCAGGGACAGTCAGATCAGGTGCGGGGGCGACCGGTGGGGGACGGCCGAGCATGAATTGGAGCCTGGGTGCACCAGGGCAGTTGGCAGTGCCCACGGCGGCAGCGAGGTGGACGCTGATCGAAAATAACTGATCAATATGGCTGATATCTTGATGTCTAAAGTGGGCTTACAAGTCACCGGCAGACAGGGGGGTTGGAAGCGTTTGGAAGACTGGGAATTGACGAGCTGTGATATCATCAATGCTATGGAAAATCTGTCAGAACATTTGGTCTCCAAGAGCAGTCGAAAATAATCACCCTCCGTTGGCGTGGAAAGCGAGCTCAGTCGAGTTGAAGATCAAGATGGAGCCGTCGGCGCCTCCTCCCTTTCCACCTGATGAATAAAAATAAGTAGTGAGATTGAATAGACATCAAAAATGCGAACCGTGGATGGAGAATCCAATAGCATCGTGGAAAGAGAGACGAAGAGCAGAGTGAGCCTGCAGAGTTGAAGGTAATTAGAAGCTGCATCTTTGTTGCAGTAAAGCACCCCTTACCTCTTCACCGCACACGCCACCGTCGAAAAGATTCGCCTGAAGGAAATCAACGACGGGGAAAAGAGCTAAAATCGTGAAAATGAGAGACAAATATTAAACGAATGTTCAGACTGGCACTGACCACAACAAGCAGCGTTCGTGGTGGTCTGACCAGTCGAACAGGTAACGCGCCTGGTGAGGGCAGCGTTAACGAGCTGGGATGCTCCGAGAGCAATAGCAACGATAGCCGAAAGACGAGCGAAAGCCATTGATGTCCGAGTGCGGTTTTGTGGATAAGACGAAGAACTCGAGGATCCTGAAGACTGTGACTGTTGAACAAACGTCTTTTATACTCATTTCTGAACTCTAATTTCAGCCCTGTCGTCTGAGTACCCTAAATTTCGAAATCAGTATGATAACAATGAATGTTTAAAAATACTGCTGACAATCCCGAAAAACAAATCCAGTCGAATGGAACGTAAGTGAGCGTGCGAAGGATACGAAGGTATGGAATCAATCGTGAAGAAAACTGTAACAGCAAACAAAGTCGAGGGTGTGATCGGTTATGCTTGGGTTATGCGCGCATTTCCACACTGACGCAAGGGGAGAGGAACGGAGCAGGGGTAACATCAGAATAGCTCGCGGCAAAGGTAGACGCGCTTGGAGTCAGTCTAATTAAAAACTGCCATGTTCACTGTCTGACCCGGGATGGGCAACAGTTTCTAAACATGGCCTGAAACTCGTCATCGCAAGTACGCCTCGCGCTCGAAATAGTCCTCGAGGAACCGGCAAGTCTAATTCCCAGTGATAAGCTGAAGTTCCGACGACAAGCGCGTGAGCAGCAAGCGAAAAAAACTATAATTATCCAAACCTTTTCGTGGGCATGGGAGTTGGTAAGCTTGAACACTGGGAGGGGTACCGAACTTAAGAATCCTACAGTGTCAGGTCGTCTGGTGATGGTTCCATTGCTTCGAGTCGGAGGTTCCGGGTTTTATGAAAGCCGTCGGCGCTTCGCATGGCCATGTTAAAAAGAGCTGTGAAACGACTACTTGTTAAGTTCCCTGTGAACAACGGAGCAACATCAGTAACAATATTTTGGTCAAACACGTTCTCAGGCCCGACTTATAAATAAAATGCACAGGATGCCATTGGATGCAGATTCTCGACCAGAGCTATGGTTGCAGGTATACGCGTACAATTTCCAGTTCAATGGTTCATCAGCACACAACAGCGAGTATCGAATATAGACTGGATGTCGGTAAATACGTCTTCCCTGTGAGTCGGGGGCGAGATGGAACGTGGGATACCGGTCGGTTCTTCTGAGTTGGTGACTCGGTGAACGTGTAGGATGGACAACCGCGTTGAGGGTACAAAAAAAAGCTCCAATATTTCGAATTAGAGGATTCAGTAGTATCCAGAGTTGGGTCTGACGAACTATATGACTCTGTTCCCGTACATAAATAATTGGCAAATAAATTCTGATATTGTTACTGTATTGGTTTCGAAATATCATTTTTAACGCGAGTTATAACACTTCTGGCAAGAACCTCAGCCTGTTAAAATAGATTTATCGTACTCCACCCTCGAAAATTTTCGTAGCAAACTCTCCCCGTTTTAGTACGGAATTTCCATAGACAATTAGTGAAGCACGACTAGGAGACAGTGTACGCTCGAAACTCAGTTGTCTCGGGGATAAACTACAGCTCGAATGCTTCAGTGAGCCTCCAATTGCTCACACTGTCCAGCAATTTTATCCAACCCGATTTAGGTTACTAACGGCACTTTGTGATAATCAAACGTGATGTGTCCGACGGCAATCCACGGCGTGAGGATTAGCGTCATCCCACGATCGCGTTCCGTTTTCTTGGTGTGCAAATCAAAGGCGTCTATAAAACTTTTCGCCAGAGCCATGTGTGCCGACGGAAACATTCCCCACGTCCATTGCGAAACCTGTCATTAAAACTCGGTGTATCTTGGCTCCGTCCCCAGCATCATACCTTCGGCCTTATGGTGAGATGGTCTTTGATGTACATAGGTGCTCATGCTGACGGAGGGAGACTCAAGCAGATCATCCTCGTACACGGACACAATGCAACCTCCCTCAGGTGAATAATCTCATTCATCAATGAGCTCCTGCGTATCATGGCGAAAGCAATGGCCATTGACGAGGAGCCCGCATCCGAGGATTGGAAGCGCATTAATCCTGTCTTGAGATACTTCCCTTGGCACAAAACTTCCAGCAGGTAAGTATTCGGACGGCGAGGAGGCTTCTCATTTTCTCGAAAGCCTCACCGGCCCCAAAGCTGACTATGTATCCTTCCCTGCTGTCGATCGCCAACGTTGGCTCGACGAGAAGCCCAGCGACGAACCGTTCTTGTAGTTGAGCACTGTAAGAATTCAATCGATCATCAGCCATGAGGTTACGATGGTAAAAGCAAATGGTGGCTTACGCTGCCGCTCTGCCTCGGCCAGAATGGAAGACCGAGAATGCGCAATCCAACGGTCGAGCTGTGGATCCCCCAACATCGTTTGCAACTGCAAAAGTTGAGTAACAACACGTCATGCAAGACCGTTGGAAGGGTCGACTGTGAGTGAGCGTTTTAGCTGTGAGGACAGGTCAGACCCCAAAGCTAGTCCTGTTTTTACCGCGCCCCCAAAACCGCGCTAGAAAATGTTTATGTAATCTTCGGACTTTGAAACCGCGTCGCGTCGATTCTACGCGACGACAGAGGTCTTTTGCTAATGTTTGGTGGGAAAGAAGTTTCCTTTGACTCAAGTACCATAGGATAAAAATTTGGACTCGAGAGGATGGGCCTTTGTGTCCGTTTCTGGTCGGTAGAAAACAACGCTGAAAACAGTGCACGTGATCCAGAGCTGTGCTCGCCATGCACGCCCACTTTATTAACACTTCCAAATCGCGTCAGGAGCTCCCAATATTTTAATACAATATGCTGCGCAACCCTATAAGAAACTTTCTCTCCTAAATATTTGAAAGGGGCCTTCGATTATTGCGTTCAGTATAGATTTAGACAATTTGAAAGTCCGAAGATTACATAATGAAATTCTAGCGCGGTTTTTGGGGCGCGGTAAAAAACAGACTACCCCAAAGCATCCACTGGCAACTCCTGCAAAAAAACTGCCCTTCAATGTGGCGTTTGGCTGAGGATGGCAATAAGAACTGTACATTAACGGAAGGGTGCTGAAGCTGGGGGCGGTCTCCATTTAGATAACTAGTAAGGTGAAGATTAGACATAATGCATAGCGGCCTAATACTGTACCATTTCGTTCAATTCGGCAGTCACGCGTCACGGAGCCGTCCAAAACGCCGAAATGTCACGGTTGTCACGGCGATTTTGGCGGGGTGCCGAAACCACTTGGTGAAACCCGCTAAATGTAGAAATTTTTCGCGGCCTGCGGCGCTATGTTGCCGAAAAATTTGCGTTTGTCACGGCGAGTTTTCAAGGGTGCCGAAACCAAAATTGCGGCAGCGCTGTCACGGGTCACGGGATCTGCCGAATTGAATGAAATGGTACACGTGAACTTTTGTGGGGCGGTCTGTATGTACTTCAGGTCGGCTTGGCCCGTGGGAAGATCCTCCATTGTACGCCAGTCCAACGCCCACTCGGGTGCATCCTTCGCCAGCTAGTAGCTGGGGATCGATGTCGATGATCTCTTTCGTTCTTGCACCCAGGGCTCAGACCATCTGACCAACCCCTCCTAGTCGTTCTCTTGCCGTAACTCACTCGACCTCCCTCCCATCCTTCAATCTGCCGCCTGCGTAGCTTTCATAGTACGTATGCAACTTCAGGGGTTCACACTCTCATTTAACGCTCCTGCCTTAGGTCTGCTAAAATATTGTTACACGGTACACCGTGAAACTCGGCGCACGCGCTCGTCCTGGATGGTGTTGAGTTAAGAGCAGAATAAAAGGACACGAGCCCAGAAACAAAGACGTACATCTATGGTCGCGCACCCAGCCGTCTATATCTCCTCCCTGGCTCCTCGTCCAGCTGTACACCCTACACTCTCGCATCACCCAAAGTCAACCCTCCTACCTCCATCTTCGAGACCTCCACATCCCATCTTTTCCGCGTCCTGTACCGCAGCAAGTCTTCCATAACCCTCTCACTACCCACTCGCCATCCTCCCAGCGTACCTCTGCCACGTCGTGGACTTGTGCTTGCCGAAACCCACGTCTTTCGCAGGTCCATATCCCATCCAAGCTTTTTCTATCATGAACGAACTCGGACTTCTCGACTGCTTTTCTCGTTCGTCTCAATACCCAACACGCGGAAAGACGGGAACGCAGCACGCCCTCCGAGTCCACCCGAAGCCGTGTATCTCCATCACTTATTCATCTAGTACTCGCCTTCGTGCTTTCGCCGAGATGCTGAATGCGGGGGCGGCAAATCTTGGCAAGGTCTTCGTGCGCTGAGCACAAAGGACGTGGACGCTGGATGGTGCTCGGTCTGTACAGTCAGTCGGCGGACTCGGTTTTTCAGTTCGATTTCCCGGCTATTTGCGATCATGACAGAAAGAGGGAGAGGATAGAAGTAGCCGATCTTGCGTGAGAGAGGCCATGCCCGACTGGGTTTTGGGGGTGATTGACGGGATGGTGTCCCTCGTTCAAGCTTCAGCGCTCAGCATTCGATGCTTGCCCCTTCTTTTCTGCCGTCCTCATCAGTCAGCCGTCGTCGACTAAATCTCCCATATTCATTTTGGCATGTTTTGAGGGATATATTCGCCGCATTTTATGTCAAGCGAAGGATCAGGATTTCAGGTGCATTCGGATGCTCCAACGAGAATTTCGTTGGGATGGATGCATAGAGGATATCTCAGGACCTTTCGAGTATGTCGTGTGCATCCTCCTTTCGCCTTATGTGGCACATCTTTGCCTGGGTATCAATTCGGTATATTGATCCTTCTCTCTGCCAGGCTCAAACTTCGTGAACGAAGCACACCTGTCTTTTTTCGAGACTCAGGCGACCAGCACTGCAACCCCAGTTCATATAGCAGCCGAGGGCTAGGGCTAGCTCTGTCTCAGCCTCGTCTTTATCTTTGTCTGTCTTTCTGGTGTCCTCGTTTCATCTCGGCTTTTCGTGCCAGGAGGTGCAGCTCGGAACGTCAAGGAGCTCCACCTTGTTCACGGGGCTGGTCACTCGTTGGTCTCCGTCGTCTCCGCCATGTACCATGTGAGCTCATTTGCACGTATTAAGAACTCTTCCTCATGAACGCATGTAGCGGGAAGTTGAACTAGCAGGAATGCGTCGATGACGCCACTTGTGTGCGGTGCCGACACGGGCTCCGGCAGAGGAATTGATCCAATAGGTGAGATATATTTATATGTGCTTCCCAGAAAGGCTGAACGTTCTTTGGCTATATAACTGGATGGATAACACTGACGACAGCTATCGGACGGCGTTACCCCGCCAGACCAACCGTATGCATGCTTCAATCGCAACTTCCGACCTTCCATATAGATTCATTTTACCCTGTGGTACTCCCGTTCCTTTTCCGCTCTGCATGCTGAAGAGTTCGAACGACAGCCCAGCCGTTGACGGCGCATTCTATCAATAGGACTCGTGCGTATGTGCTGCCTATAATGACAATATTTTAAAATAGGTTGATAGAAGGTCAAGGTCTAAGAAGTATGCTTAACCCGTGATTCCTTCTTGGCATGCGGCGAACGGAGCTGCTACATGCACATCCGTTGGAGAAACAGATATGTCGAGATGGATGGGTTGCCAATCCGCATGTACATATGTATTTTGCGCCCGTAACTTGGTTGACAAATGGCGCACTGCCAGCGCAATAGAACCGCACTGGCGATCGCACTGGCAATGTGATCACCACACTCGGCATGGTGGCCAACAACGGGAACATGACCAAAAACACTCGAGCGTCATAAGACTGGGAGACGGCAACTAGAGCCATATGCCCAAGACTTCTTGCGGTTCGTCGGAGGGCAGAGTCAAAAGAAAAATCTCGCTGTCTCCGCCAGCGCATCGTATTTCTGTTCTTCTTCGCAGAAGTTCGGAGCAACCCTTTCAGCGAAATTTAGCCGTCAAAGGCCGTCAGGCTTGTTTATGACGGAAAACGGCAATTAATCAGGTATTTCGGAATGAGGCTTCTGCGAGCTACATCGATAAATAGGCCTGCCTCTGTTCCACCTAAGTTTTGTTCCGTGTCCCTAGACCCAAACCCAGACGCATCGACTGCCCTACGCTCAAAGTACGTCTAACCTATTCCAGAATCTGAACGTTGATAATACTTGCTTATGTTTATACCTCATTTTCACTTCCAGGAAGCACACATATGTCATTCAAAGCTCTCTCAACATGCGCGTTGCTGGTTATCAGCGCTCTGAGCGCAATAGCCAGCCCTGTCGAGTTAGACGCTCGAGATGAGGTAATTAAATTTAGTTTTACTGGACAGTATCATATCTAATTTTCTGGTGTTGAAGGCCGTAACCTACGTTAACACGCCTGGCGGCCCTCGCCCCCAATCCCAAGTTCATCATGTTCCAGATGGCGCCAGTATCCTTCATACAACCGATGCTGTTCATATTATCTCCGAGAGCGGCGAAATCCTCCACACAAACGCCATCTCCAACGCTGAGGGTTTGGCTTCTCGCACTATCGGCCAATTCTCTCCCTCACATGTCGTTGAGCCACGCGCGATAAGCACGGGCTACGTCGCCTACACCTACTTCACAAATAACTCTGTCGCCAACCCTATCTCCTCGTTCTCCTCCTCGTGGACCGTCCCACCCGTTCCAAAAACGAACCACAATCAATTGCTCTACCTGTTCAGCGCTCTCACTCCCGTTTCCGACGACGCGATCCTACAGCCCGTGCTTCAGTACGGTACCTCTGGCGCCGGCGGAGGTAACTACTGGGCGACCGCGTCTTGGTATTTGGTTGGGGCCAGCACGTACCACACCACCCTCGTTCCCGTCAGCACAGGCGCCACGATGAACGGCGTTCTGACCTTGCAAAAGACATTCGCTACCGCCGGGGGCACCACATACCAGTACAATGCCCAATTCACTCACAGTCCCTACACGACCATCACCGTCAACACCACCGAGCAGCTGAACTGGGCCTGGGAGGCACTCGAGATCTACTCCGCCCAGGTGACGACGGATTTGCCGACTGGCACGACGCCGTTCAGTAATATCACTATGATGAACCTGAATGGGCAGTACACGCCCTTGGAATGGAGTACGCGCAATGACACCACGGATGGCTTCTCAGCGCAGGTGAAGGTTAATGGCAGTCCTGCGGGCGAGATTGAAATAGTGTATTAGAGCTTAGTTGCCTCATCTTTACAGAAAACAAAACTAGAATATCTTGCTACATCGCGCTTTGCTGGACCAGAATCTAATCTAAACTTCAAATTTTCGAAGAAGGCGATGCCAAAACTTGTGTTGGATGCCAATAAAAGCAAGCCAAAATAAGGGGTACATGCATGGGCATGGCTTATTTGGCTTTCATCGTACGTGCTCCAATGAATGGAAAATACTCGGTTCTAAAGGGGCTAGAGGATATCCGCGTGCACGAGCGTGCGTGGCGTGCTTAGCGTGCTTAGCGTGGCACGCCAATGCACGCAACTGCACGCTCTTACATAGGCCATGGTACTACTTGAAAAAAGAAATAGGCTGCTATAAAGTGTACATGTACCTATAAAAATGTGAGGATGTTCTATCCTGTACCTACTCTCTTGTTATTTCGCCGAGAGATCATATATGAGCATCAAAATGCCTGCCTTTTGAAACACATAAGCACGCAGATGCACGCAGGTGCACGCGTGTGAATTTTAAAGATTTTAGCGTGCCACGCTCACGCACGCTTACACATCATGACGCACGCTCACGCACGCTCGCACGCCAATTGGGCATGTGTTCACACGCTTATAGCACGCTCGCACGCCAATTGAGCACGCGTGCGCACGCTTGTAGCACGCCCATCAGCATGCTCGCGCACGTTTATAGCACGCTCTCAGAGCATACTCATAGCATGCACATGGAGAAACCCAGGTAGATGTGGGGGGAAATTGTACTCAGTATTCATGTTCTCATAATCGAGAGAGATTGTCTTTGTGCAAATGTATCTTCGACTAACTTGTGGCCCTGAATACATGCAACTTGGTGAGTAATATGCTCTCATATTTCTCCTACTGTACCATTTCGTTCAATTCATCCATCACAAAGTGATAGGGATGATTATGACCATTGACACTATCAAACAGCTAAAGATCCCAGAAATTACCAAAGAATGACTAATGCCCAGGCTGAAAAGAAGGAATAAAATGAAACCTACCAATACAGCACCATAGATAATATATACTGATATTTTGTTCCTCTGTACTGTTCTCCTCTGAAATTACAAAAAACTTGTTCATATATGTACAGCATAATTATATAGAACGGGACACAAATGTCAAAAAGCAACATAGATCAATGCATTGATCTATGTGAAGAGATGCGCCGCACGCCAAAAGGGTTGAGCCTGCTGAGCATGGCACGCACTGCACGCTAAAAGGGCTGAGCGTGCTGAGCGTGGCACGCATCGCACGCCAAAAGGGGTGAGCGTGATGAGCGTGGCACGCTCAGGCACGCTTGTGCACGCTCAAGGCACGCCGATTTTCTCTTGCCCGTTCTAAAGTGGCGGAAACTCGATTACTTGTAGCTGACTTCCCTTCTTAAAACCATTACTTGATGAAACGGATGTCTGTGCAGTGTCGGTGCATTGTGTTAGAGGTACAACGAAGAACCCACGCAGGTAATATTTTTTGTGCTCTTCGTTCCAAGGTACCTCGTTATGAAAGGTATATCGGAATAGCTTTTGTCATATCTCGGAGGTTTAAACCAAGTTCTAAGAATAAGCCTCTCTTATTTCCGCGCCTTGGCGCTGCATGAGCCATACTCATGAGAAACATCATCCTTTTATCGCCTGTAATTAAAGAATCAACGAATACGTGACATATTAATAGCGTCAACTGGTACCTGCAAATGTCAGATATTCCCCCTCCCGCGGACCGGCACCGATCATGATTGTTTTTCCTGATAGAGGGAGCTTCGCAGCCATCGCTTGACGGAGTGAACACGCGGGCCGTAACAATGTTAGGAACGAAACACCTCAATATAGTCTGATTGTAGACTCTGGACCACACGATAAAGCAGATATTCGTTGATTCGGTGACAGGAGACAGAGAATTGTGGGCCTGGATATGACGCTTCTCGCGTAAATTATATTTGCGAAATTTTTGAATAGACTAAAAAAAGCATTGGGTCAGTTGAGAACATGTCAGAGGATGCGGTTCATAGGACACATCCAACTCGTCCTTCGAGCTTCGAATCTCAACCTCTGGGTATTTCTGCAATCGGTACCTTGAAGAGTCACCTAAAAATTAGTTGTGAGTTGGGACACATAACTTCAATGTTCCTGCGACACCTACGCCTCGATTATTACTGTTCTCGTTCCCAACGGTCCAAAGCAGATCTTTGTTTAAGTCTTAATCTACGGCTATAATTTTATAATTATTCTCAATGTATTACGGGGATTATAATGATCACCCTCGCCATGTATTCACCATGTCTAGCTGACTCTATAAAGAATTCGGCCATGGCGTCTGAATTTCCTCATACCTATTCGCCCTAAAGTTGATGGTTAAGGCTGGTTAAGAGGTACTCGATAGAGCACTGAAAAGTCCAGCATTTGCTGTGACCTACCGCATATTTGAGTATGCCAAAGTCCAAAGCAGCGATAACGAGCATCAAAGTGAAGGCTTTGTTGAACGTCTTCAGCGATAGTCGGTCGTCTGTAGGTATTGTGGGATGGAGCAAGCTTGACGTACCCTAGGCATTGATATTGCTAAGAATCCGGCAAGAGCAAGAATTGAAGCTTCAAAGCTTCAAGCTTTGAGGGCCATCCCCACGCGTCCCGAAGGACCTATTATCTAATCTAATCTAAGCGCATCCTGGCGCCTTTCCGGCAATAGCCGTACACTCACCTTGCTCGATTACCGTCGGTGTTCGTTAATCATTCATGTCGGTCGCAATTCCACAAGACCTCTCTAATCGCTGCTGTCATGCCTGCGCTAAGGAATCTGGAGTCATTGTCGCTCAGCCAGCTTCAAATGGGCATGCAAGGGTTGAACGGGTTGAACGTTGCTACGTTGACTTGGGCCAGCTTTACGCAGCGCTTTGATGTGCGTCGTTCATGTTTGTCCAAGCGGGCCAGCTGTCCAGGCAGCGTGGCTCTCAGGGAGTGTGCAAAAAATATGCCACACACACATATCTACAATATATAAGGGCTTGGAATAATTCAAGTGTCCACTCCCTCTATACACCTTCTCCGAATCTTCTATCCTATAGACTTCGATATATTATACAACATGCCCTCTAACTACAGTAATAGTCACACCAGCATCAACGAACAGCTTCCGTGTCCCCAATTCCCCCCACGCACTCCACAGCAAATCAAAGTAGCGGGATACGGCCCAGGTCCTCTCTCGCGTCCTAGCTCCCCTAGTCCTCTCCGAAAGTCGAGACCAACATCGCGCCCCGTTACACCTTCAAAGTCTACCCGTCGCTCTAATTCGCTCTCGAGGGTTACTCCCTCTGTCTCTCTCTCACAAGCTCGTCGTCAGGCACACCCATACTCGAGACCATCTACACCCTTGCCAGGTTCTGATAGCCGCCATAGGGACGACGATGACCTATTCCCCGTTTCACCATCCAAAGACACACCGACGTCTCAGAGGAAAAATCTTGGATTTGGTCGTCCTTATCTCCTTACCTCCACCTCGAAGGGAACGGAGCGTCATCCTTCTCCTGTCCCTTCGTACCGAAGCCCTTCTGGTCAATATACTCGGATTTCTGCGAAGTCTGGCATCAGCTCCCGTCATGTTACTCCAGATAAACACATCCAGAAAGTCAAGAAAGAATTCGAAGTCGAGCCTGACATTCACCATCGGCGCCCGGAGCACACCATAGTTCATCCAAATCCCAGTCGTAGGGTAGGAGGAGAATATAGGAAAGTCTGATGGGGATTCCGGATGGTGAGTTCTTTTTTTCTCTGTCAACTATAGAAAGGGTCAGTGACTTATAACTGATGTCTTCTAATACAGATTTATTGAAATAAGGGTGGCGAAAATACTATTTTCCCCTCCTCAAGCACTCCTTATTCCGCTGCAGGCAGCACCCGACCGACGCTCCGATTCACTGTTTACAGAAACTATCTTCGCTTCAATGAAGCCACGTTCCTTAATCGCCTTCATGGTTTGTATACGATCCTACAATAACATGTACTCTCCTTTACTTGTTTTCATTTCAAGCTGCATTGTTAAGTCTTAGAATATATATATTACCTTAATGACCTCTCGTACATCTTTTGTATCCGATTATGAAGCCTATCAGACCTAATGCATGTCATATTATATGAAGAATGAACGATGTCCATTGGACCACTTTAAGGGCGGGACCGGGGGAAGCTCTCTCAGAGCGATGAATGCCTCCACCAACAACATCAGCCGTGCGTGCACGATGTATGCTACAATACTCCAGATCATCAACAAGAGAGCTGTTGTTTTGGCGCCCCTCGTCCGTGACAGAGACCGAGAGGTTTATTCCGCCAAAGAAGATATATCACGGCATTTGAATATTTTTGAGGAAAGTTGCTGCGTTCGACAACCACAATGCCATGGCTGCCGAGGGAGTGCTTCTACCGGCTTTCCGGCATCTATCTTATCGATCTCCGCCATCAGTTTTTTTTTGTATCTCTTCCTCATTCAATGCGACAGTACATTAAGTCTTATGGAAATTATTTTTACCCAGCATGATTGAGCGACGCAGTTGGATTGTGTTTCATAGAGAAAAGTAATTCGCCCGGAACCTGCTCAAATTCAACTCGAATTTGCAACAATAAACACAGAAACTGGCGCACGCGGCGCACGCCCGCACGGACCTTCTCGGGAGGTCTCCACGCTGCCTTTTCTCCCAAGCACCAGTTGTTCCCGGGTTCCCTCTTGCTGCTACTTGGCCCTTAAACCGAGCGACTCATCGTCGTTATAGCGTTGCCTTGGACCCCTTATTGAGCTTTTCTTTCTTCATGGTGAATTCGTCCCTGTTTCCGCTCCTTGTAGTTTACCGTATTGCCCGCTGCCTCTGGCTGTTTAGTTCTAGATTTATTTGTCGCCTTTCTATCCGTCTCTAGTCCGGGTATCGGTTCTCTTTTGTTGTTGATGCTTGTACCCTGTTTCTTGTTCAACATATCTGAGGGAAAATAACAAGGCTTTGCACAATTTGTGGGTGTATGCGCATGGGGACCCACGTACATTTAGAATCATTTGTCCGCCAAGTACCTAACAAACGTTGAGTTTCCTTGCAAAAACCAGGTTCTTGTAGGCATCTTCTGAGGATGTACTCGTATGAGTGCTTGGAGAGGCAGGTGTTCGGGGTACTGTAAGGACGGCCTGCCTTTGCTCGGGTGGATTGTGCAGATTAGATTAGAATGTGGCTGTGCTTGTTCAAACACTGCACCAACCACGCTTGCAATGCGATACCTCCGAGTCACAGCGGTAACCCTACGCGTTCACTGCTCCAACTTTATTCAAGATCAAGATTGCGTCTAAATTGTCTTGACGCGATGTTCAATAACACCAAGAACGCTTTTGTCTCTGGAGGCATCTTCACTCATGTCGAGCCTGTGCACAGTTGAACACGTACGCAATCCACTTCCCTGATATTTTTATAACCACTCTCAGGACATATTGTCGAAACAAAGAAAGTACATTCCGGACCATCACTCCTCCTCCTCCACGCCCGGGTGCATCTTCAACCCCCCCATTGGCTACCCTTGCGTATGATGGTCCAGAATCCCCCGAATCCTACTATCCAAGTCCCTGACCCTCAATCCTTCCTCTCTCCTCCACTCCCTGCAGCTCCATCATTTGACGGCTCTTCGATTGGCTCCATGTCTCTCTCGGATTCCCGAGTCATGTTACGCGTGCCATGCGCATGACGCCCGCAATGTCTGATTTCGTGTATTTTCCCCTACGCTGGACGCTGAAGACACCGAGTTCGGCTTGGCGATCCTGCATACGTCCTTCAGTTGCTATCGTCTGCGGATCACAGGAATCAGCGATCCGAGCCCGACCTCACCGATCCGTTGAACTCGAGTCGACGACGTTCAGGGCTGTTGTACATGGAAGTCCCATTTCTGCGACTGCGCACGTGTCTGTTGGCAGGCAGCGGCATGTACCTGAGACACTACAGACGAAGCGGGCTGTCAGTGGTGGTGGTGGTGGTGGTGGTGGTGGTGGATTGTGGTGATTGCCCAGAGGTGTCGTTAGGAAAGAGTTTGGGCCATGTGATGTGTATGTATGCGCCGAATATGTTGACGAGCTACAGTATATGAAGACGAGGAGGTTTATTAGCTCAGGTTTTTTTTGGCGCTCCTGGTTCCTCCTCGTTGTTTTCGACGTCTAAATGCACCCCGCCGGTGGAACCTTCCGTGGACGGGTTTACGTACATGCTGTTACTGCCCTCGCTGCGCTTGCTCAAGGTTACCCTCGACAATGCGACCGGAACATGCCATTGCTTACTCAGCTCTCTGTGCTCTCCGCATATTTTGGCTATGCCGGAATTTAGATGGTTCTTCGAAGTGCACGAGGTCATGATCTTGCAGCTCGAGCTCGGCGTTCATCGGACGTTATCGAGGAGGCGTGGGTTACGGACCCCCCAGGACAGTTCGCGCAGCACGACGCGGACGCGGACGACTTCAGGATGCTCCTGAATGCATGGTGCCCCAACTTTCGAGAGTTCGTTTGCGGCGCGGATGCTGGCAGAGCACGGATTGGATTGCGCTGCATGCGTTGCTGGCTTCGCAGGCGGAGCTGCAGTTTAATCGTGTGGTGGATATGGAGGCTGATTGGAGATATGGACGATGCGCTGCAAAGTAGGAGGGAAGTACTTTACTTTGTGGATGCGGATGAGCGAGAGAAAGGAGAGGATGCGGATGCGGACGACCTGTAGGCAGCACCTTTCCGCATATACAATGTGATTTCGCTCATCGTGGACACTCTCATATGCTAATCCCTGTTATCGAGACAAGCACCAAGAGCATACTTACACAGAAGGTGGACGTGAGCGCCGTAGATTCTAGAACTCGGATGCCCACCTCTGCCTGGTCACGCGGTCGTCGACAGGTTTCGATCCAGCGCTCGCTCTCGGAATTTCATTCTTAGACTGTATTATTCTTGGCATTGAATACGGCGGGATGTGATGCGATGCGAAGTCCCCGTTTACATACAGCTCAATCGCAATACATAGATGAAGGATAATATTTATGGCTCATTCAAGGCGTGCATCACTAATGTGTTTGGGACGACTTCACAAGACATTTGATTTAGCATGGGCTTAACGACTTCGCGCAGGCCTCCCTGGCGAGGCACATCTTGTATCAATCACCACCGTGCAAGGCTCTGTTTTGTTAGGAGAAAACACATACTTTCCAGATGCCCTAGTGGCACTTGAAGATGAATTTCTGAAAATTCTCCGCAAAGCTCGGAATTAAAGGAGAATGTGACTTTCCCGATGCGGTGCGCATTATATATATGACAAAAATAGTCTGATGTGTAGTGTGTGTAGTGAATTCAGAACTCGGTAAAACCTGAGATGCGCAGAAGACATGATCGTCACCGGCCTTCTCTGCTTCTATTATCTCTATTGAAGGTTCCATTCCAACGTCCAATCTTCAAAGTCCAGACGTTGAACGTTGAATATCGGCGTTGGTAACATTTCAATTCATTCCTCAGTCAGCCACGTTCATCTCACCGGCTGAGAGACGTTTTTTCAGCCTCGACAGGACTCCGCCATTGTTCCTTGAGCCCTAGCTTTCCACGTTAACGAATAGCACTTCACTTGATACCAGGAAAGTTCAAATGCCTTGCGACCAGATGCGTATAACTCATCATGGCAGGCTTTTCCACCGACGCAAATGGACGATTACATTGGACATCCCACGCCGTGAGGAGTTGTCGGAATTTTACTTCATCCAATGGTCCCTGTTCTTGACGAAGCAAGGAAATTGAAAGAGATGAAGGCTTCTTAATGTCAAACTGACGGGCGCCTGGCCATGCAAGTCACATCACCAAGGTCAGCCCACACAAGCGAGATACATGTCAGTCATGCCTAGGTGCCTCGAGATCGATATCAATCATGCCCCCAAATTTCACGGCGCGTTTGTCAAACCTGCTTTACGAGGTCTTCAGTCACAGAGTGCTTCGAGACTTTTCCTCAATCGATATAAAAGACGCCCATCTTTTCGCCAACCGTCAGGTCAAACAATCCTTCCGAACTTGATCTACCTGTTTTTCTATCCTACTCCTCACAACACTTTCGCATCTATAAATCATGAAGGTGAATATATTCAAACGCATTGAAAGCAGCTTCTGAGAAAGTTGGAAACCCTTTTTGCAATATAGGTCATTTCTACTGTCGCCTTGGCCTTCGGTGCCGTCATTGCAATGGCTTCAGCTGCTGACGTTGCCGCTCCCGTCCCGGCCGCTCCTGAGGCTGTCGCTCGTGCGGCTGTACGTAATTTATCCTATTATCCATCTCCAAACGAAGGACTAACGGATCACCCCCAGGCCGTATGCACTCCATCCCCCGGATGTGTCTGCAACAAGGTTCAAGGACAATTCTGTGGTAACCAGGCTATCAACCAAGCGTGCACTAACGGGCATGTCTTCGAGTGCAATGGCCAAACTGGCCAAACTTGCGATTATGGAATTAGGACCAGTTGCGTACAGTGTGGGAAGTTGTCCTGCCCGTGAAAAGTTTCGATTTTGGAAGAGAAAGAAGAATGTATGCTGTTACCTAAATAGTGCTCACGAAATACTCTGTACGAACGATTGTATAGGCCAAGCAGAATATCGAATATCTGAATATCTGATGAAACTTCATTTGACATCGAGGACACTTGATACATAACCCACAGTCGTGTATCACTTCCCGGCCAAGTACCCAACAATAACCGTTGGATATCCTTGAAAAAAACAGGTTCTTGCAGGCATCTTCTTGAGGATGCACGAGCCTGAGTGTCTAAACAGGCGTTCAGGGTAACGGTGGATGGTGTCTGTCTTTAGTACTCGTTGAATAGATACTAGATACTAGATTATGTGGCGTCAGATTAAATAGTAGATTACAATGTGGCTGTGTACGTTTGAGGCGCCAGCACGAGTGGATTCGCGAATTTGAATTTACGGAGGCTATTACGGCGTAATTACGGAAGTTACGGGGCGATTACGGCGTAATTTACGGTGGGAATTACGGCGGCAACTTCCGTCCCCTAATTGAGGACGCTCGCCTAGAGTCATACAGGCGCGCATTTCACCTGGGAATATAGGGGTAAATGCGAGGCAGCGAGCACTAATATAACTTTTTGGTAGCTTAAACCGACGGAAAACGCTAGATAACCGAAGGCGGCGGACACAATATGACTTAAATCATTTTATATGCTCGATTATGAGATATTCCACCATTTGGGTGTTTAAAATATCGATTGTAAAGGGTCGCGCTTCACAGAACGTCTCGTTGTTGCAAAGCGAAGTGGATTTAACGATTTATGAACATTTGACGGCTGATATAGTCATCAGGTGCCTTGTGGTCATAAAACCTATCAAAATTTAAATTCATATAGCTGCAAAATACATCTCGCCGTTCTGCTACAATATTAACCTGGCGACTCGCCAGGTTAATATAGGGGTTGGTTTATCGACAGGGCGCATCGAATGGTCCGTGCCGAGCATTTCTCTCATCATGTGACCAGGTGCCGTCGTAATTCCCACTGTGAATTACGCCGTCATCGCCGCGTAGTGCCCAAACTTACATACTTACTAGCCAGCGCGACGAGCAACAAACAGCAACCAACCTTGCCTGATCCAAATCCAGAGATCAGTCAGCAGTCAGTCTGTACTGTTCCAACTTTATTCAAGATCAGGATTGCATAGACGGGATGTTCAATAACTCCAAGAATGTTGTTGTGTTTGGAGGTACCTTGACTCATGTTGAGGTGCACGGTGGTACAGGTATGCAATCTACTTTCCTGGTTTTTAGAACAACTCTTACGATGTATTTGTCGAAGCAGCATTCCAAGATCTGCAACGCGAAGTTGCCCCTGAAGCGTTTCACAACTCAGGAGAACGCTTCGATCCGCCGAAATGCCATCCGAACACACGTCTCGCCGTCTTGAAGAGGGTAATGCAGTGGATCCTTGGATGCGACGATCGCAACGCCCTTATTATGTGGCTGAACGGAGCAGCAGGAGCTGGAAAGTCCGCAATAGCCCAAACCATCGCCGAACGTTGCTATGCTGCAGGACGACTCCTTGCTAGCTTCTTTTTCTCCAGGTCCGATCCTAACCGCAATCATGTTCGCTCTTTCTTCCCAACCATTGCATATCAGATCGCCACCACTATTCCAGATACCCGGGCCCATATTGAACGTGCGATCGAGCATGATCCTCTTATCTTCACTCGATCCCTCGAAGCCCAGATGCTGTCATTGCTTATTGAGCCGCTTCGCGACCTCTCGCTTTCCGGATATTTTAACGACCCCACAACTTTTCCACGCCTCATTATCATTGACGGGCTTGACGAATGTCAGGATTCCAGAATCCAGTGCCGCATCCTTGATATCATTTCTAGCGCTCTGCGCAAATATGCTTTGCCTATCATATTCCTCATCGCAAGTCGCCCAGAGCAAGAACTAGTATACACCTTCAATTTACCACACATTTCTGGATTTCTAACCCGCCTCACATTGGACCATTCATTCCACCCTGACGACGATATTCGACTGTTTCTTCAAGATTCATTCGATCATATCAAAGGGACACATCCCAGAAAGGCTTTCATTCCCGCCTTGTGGCCCCCTCCCCGCACTATAGATCACCTGATCAAGAAATCTTCAGGGCAATTTATATATGCGTCTACCGTCGTGAAATTCACTTCTTCGATCCGCCATCGTCCTAACGAACGCTTGGAGATTGTCCTTGGTCTGCGCCCCGCCCATCGAGACATGCCCTTCGCAGAACTTGACGCTCTGTATACCCACATCTTCTCATCTGTGGAAGATACGGAGCCCGTTTTGCTAATTATCAGTCTCGTTCTCCTCCAGGATAGGGATGCTCTGTCGCGACCTATGGAGTACTATACTGACATTGAAGAATTTCTTGGTTTGAATCCTGGCGACGTTGAATTCTTCCTAGGTGATCTCGGCTCGGTGATCACCTGTGATGGTGAAAAGATACATCTGTCCCACGCGTCGCTGGGAGATTTTCTCCTTGATCCGTCTCGGGCTAAAAACTTTTATTGCGATCCTGCTTTAATGCATGCTAGGTTTTCATGCCGTTGCTTCCAATATTTCAAAGACCGAGAAGCTGGTAAGCATATTGTAATTCGTGGCGACAATATCCTGAACTCTGATTCTTTTAAACGAAGATTACCCTTTCGTCGGCTCAGTCGGATATACGTACAGTGGATTACCGTTCCACCTTTCGAAGGCACTACCCACACCCGATATCAGGAATCACATCCTTCGATTCAATACGAGGAACGTTTACGGGTATCCTATAACGAGGGGATACTACTTTAGAGTATGGGTACCTCGGTACCTCGAGTCAATTCAGGTCTTGGTAAGTACTCACTAATCAGCGCTTGCATACCGTGCACCATTCTGATGGTCAGGAGTCATTGCAGGCTTTCGAAGACTCCGACCAGTTATGCAATCGGCAGCTCCCTACATACGACCGCTTATTGAAAGTTGAACTCAGTAAATATCAAACGGGTCCACCTCTCACCTGTCTCCTCGGCCTCCTATGTATACCTCACCTGCTGCGTAAGTGGTCGCCAACATCACCGCCACATCACTTACTTCAGTGGGATAATGATCACTTCGATCTTGATCACCTCAGACTAAGCCTGCTCGAATATCGGAGGAAAGAATTCGAGCATGGATTGCACCTCCTTCGGGAATTTCTGGGAGATGAAGCACGGTCAGGAATACACGCCATGACTCCTGCCAGATACGCCATTGCCGCCTTTCACTGTCTAAGGTACTTGTCCGACCATCAGCGCAATGCGTATCCAGCACGGTTTACCGGTCGTAACCGCGAGATGCGTCGCAATAGCCCATTGCGGTGGCGAAAACTGATCAGGGCGAACAAATCGTTCAAGAGAAGAGTAGAACTGGTGAGGGAGGGATTGGCGGGCATCGAGTGGCGTGCGTTAACTCCACCCTGCAAAACGTCTCCCATACATCCATTCCCAAAATTCCACGAGAAGGTGGGAAACGAGCATGATCGCTCGGTATCCTATTTGATTTCCCTAGAGGCCCTCCCCGGAATGTTGGCGCGGGCAGGCGACTCCATTAATCTTATTGACCTCGCCCGTAGATGCTCATTTGCGAATAGGTCGTTGATGTTCCCTCTCCGTACCAAACGGGCAAAGAAGGCCATGGAGGAATACCTAGATAGAGTGGCCAGCGAGGTTATCGTGGACTGAGGAATATATGTCCATGTTACTCTACTTTCGTACAGTTTTCAGGCATCAATTGTGCAATGCTTAAGGTTAGGATACTATTTGTAAAAGTATCTATTCGAAGTTGTATTCGAGATATTCGAATTGCACAAAGGTGATTATCACTGATTGATTATGGAAGGCGGTCCCCCGAGATATAAGCATCATTGGATAAGAGTAAGTGACCATGTAATAGGATATTGACGGAACGTATATGGAATGCAAAGTATGTATTGGGGATAATTGACGGTGGGATAGGCTACTTTGGGCTGCGCAACTCCATGATGAAGACGCCGTCTGTCTCTAATGAAGCGAAGAGCCCAGAAAATAGTGTGTGTTGTAAACAGTCCATACGCCGGACACCACCCATACGACACTTGTGAAAATCAGTCGCCAACTTGCAGCGGTTGATGAAATTTCGATTGGCTTCGATTTTCTCTGTTTCAGAAAGCACATACCACTCGTCGTGCGAGATAAGACGAAGAGCCGAAGCTTGAACTGCACGAAGAACGTCACCCACGGTGATGCCTTCCGAACAGTCGATATGTATACGCCAAGGAAATGTGAGACATGTTATGTCGATGGAATTAAGTGCTGGCTGGGTTGCTGATTCGGCAAGGTCGCTGACCGAGAGGAATTCTTCTGGATTGGTGACGCAGCGTGCGTAATCGGGTAACTCATGCAAGTCCCAGAAAAGACGACAGTTATGCCCAGGAATGATGTCGCTCTGAGAGTTGAGGAGAAGCGGATGAATAGTGAACTCAGGCATTCAAGCTCAAGCTTCAAGACTCAGTTCGTAGGTGGTAAGAGTAAAGATCGCTGCCAACTGTGATCAGAGTGATAAGTGCTATCAATCGACTATCGTGTCGGAAAAATCAAAAAAAGCCTACTTATCATACTGATAGTAACCTTCTGAAACTTATAAGTATCCTATACGTGCATATCAGCACCATACTTATCAGCACCATATCAATAGAAATAGGCGACCGTAATCACTGAAAAGTTTCAGAAATTGCCTATAGGTTTTTTTTGATTTTTCCGACACGATAAACGGAAATCTTGAGACTAAAAAAAGGTCGGGCTCGGCCCCGGGCCGTTGCAGTTTACTTATTGGTTGCCATGCAACCAGAATTTTATGCATAAATATGTACTTACAATGTCACATACAAACTTGTATAATCGTAACCTCCCCATTGAATCCCCCACTGTCCTTACAGTTCGTGATGCATTTACAATCTAAATCCTTTATTTATATCGCATTGGAGCTATACGTGCACTTGGTGGCTGGGACTGCAACTCAGCTAAGCCACCCCTTCCATCCCAGTTACTACATTAATCGATGCCATCGGAACGGGCTCCGGATGGCTACATCACCTGCCCAGAGCAAGCCATTACGCCTATGACGACCTGTCCTCCGCATGCACCACCAATGTCTCGCCTTCGCCTACAAGTTCAGTCAATCAAGGCGGCTTCAACTTGGATGGCATGAATGCAACGGATAAAGCTGTGAGGCGGTGAGTCATTGTCGCTATGCTATGCACTTCCCAACGACTAGCCATTTATCATCATTCGGTCGATTCTCGCAATTATATTTGTGCAAACTGAATCAGGGGATATCACGAGTTCGGCGGGAATCCAATATATCGACAACCTCTCATGTAACTTTATATCGGAGGCGTCTGCCAGCTATGTTGACGTCTACGAATATCGACTGGCAAGTACCACTGGAGTTGTAACAGGGACATTCACGCGACGTCTTGTTCCCATCTACACTCTCAACGCCGCTGTCGCCCCAACCGCCACAGACTGCTATCTGAAAACCTGTCTGGGTTCTGGAGCGTAGAAAACCATCTTTCATCAGCGGAGAAACTGGGACTGCGGAGCAGTAGTTCTCCAGGCGGCGGAGGGACAAGTTTTCAGTTGGTATGGCATTGTGAGTCTCGCTCGTCAGAGTTCTATGGTTCGAACCTAACTTGGATATCCGAAGGTGGGGAAATACGCCCGCTATGGATGTAATAAATCTATCTGACAACGAAAAGAACAACGAGAAGGATTTTTCGTTGGCTTTTGTCGGTTTGTACATTCGTTAGTGAGTACAGCCGAGTCTGTGATCTGACCTCCACTTGTTCTTTAGCTTCCGGTGACCTTCGTAACGTCATTCTCACCGTCAATCGTCTGCCTTCCAATGATCCAGGCCATCTCAAGATTTTGCTGAACGATCACGCGCCTAACAACATCTGCCGTAATATCGCCTTGCTCCTCATCTTGGGGACAATCCCGGACGAGAATCTAGCCGCCGATATCGCTCTCCATTTTGGTATTCCGCATTTATGCCCATAGAATGCAACCTTCGAATTTCCGCCATCATCCTTAAATTTCTTCAGTCAATAAATGGAAATGGCGATTGCATGGGCTTCCCCCTGGGTCCCTCCTCTTCTTTGTCGTGCGCTTCTCAGGACGTGGCTACTCCCTTCTATGGGCACATCATATCGCCATCTGGAAAGATGGACGATTTTCAAGCTGAGTATGATCTTGTCCGAGGGGCACCTTCCCGGCGCGATTACCGGGACAGAATGTATTCGCGGCTACGTCCTCATCGTGTGGCTTTCCAGGAGTATCGCCGTTTCGGTATTATTTTGCCATTCGGCGCCATGAATGCACATTTCAATGTTCCAAATCGGTCCCTATTCTCCTTTTCGGGTCAATGGCTACAGACGGACTTTCCGGATCCCTTAGAAAGTTGGGAGTGCGTGTATTATCCTCGGCTCTTTTTGTCCAATATCTGACATATCTATGATAGTCTGAAGGAAGTAGTCTCCGCGGGGAAAGCCCACGGTGCCCAATCGGAAGATATCTATGGCTGTCTTTACTTCTTCCTCTCGTACCAGCTGCGTGTGTTTGCCCGACATCTCCGCGAATTTAAACTGCCCTTCACTTTAACCATTCGTCAACCATCTGCATGTCTTCCCTGGATCGTTGTTAGCTGCACGGCATTGCATTTTCTGCGCGGGTACGTACTATTCTCACTTCTGTCCTGTTTCATCGTCTTTTCAGACTGAAGTTGATAGACACGTCACAACTCGACCGCTATGATAACTGCAAGGGAATCGAAGTACCCAAGCTTCTCCAACGTCATTGTGGCTCATCCTATACCTGCACAAGTTGTTCATGTAAGCCCAGACGTTGATGTCCCTAGCTGTCGTTGTGTTTTACATATAATCCTTGACTCTTCCAGATTCTCTCCTGGTGCTCGTTACCCAGTTTCAATTATTCGAAGCTGAAATGAAGGATAATCTCTCTGGACGTGCGTGGCGTTCCTGGGTGAGCCTGACCTCAATCTCTCCCTGCAGTATTCCATTGACTGATCGACTCGTATGGTGCTCAATGAATGTGACCGCCCACGTCTAGCCGGTCGTAACTCGGCGTGTTATCGGGAAGCGGTTAAGACGTGGTCCGCGACGTCGTTGCTGCATGTTCGGCGATTCCGCTTTAACTTGAGGCGCCGGAAAAATCGGAAAAATGCGAAGCGCGGGCTGCCTTCTCCGGCAAAACCACTTGAATAGTACGTTCTGCCCATGCTTACGCTCACAAGAGAACGATAGATTTTATTCATGGCAGACATTCAGGTGGATACTACGGATGAATCAACGACGTTTCCTGTCAATCAGGAACAGCGACCCACTCACCTGCTCATGCTGTAAGGCCTTGTGCTGGCGGACATTCTCCATCCGCTGCCTTACTCGCAATATAAAGCACCCTGACCTCGTCGCTCCACTCTTGCGTGACAAAAGAAGATGTCCCCTTCACGCTCTCTCATTGCTCTTTCGTCACTCTTCGTGGCTGTCATATACGGCCAACAAATCGGCACCAACACACCGGAAGTCAACCCTCCGCTCCTCTGGGAAGAGTGCGCCCTTCCCGGTCTCTGCCAAAAGATCAATGGCTCTGTCACTCTCGATGCCAACTATCGATGGACGCACAACGTCGGCGGTTATACCAACTGCAAGAACGGAAACACCTGGAACACCACATTTTGCCCCGACCCCACCACCTGCGCCGAGAACTGCGCCGTTGAAGGTGTCAACTACGCTTCGTCCGGCGTCTACACCAGCGGCAACGCGTTGACCCTTACGCTAAGCACCGTCACCAACTCTGGACCTCGCATCTACCTCCTCGCCGCTGACCAAAGGACGTACCAGACGTTCAAGCTCAACCAGCACGAGTTCACCTTCGACGTTGATCTCAGCCAGGTCGCCTGTGGTATGAACGCGGCGCTGTATTTCAGCGAAATGGACCCCCAAGGCGGTAATGCGCTTACCAACAAGGCAGGAGCCAGGTACGGGACTGGCTACTGCGACGCGCAATGCCCGTCTGGTGATAACTTCTTTAACGGTCAGGTGAGCACTACACAGCGGAATTTGGCTTAGCCGGTGTCTAACTTGCCCTTTCAGGCCAACATGGCGAACAATGGTATCTGCTGCAACGAGATGGATATCTGGGAGGCGAACAGGATCTCCAACGCGTTCACCACCCACGGCTGCTTGCAGAATGGCCCATACACGTGCCCCGGAACCGGATGCACGGGCCAATGCGATGGCAATGGCTGCGCTTTCAACGCTTTTCATCAAGGCGACACCCAGTTCTACGGTCCTGGACTGACAATCGACACCACCAAAAAGTTCACCGTCGTGACCCAGTTCATCACCGATAACGGCGGCACCTCCGGACCCCTCACCGAGATCCGCCGTCTCTACGTCCAGAATGGCCGCGTCCACCAAAACCCAGCTACGAAAGTTACGGGCATGCCACCGTACAGCT
>JADNRV010000222.1:0-77712 GCA_015499995.1 Flammula alnicola | reverse complement strand
CGACCTCTCAGTGAAATTTCACAGAGAATATACCCTTATTCGTCATCCAGATTACTTGAAAAACATCATTTACGATTTAGTAAGTTATAATTGTCTCCAATCTTCATTCCTTGTTTATTCTGGTAATAGGTCCACGGCTTGGACTATTTACACGGTCTCGGAATTATCCACAAGGACATAAAGCCTGACAACATCTTTATCGACGCCCACGGAATATGCAAAATCGGAGACCTTGGAGGCGCCTTTGTATTATCTAGGATCCACTCACTCGACCATGGTGCGATCAAAACGAATGATCGCGGGATCAGGACATATAACTATAGCGCGCCAGAAATTATTATTCCAATTGACGAGCGAGACAGATATAACCTCCCGCTCTGGTGTTACGATGCTACTGTTGATTTCTGGTCCCTTGGCATGACGATCTACGAACTAGTCGTCGGAGAGGCCTTGAAGTGGTGTGAATACTACGGAAGCGGAGTCGCAGATAAAATCATCATAGATCCCTCCCATGTTCCGCCGCTCATGCACCAGATCCTTACTTCCAATGCATGTGATCCAGCGATATTCGACTTCATCGAGAAGGAAGGTGTCTTCATCACACGTCCTTCTTGCAAGACGTAACTAATGGCCACGACTAAATTTGTAGAGCTGTCGTGAACCCTGCAGAACGTCTCTGTCGACAAACTGCCGTCGTAATAGTCTCTGAATGGGAATCGTATGAAGAACCATTCAAAAACCGCTTCGGTATGTAACCCGCAGCCTATGGTTGTCATCGTCAATTCGCTGATTGTCAATTCACCGATGCAAAATAGTTACACCGACAAATGAAACCATGAGTCGCCGACGTTTCATGGCAAGTGACGCACTGCCATCACACTTGCCTGGAATGCGCGCATCCAGCGGAAGCGAAGAAGATTGCCAAGATTTCCTCCACATTCGCGATGCTCAACAAATCAGGTGTCATAATTCCAGAGCACTCGAAATATCATTACCTGGAAATGGAAGCAGAGCCTAATATTTGTTATCGGGGATAATTCTATCCTTCCACACCCCAAGCATCCATATATTTGACAGGTTCCTGCTGGATCTGTAGCATAACCATCACCATCATCTGCCGATCCGTCTAAATGTGGAATATTTTTCCTAATTAAGCACCTGCATCAAGCGGATATCATACTGCATTTATAATGTGCCCTCATTATATGAAATTATGCGGGCGTGGTGCTTTATATCGACAGTCACAATTGCTTCGGTATTATATTTATATACATCAGAAATAACGCGTTCAACAAGGCGCAAGGAAGCACGAATTATTCGTGAAACTACCTGAAGTAGATAGGGTTGCCAGAATCATAAAGTTTATACTTTCATCATCACTTCCAGAAATCTCTGAAAAGCTTTGTCGACGGCGCCTATTGTGTGTTGCAGCAATTTTCCGTATATTCAAAATAAGTCTTGATGCCTTTAATTGGAAAGGATATTTATTTATTGTAAGATTGGAAAAGAAGAATGGACGTACGCCCATGGACATCAGCGTCAGGTACCATCTGGATCAACACAGTCAGCGAGAGACGCGTGCAACACAAAGGTAAGACATACGAGAATGCTGCATTTCCAACATCTATATCGAGGCTGCGAAGGATTTCATAAACAACCATGGCCGTTAGCAGAACTGCAAACAATATTGTCAACCGTGAGAAGTGTTGCATATGGAAAATGGAGTTACCCAAGACAGGAGGAATGCGAAGATGCCCTCGCGCAGCATTAGGGACGTCAAGGTGTCCTTGACCATCGACCACGAGCGACGAGTTTGTTTAAACTCATGACAGAATGAGCAGTTGACATAACCCAGCTCCAGTCCTATGAAGAAAAAGATGTAAGACAGTTATAGTGGACCAAGAAACAGATCACCCCAACATAAAAGTACAAGTCCCTTTTTTTCTGCCTTTGGGAGGTACGCATGACTTAGATTGGGAGGTTTCGTATAATGATGCCAGTTCCCGCCATTTCTGTCACCACTGACGTGAAGAAAACCCGTAAGAAGGCATTTCACCTTGAAGCTTCGGTTGTATAAAGTGTATACTTCGTCTGCCGTTTATTTTTCAGTGACTTGGAAGATATAGCCATAACACACCTCTAATGAGCAAAATCACTCACCAGAGTCATACTTAGTTGCCGGTGGTCGCCTTGAAGATGAATATTCCAGTACATCCATGCAAACGCCGTGATCCGACAAAAGAGAGATTTGGTGAGCGCTGCAATGGATGATCAGAAATGGATGAGCGCTGAGTGGTTAGGAGATATCTAACTCGTCAAACTTACATCTGAGCCACAACATGATATAACGTGAGCTGAAGTATAACACCTTGATAAGTTGAACTTTCCCCTGAATTAAAGGTAAGAAACAACCCAGTGGCACAGGCAAAGGATCAAATCGATACCTACTTCCATACGTACTCCACCTCATCACTCAACTGTACTAGTAACTCCCATGTTTGCGCAGCGAGAGCCGCAACTAGAGACAAATAACACCACCGTTATCAGCATGCACTCGAAAGGACTTCAATTCATCGTACTTACACGATGCAAGCTCCACTGCCTGAGCGGTGAGCATGTCATGATGACTTTCGGCGCCCGTGGCCATCACTTGTATCGTAGCCAGTGCTTACTAGTTACTGCCCAAAGGAAAGGGATTGAGTTGTTCAACACGACAGAGTTAGTTAGTCAGAGGGAGGGTTGCTGCATACGGGGTCGTCTGAATTGCAACGACTGTCTGGTCGATGACCGCCCTCGTGAATTCAACGTGATGATGCAGGCTCGCAGGTTGCGAAGGTTTATTTTCCCAATACAGTCCTGACATGATGGTATTGGTTTTGGACGACTTCCTCTGTCAACAAGTCAACAGATGCTGACATAATCTGATGGTGCCTTTCTAGGCAGTCGCCGTCCACTCGCCCACACCGTAAGCATCCCCACTCCGATTTTTCATTCTGCTATTTTAGAGGTCTTGAGGCGGTCTCGAGGATCCCAGAGAGCCTATGCTCCTAGCACATTCAGCTCGGATTGCGGACAGTGGAAGACCAGGACAACTCATGACGACGCGACTTACCAGTCGCGGCTCGCTAAAGCGCGGAGCTAAATAGCCGCCCGGAATTTTTATCGCGCTAATCAATATGCAACAACTGTAAAGGCGCTTTCAACGTCGGGGATCCGCAATGGAAATCTAATGGAATTCAAGCAAATGCGATTTTATATCACAATCTTTCTGTAGAGAAATCATGATGAAGGCGTTATATCGACCTTCAAGCACAGGACTCAAGGTATTTCACTGGCATCGAGTGGCCGTTGCGGAGGCTGGTGGAGTGGGCCAGTAACTGTCAAACCGGTGAGAACATTTGCCACGTATATAAGTATAAAAAGGTTCTGGGCACTTGAATTGGAGGCATTTGATTTGTGCCAGCCCTGCGCTGTCGGAAAAATCAAAAAAAGCCTATCATACTTATAGTAACCTTCTGAATCTTATAAGTAAGTATCCTATACGTGCATATCAGCACCGTATCAGCACCATATCAATAGAAATAGGCGACCGTAATCACTGAAAAGTTTCAGAAATTGCCTATAGGTTTTTTTTTGATTTTTCCGACATGCGGGCGCGTATGTCGATAGATACTAGGTTCACGTTTTCCAGTAAAGTTGGTGTGAAAATGGAGCCTTCGATCTCGGAAGGCTCAGAGAATTTGGCGCTCCTGCCTGAAGACCGCGACATCAGAATGCTTCCGACCTCACTTAAAGTTACAGTATGTAGAAAGGGCAGCCCCTCGTGTCTATTTTTTCAAGTTGTCGAGAATAGATGATTTCATTTTCTATCAGCAACTTTGACATCCACGCAGGATATCCGTTACAATTTGGGATATGTCTACAGTAAATCGAAAGGCAAGTTCTTAAAAACACACAATAACTCAGACTTCGAGGTCTGTATAAACGAAGAAACGGATGCGAGCAAATTTTCTAATTCCTCGAAGCATGTACCCCATCGACCCATTAACCAATTCGTCCACCATCGGCCGCAGAGATCAGAGCCTGGACTTGTTGTCCGTACTTGGCACTCAGTTTCTCAAGTTCTTGTTGAAGGTACTGAAGCGGATTCTGGACATAGGCCAAAGGGTCGGCCTCGCTCGTCTCGGAAGCTGCTAGACGAGAGTATGCAGCTTGATATCCAGCAGCCTGCTCCTCAAAATCAATGGCAGTAATTGCCACATCACTGGTTTCGTCCGATTTGGAGTCAAAGAGGTGTGGTTCGCTGAACAGTTTTCCAAGAGCAGAGTAAGTCGCAGACCTGTGGTATTGCCCATGAAGTCAGTTGAAAGTAATAACGGGCGAAGAGAAGACGTGTACCAGGCCCGGACTGATGGCTCCTGGAGCATCAAGGTACTATGGCAGAGAAGGCGGGTTATGCCCACAACGGCTAATTTCCTCTCTTTGGCAGGGAACTTCGGGGCTTGAGGGATGATGAAATTCGTCAAAAGTTGGTACCAGAGCCTATAATTCAATTTTTTTACTCGGTCATATGGTTAAAACGAAAGTCCAGGCCACATACTGGGGTTGAATCTCTTCGATAGTCTTGATGATAAAGTCTGGGTTAAGGCCCTCCACATTGATCGCCAACGTATATAGCATAAATTTCGCAAAGAGATACACATATTTGTCCGTCTTGTTGGCGTGCATGCGCGTCAAAAGACTAAGGAAGATGGGCTTCAAATACTGTTGGAGGTCGGCTCTATATATCATCACTATGCGAATATGATGGAATAATGAAGCCAAAAGAACTCACGGTTTGACGTTCAACACCACAGATTGCAACAGCTCGATGCCCCAAGCATCGTTCAATTTCGATGGGATCAAACGCTGCTGGGCCACCGCCAGCACAGAGGCAACCTGCCCGGAGGCAGCCATTTGGGCATGATCCAGCGAAAGGAACGCCTTCAGCAATCTAACGAGACCAGGAATGCTGCCTTTCTGCTGCCACATCGCTGGTGTGAGGAGGAAGGGAAGAAGTCCACGGTATTCCGGAGGAACCGAGCCTCCACGATGGAGTTCCAACATTTGGGCAAGGACCTGGAAAACATAGGGGATGTATTCTGTCAAAGAAACGATGGGGGGATGTGAGAGGAGTGATATTAGATAAGGATCAAGTAGCTCGTACGATCGATATCTTGCTGAAGGATGATTGTGAATGGGCCAAAAAGGGCTTGTTCAAATGTCGGTAACGTTGTGGGAGAACCAGCAACAACGAACCTAGAAATCGGGGTCAGCGGAAAGAAAATGTAATTATTCGATATATCTGACCTCATCAATCCGGATATGCTTTCGAAAATGTACTGGTCAAAATAAGGGTTGCTAGGATTCTTCGAGATAACACCCAAAATAGTGACTAGGCGAATCAGAATGCGTTCATATCCAGGAGTCAGGGTTTGTCGCGCAGTCACAATGATTCGCATAGCACCTTTCATCAGAAATTAGAGTAAGAAGACATTTTGTCGAAGGGAAGACCAACATTTCATAAGATGGTCATTTTCCGCCACTTTTTCGGGTGTACGAGCGGTCTCGATTCTCGTTAATAAAGCATCGATTAGCTCCAGAGCAGAATCATGAATGTCAGCTTGTGCGAAACTGTTCAGAGATGACGCATCGTGAGTAACTGTAAAAGTGATAAAAATAAAATAAAACTTACAGCAGCTGATTGCCATGCTTGATCGATAGGATCCGGTCGATTGTAATAGCAGCATAGGTGTAAGTAACATAGTTGTCTGAGCGAAGGTGACGACCGAGCAGAGGAAGAACAGAGAGGAGTTGTGGTTTCGTCAGCTATAAGCGGATGTCAGAACATGATATTTATAGTACATTGGCCAGAACGTTACCTGATTGCGGAATGTATACAAGAACCGAATGGCATCAACTTGTAAGATGGGATGGACTGTTCCCGACGTAGCTTGAAGATCTTGGAAAACATGATCGGAAAAGAATTTTACCACGTCAACCAACGTGTTGGTTGATGTAACTCCATGCTAATAGTCAAATAAACATCAGCCAACTGAAGAAAACACGACGTGGAACGAAGACCGACCTGCGTGGTTGAGCCCCTAGTAGCAACAGCTGTCAGAAGATAAACGGCGCTATCCTTGGCTTTCCAGTTCTCCTCTTTATTGGACGCATACTCCGATAGACCTGTATTGATCCATGAACCCACGATCTCCGTCGCTTCCGCGTCGTATCCACTTCCTACCAGCGCCCGGAGCACATCAGCTGCAGCTTGCCGACGCGTAGCCAGATCGATACCAGTTGCCGAGACTGCGAGGTCTAGGCGGATGAACTCAAGCGGATCGTCCTCGAACTGTTCGACATCGTGCTCACGAAGAGCGACATTTGGTACAACAACACCTTGAACAAGCGATGAAATTGTTTCGCGAGCAGAAAAGAGAGATTTGTAATAGCCAGACCGAATGGCAGTGGATATGAAGCCCAATGATTGAGAGACCAACTAAATCATCTCATTCAGTACCAAAACAAAGTTATCAAAAAAAAAAAAATAGAACACGAACGGCATCATCTCCCACTCCCGGTAGTTTGTTTGAGCCTATTAGTGACCATACACTCTGTACAAGGGTTTCCACGGCAGGCGACTTTTGCAATTGTTCGGGATACAATTTGATGAAGAGCTACAGCGTACTGCTCAGGATATTTGGGATATACGATATTTATGTTCTCACCTCGGCGATCTCCAATATGCCTGTTTTGATCTGCGACGTCAATGAAGGCGTAGTATCGTCTGGCTGTGTAAATCAATAAGCAAGATTCGTAAACTAGATCAGGGTTATGCCCTACGTCACTCTGGATCTCAACCGGATCCCAGAGGAGGAATGCCTGAAACCACCCGGTGCCAGGTGCGAAGAATTCTTCGTGACTGTCCTCAATTGCAGGAGGTAGATCTTGGCAAGTGAAATCATAGTATGTGTCGACGAGGAGAACCATTGCTTGCGCCAGGAGGGCATAATTTTCTTTTGGTGACGTCAGTGCTGGATTTGGGCTAGGTTTAGTGAGGAGAAGAAGTGCCGTTTGTCGAAAAAGTTGCATGAAGGGGTCCATAAACTTCGAGAGCACAAAGTTGATTTCCGTGAATAGTTGATCTGATCGTACATGGGCTCGCCATTGCTTGAAAATGGAATGTGCCGTCTCCAAAACACCGACGTTGACGTTGTAATCTGTCATAGAAAGTGAGGCAACAAGTTGCTAAAAAACAAGATACACGGTCAAATACAACTGGTAATGGAGCAGACGTGACCTACGTCGATGAGATTCTCCCACTTCAGAGGGAAATCGAGCTCCGCAATCAAAGAAACAGACTCGGCCACCTGTGCACGGATCGCTTTATCCGCAGGGGCGGATAAGGCAAGCATAGCGGGCACCAATTCTGCTCGCAAAGCGGCCTTGTCCTGCTCAGCTAATGGCTGTACATCCTGGATCGATCGCGATGTATGAGATGCTGACAGGCTTTGTGGCACGAAGTTCAACGCACCTCTTCCCATCTAAGTTTTGTAATATTCTTCAGGTAAATACTCCCAGATAGTCTGACAGCACGATCCTGCGACGGTTCGAGCACCAAACGAAGAAGGTGAGTTAAAAAACCTGGCTGAGTACTCAAGCCACTGAGGTTTTGTTCGGCTTGCTTGCGTGATTCCGGATTGAGAGATGCGAGGAGAAGGGTGGGAAGATCAGCCATGGCGATTATTTACACTCGCATACAATATCTGCGCGTAAAATGTCTTGAAATTTCGTGAAATCGTGTGGTTGAAAGGCAAGAAAGAGCGTTGTATCTTCCAAAATCTTCCAGACGCGTGCCATCTCGTATCATGTCACGTGGTCTTGCCATGGTTGGCTCCCCTTTACTATTAGGTTTCAACCGCCTCCACTCGCTTTGCTCAGGCTTTTGCCAATACCTCGTTCGTTGGTGCTAGGTACGTCTTGCTAGATACTAGCAAGGTTTTATGCGCCAGACTGCAGATTCTTTGCTTTCCTATATGTCTTCTGATTGACTGACTCTGCCACTGGATGCTGATAAATGCGGAATTCGTGCCGCATGCCTCGTTACTTCTAGGCCTTCGCAGACTCTTGACTGTCGATGCTCGCTTTGGAGCTCCTTGTCGGATACGTAAAAGAGTGTTCCCACCTCTACTACACTTCCGAGGCCAAGACTGGGACTCTTCAGTGCTCGCTGTTCGGCTCTGGACGATTCTGCTGGCTTCTTCGGGCCCATTCTCAGTCGATTTTTCTCACCATAGAGGCTATACAAAAGTAACATCTGGGCAACCGTTTCTCTGCTATTTTCTATCCCTAGCCCGACTGCTATTCTAAAGTCGTGCCTTTTTTCTGTACCCAGTGTGCCTCTCCGAAGTCTGACCTCCTTTGTACCTTATCCATTTCTGGAAATGCGTGAATCACCACTCTTTTACGAACTCCAAACCGATAAACGAATGAATCTGGCGGCGGCCATGCTCTCGTACCCTTTTGACGACTTCCACGTTACCTTGGAAGCATGGTTTTTCCTCGCATCAACGGTAATGAATACGGTCTCGAAGAAAATTTGCATCTGTGAAGATTTGAGCTCTGGTCTCGACTCTCGATAACCTGTGGAATGTATCAAAATAAATCCGTTGGCCTAACAGGAACAAGGCCGGTACCATTGGCCCGGAATATCGGCGCCCATGATCTCACCGTGCAGAATTTAATCTCGGCAGCTAGATGGTCTATGAGAATGGCATTCAATTTCTAAATTTCTTCTACTCTAACCGCGAGGTCTAGGTGCTTTTGGCTTCGTAAATTCCTGGATCTGCGGGATAGTCATTGTCATTGTCGCTGTCACTTCTATTTCTGCCCGTAGCGTCGCAGGTGATTATATACGAACGATAGTCATCTCAGCTATTCTGAGGCGACTGACCACCTAGACCGCATCTAGCCTGCTCTAATCTGTTGACTGCCTCCATTCCCTTGCGTCTGGCATATCATCCATCAGTTTTCATTTTATCCCGACGATCCACTGGCGACGGAAAACTTATATAGCTCAGGCAACGGTCGGGATCGACGTGTGAGGAGAGAGGCAGATGGCAAGCTAATATAAGAACAATAGGTGCGTAACATTGAACTACAGGCTTATAGCGCTCTAATATATATAAAGGACACTGGATCAAGGCACTAGATTGTCTACAGGTGCGATGGCTCAAAAGGTATGTGTTATACTGAAACGATAGCTTGGAAAGGGGAAGTCATATACGTGTCAACGACGGTCGGTGAGGAAGGTGGATATTTCGTTTATTGTGTGCGAAAGCAAAACTAGCAATGATCAGTTGGATCGACAGTGACCGCAGCGCAATGGAGAGCTGCCTGTGACAACCGTCCGCGCAGGCTTTAACCTTGTGCCCGACCAAAAGAAATGTGTCAATATGGCTCAGCTAAGACCAAGGAAACTCCATACCATTGATTGCAAGTGCTTGGGCAGGACTTCGGTAGGCATCTCGGGTTATGCGACTGGCTGTAGCGGCAGTTGACTGAACCACAGTCCACCTAGGAATTAAGGAACATAATCGCATTGAGAATTTCAACCTCAGACAAAGCAGGACCCGAAATGAGGCGTACCCGATTATCCGATTGAGGATGGTCATGGCCGCAGACATGTCTCGTGCAGTGAACTTCTCGGAAGCACATTTCGGATGGGGAGAGAGTAAACGTGGGCGTTGCCTAAAACCAGACTTTAGCAGTGGCAGACCGAATCAAATTCGACTCTACCTGGTTGTGAACAGTAGAAATATTAATGAGATGTCGGTGAGGGTACACGGATATCAGATTGACTCTGTCAGGCCTTCGTCAGTGTTTAAATACCGTCGAGTGATGAAGATGTAAGAGACACAGCCAAGGGTCGGAGCTCGCGAGTTCCAGAAAGAGAATAGTCAATGAATCAACTAGACTAACTTTTTTCGAGGTCTGAATGATAGAATGAATAAACGCCAGCTATAACCGAGGGGGCAAAAAAGAGGTTAAATTAGTTATTGTATTCACCCTAAAATGGCATCGCTTCCAGGAATTCCCTACGCGGGAGGAAAGGATAATTAACGCAGTAGGTGTCATCATCATTCACCTGCCACAAGGGCTTACGGCTGCTTCCTTTGTTTAACGCCTATTTCGAAAAAATGAGGCCGATCCGTAAGTTCGCCTGAAATAGACTATGTATGTAAATCGGTCGCAATAAAAGCTGATGGGCCATTGACACCGAGTCGGAGTAAGCGAAGCACGCTAGATGCACGTGGGCTTAACGCCCCGAGCAAAGCCTAAAAGAAGGAATGGGCGGTATGAGTCGGTGCTCCCGAACGTACTGCGAAGTCGGCTTGGAATAGAAAATTTGAGCCTGAGGTTCGCAATGTCTTCACATCCGCTATGATAAAGCCGGAAAGGTGTATCGGGATGTTACTGGTGCGGCCCTGTGTCCCAAAAGAAAGGAACCCGTATTCAACAACTTATCTGCCCTTCAAGCGTAGGCCATTCTCATTCCGCTTGCGTGGATCTCACACGGCCGCGATCCAGACTCTCATTTAATCACATAAAACATATGGATCTATTTATCAGAGAGCTAGAAGTTGCAAAGAACATTCGAAAATGATGGAGATCACACCGCATTTAGCATGTCGTACGCATCCCAATATCTCATCATCTCATCGCCCTCTCTCGACCTGCATGGTTGAATGACAGAATATGTCAAGGAAAATCATGAACTGGGGGCGGAGAGAGCAGTAATACGGCAATTAGTTGCAAAGTGGCGACCCGAGACTCCACATACCGTCGCTGAGTGCATTTTTCAGTGATCCGTTGGAGCTTTGAAGAAGCAAGGACAAGTTTGGGACACGTGCATACGATGCGTCATTCGAAGATCACGAATGGGAAATCATAACCGAGCTATCACGTCGACCCCTCACGCCAAAAATCGTGGTCTAACCACTCTCCATCAAGTTTAACAGCTTGAATGGTTCTTCCGGCGGCATTCGGCGTGGTCGAGTTTTGTAGATACCAAAGCTCAAATATACCCACAGTTTTCAGATATTCTGGCAGGCGGTGGTAATTCAGCCCGACAGCTTGCGGTCCGTGGCTATCGTCGGACAATGCGAATCGCCCACCAAGGCTATGAATGATCTGAAGTAAACGATCAGCAGAATTAAACATTAGGCCACTTGTCTGCTGACTCGCCTCCACAACATCTTCCGCGGGATAGGCCGTGTTCCATTTCTTCCGGAACGCCGCTGCATTTATTTCGAACAAAGCACCATAATTTACGGCAAATCGGACATTCCGCTTGACCTTCTCGTATATAGCAGGATAGTCCCCGAATCGTAAAGATGGTGTATATAGGCGACAAAGGTCGAAATGACCAATGATTTCGGGCTTGAAGCGTCGGATGAGGTCATACTGTGCGTTAAGGTAAGCCGAAAGAAAGGCTTCTTGACGGTCCTCCTCTCTCTCTACCGTAAAGCTTGCGAGTGCGCGTTGGTATGTGGGTAAGTCGAAGTCAATAGGAATGCCATTGACGTGATGAATGGACCCAACGATGTATTCGACACGGCCTCCGAGCGCTTCCAACAAGTTTTCCAGTCCGACGAGATCAAGATCTGTGATGTATTCTGTTTCCAATCCGATGAGCAGTGTTATCTGGGATGCGTATAACGATTTGAGGCGATGCGCTTCTACCAAGAACTTGTTGAATTGGTTGGACAGCGCGTCAAGGGAGGTTTCACTCTGTAAGACCTTCAGTGACGCTCTTGCTCAAATTGGGTATAATTTACCTCCTCTGGGTATAAGTCAACTTCCCGATACCGAGGAACATGTTCCGTTAATCCATAGACTTGAAAGCGCTTGCGAATTGCTTCTTGTACTACGTCTTCCAACATCCCAGAAGCATGCTTGCAGAATTGTCCAGAATGAGAGTGGTGACTGTGAGGCATATCCTATTCTGGGAGGTTGTAAGGCGAACGGAAAGATTTAGGCGTGGTGGATTCCCTGTTCGGTAGTGTGTTGGATCTGGTAGCACAAGTCATCGGTAAACTTGATCGGAGCGGGACTTGAAATTTTGAAATTGCGTCTCCTTTATCTTATCTGATATGTCGAGACAAGGGAAAAAAACAATATAGGATATGCTATAGTACATTTATCTTAATACGACGACTCCAAGGTCTCAGGTCCAAGTGATGACCAATATTTTACGAATAGAACATCTTACAGCATGAACTTGTCGATGCTATCACCAAACGACGGCGATCGGCTCTTTCCGTTCTACACGGGCTAAATTCTGCGGCCCCGCTCCCCAGGCCTTCCCTGCAAGACGAATAAAAGTCGCGATACCGTCATGGCAATAGCGCCGCACATCACCGTGACCTTTGATATGGATGCGGTTAATTTAAGTTTCGGAGGGAATAAAGTAAACAGTCACTTGCTCCGCAAAATATAATGGGTCTGTACCACATATAATCCGCATCCTTCCCATGAAGTAAAGCACCTTCAATTGGTGTGCCGATGAGGAGGGAGATTCCCACAATTGAGAACGCAATCCCCATTCGAGTTCTGTTGGACACGATAATCGGTCAGTTATAACATGGCAGATCAGTTTAATGACCTCGTACCCGTGTTCACCAGCATGGGTACTCAATTGAGCCAAAAGAGAAGGTATAAGAGACACGTCTATATATTTTTAGGATGTCATAACGAAAGAAGATGGAAACGCTCACACGATCCGGACCAAAAGCCGTAGAGGAGACCAAAAATTGTCACTCCAGCAAAATTTGAGATTCCAAACATGGCGAATGCCAAAGCAGATGAAATAAAGAGACAGGGAAGAAGCATGTTGTATGGCCCAAATCTATCGGCGAAGAAGTTTGGGACCAAACGTCCAAGAACACTACCTGTGTTAAGGATAGCGACCTAGACGGTTGGACGAGATATGTCAGCGGGGGTTTCTTTTTTGGAACAGAAGGTTGTATATCTACAGAATAGAAAGCAAGTGTGCTACGAATCCCCATGTCGACTGCATATAGTTGAAGGTAGAAATCTAAGATACCAAAATAAATATAGTAAGACAACGAGCGGAGCATAAATACATACACGGGAAGAATAGTCCAAGGTTGATACAAAAAGCGCTATATCACAATCCATGAAATTCAGCAACGAAAAGGCATAGAGAAGAATTAAACCTACGAGGCGATTGACACCCAATATGGAGAATCACGGAGTATGGTACCGAAGTTTGGTCTCGTTGAAACTGTGGGTTTATGCGGTCTCGTCTTCATAAGAAAATTGGACAGAAAAAGGAGGATCGCAGCTAGGATAGCAGTCGCCCGAATGGAATTGGCGAAAGATGTGTGCTGGCTGAGCTGATTTAACAGTATGGGCCAAACAATTCCGCCAACCGACGCCCCCTGACAGAATATCCACAAGGATGTCATCATAAAGAACCCAAATTGAAATAGTGAGAGACTCGCCGAAACCGATATTCCCGTCGCGAGTGCTCTCCGAGACTTAAAATGGTGCCCGATGACAGTCAGGGAGGGAAGGAAAAGCAAAGACTGTCCTATTCCCATTCCGACTGCCTGGGTCAAGAAAACCTATGTAAGTAGCATCACTGATTAATTTTTTTTTGGCTCCCAGACTTCACCTACGTACTTGATAATAGTGTTGCTGGCGCGCCAGAGAGAGCATGAACATGGAGAAGACCTGAATGATAGTTCCTAACGCGATCATGTGGTGACTGTCGAAAGGCACGTAAGTCGGATAGTCGACTGCATGGACGGGGTGGAAGGAACTCACAAGTATCCCGCATCGAAAGCGCGACCGACAAGAATTCCAGGTGCATACTGCATGAACAACTGGAAGCTACCTATCCAGCTTCAACGACGATATAAGACTTCAACTCTCTTGAAAAGACGGAAAAGCTGGATGCATACCTGATGTTCGAAGGAGTTTCATGGCTTAGAAATACCCTGGTGTAGTAATCTTGGTATACACCGAACGCTGATATGTAACTGAAGGGGGGAACATTGAGAAACAAGAAAATTCTCCGGGATCTGTGACAATGAACGCACCCATAAGTGCAAAACTGTATCATCCACCTGTAGATTTGACGTTAATCAGCGAGCCACTCTCTCAACCAGCCTTGAGATAGCCTCAGGTATGATACTTACGTGCCGGCGACCGTCATCCAAGCATCTTTTCCACAATCATAGATGTGACAAGGTCCCTGTGGAGGCTGGTCGACTTGCGCGCAATGGGAATTCTCGGGTTTGAGAGTTGAATGGTTTTCTTTGTCGAAACTTTGACTGGAAGAGCCCTGGGCAGTGAAAGAGCCACTAACTTCTGAATCGGACATCAGGCGTCAGTGACAGGCGTTAGTGGGGAGCGTCGAGCAACGAAAATTCTTACAGCAAACATCCTGACGTTACATGGTTTATATATCCATACTGTGATCGGGCATTCCGAAGCAGAAGAACGGCGGTTGCAGTCGAAAGATCGAATCGGCTGGTCATTACCTCCTCGTGTACCTTGTATTGATACACAAATTTGGTTCAACTTGAATAGAGTTACTAAGGTCCACGTACGTTTCTCCCTAGAGATACGAAACTTAGCTGCATTGCAAGGTTCGAGATGTGCAGCAAAAGTAACTTCCACGGTTACAAGAAAGAGGTGAGTGTCGGCAATCGAATTGATGCTGGACCGGCCCTTAACAGATGGTTTCTGCGTCCAAAGTTGGAAGTTATTCCCAAGTTCAACCATCCATCTCCAGTTCAGTTTAGCGCTGGAGGAAATTTCACCAGGATATTTCTCAGATTTCTTGCTATTATTGGGTACCGTGACACGGACTTTCCAAAGCTAAAGTCTGCACTGTCGACAAGCTCCCGATCCTTCCTTCTAGGGTCGGTTTGCCAAAAACCTAAAGAGGCTACTTCGCAGGCCGCAAAGCTTGCTTGCACCACAGAATTCTCTGGATCAATAGGTGTGTAGGCTGGGAGGATATTAATCTGAACATGAAGCTTGAACTTACATTCGCCTTCAGTAACGGAAACGTTCCAATGCAAATCGCGCTGCACACCGGGAAGCAATTTAAGCAGGTATTTATTTCCGTGAATCAAGCATACATAGAAGAAGTGAACAACATGACTCACGCATCAGCTTTCATCCAAGTCATGCTGAATACGAAATGCTCCAACCGTAGTGAATTCGACCGCGACTCTTTATTACGCCGTGTTGAGCACGCCCCGTGAACACCATCAAGCCTGGACTCAGCAAGGATTGCATATCGGTTCACGTAAAGGAACCACTCCTAGCAAGTATCCGCTCTGTTTCAGTACTTGCAAACGAGTTCGTGTACGACTAATATGTAGCGTCATCACATTACCAGTGACCTTAACTGCACTGTGATTGCCACGAGACGGCCATTAGTGTATGACGCTAGAGCATACATCTCAAAGCCAATGTCCTGGTCTTTCAGACTTTCGACCAGTCCGACTCCTATGACGACAAGGGCCCACACGGGTCGGATGTGACACAAAACCGCGTACAAGAACGGACACGCTGTTACAGGCTAAAGGAAGAAGCGTGAAGAAGCATTCTCTAGTTGAATTCTTAACTTGCGAATCAGGCAGAAATGAGTGCGGATATCTCGAGAAGCGTTCAACGCGCGGCGAATCCTGAAATTTTGAACCTGGGATGGCCGCAGTTGGTGCCAGGCTCATCGAATTGCTGGGTTTTGACAAGGAACTTGTTGACGAGATTCTGGACAATTTAGCTGCCTCAGACTCCGAGTCCTAATGGACAATTAAATCCAGGCATCAACAAAAACCTGCTACTGCGACATATCCAGTGATATTTGGAGGATTTCTGCGTTCCAAATTTCGCATTAAATACGGATGCATGTAAGAGATGGAAGTCAAGTTCTGGTGATCCGGATGCGAATAGGCCTATCGTTATGAAATTGGCTGAAAAAGCAAGAACCACCACAGATCCTGAGCGAAGAAATAATTAACAGAAGAGATAACTTATCCGTGGTGCTAAGGAATCTTGAAATCGTTGTTTGTTAGGTAGCTATGCAGTTTGAGTAATAATCGTCATTGAAACGCAGCTGGGGGATCAGGTTTCAATGTAAAAGTCATAGGCGAGAAAGAAAACACGACTTCACGCCATATTGAATTCGAATGGTTCTCCCAGGCATCAATAACAACGGAAGTAGCGGTCGCCTCGGATATCTCTCAGGTTATCAACGAGAAGTCTGATTAATGAGGCTCAGAGCAGAACATGCAAAGAGCCATCACCAGTCAACAACGATTACGCAAAGACAGTATGAGTTATTGCCATGACCCAATGCCAACGAAGAGAATCCTCCATGGCGAGATTTTAACTAGAGGGCTATAGTTTCAGAGCTTGTTTCCCGCAGACCGCTGATGAGAGGTAGCATGAACTGTTCTATCTAAACGTCAGCGACGAAGTTTTTTTTTGCTTTGGAAGGAGATAAGACCACACTGGGAACCCTGGCCTCAATAAAAATGATAGTTGCGTTCGCCTCGGATAGCTCTAACAAGCACAGAAAGATGGTTAATGAGGCTTAAATACAAAACTTAAATAGTCAATCACCCTCAATCACCAGTTAATGAAAGCGTTTGCGAAAGTTCGATGTGGGCCACCCTAAGCGCTGGTTATTGTGGTCGTTCGGAAGAAATCTTCCCAGCGAATTTGTATATCGCAAGGTGCAAGGGCGACTCAAAAGGCACTGAGGTATTGCACGAACCATGCCCACTGGCAGTGCCCATTTGTTCGTTCTCCGATTCCCGAAAGACATCCCTGATCCGTTATTGTTGGGAGAAAGTGTACGCGCGACGAATTCGAAGTGGGGAGCTCAAGTGCTACAAGGTACAGAGAAGCTTATCGAAAATAAGGCTATGGACTGACTGAATCAGCTGGGAACGTATTTGTGGCAGCGTATCAAAGAGAAAATGACTCGAATAATTCATACGTGCGTCGTAATCACCCTTATCTTATCTTATCTTAGCTCGTTATTGTTTTGGTGTGTTATGAGAGAGTCGCTGTAGAACCGATGCCACCTTGCTTCAATCCACCAAAAGTTCGATGCCCCCTCGTTCAAATCCTTCTTTGAAAGGCTCTTTCGGTCCACCAAATGACAGTGCCACGTACAGAGATCTCCTTCTTTTTGAAGAGAGACTCAAGACGAACGCAGCCAACCTTCAACGCCGAAAATCGCGGTACCAACGTGGGTTAACTCAGCATTCTTGGGGTCGGAATCTAACGTCTTTTCGATAGTATTTCTCCTACAACTTCTCATCGTCATAGCATTTTTGTTAGGCGAAGTAATTCTGCCTCCGCAAACTTCGCTTCTTTCAATACCATATAGGATGGCCCTCCAGCGAATACTTCCCAATATCTACGAGGCGAATCCTGAAACGACATTACATCCATACATCGCAAGCGGCCTTCTCTTTGTGAGTGTTACTACGCTTGTGCTTGTATTTGCCAGTGGGATGTATGCTGAAAAAATTGCATACGCCAACAAGTAAGCACCGAGTACATCGCCTGAATATGTTGACTGATCATTGTTAGATACGTTCCTCATGCCAATCGCGCCTTGCGTTCATTCAACATGTACTTGAACGTCAGAAAACCACCATTGCGATCTAAACTCTATTGGAACCCTCTTTCATTCTTCTTTCCTCGACCCGACGAATCCTCGGCCTCTGCCCTGTCCAGGACATCATCACGATCTCCGTCTCCATCTTCGCGAGTTAGGCCCAGGTCTACTTCAACCACTCGCCCCATACACACGATACCGCCAGCTACCAATCCCCGCGGCGAGCTCATATTCTCATCTCGAGTGGATAAGAACTTCCGTGAAGCATACGAGCGCTATCGATCTGCATTCGAACGACGACGGGAGGAGAAAGAGTACACCGAACGGCGGAAAACGTGGTATGGAAAGCTGATGTTCTGGGACCGTCCTCCGAGTTCAGCGTCGAGGGTTGGAAGCTCCAGTCCGCCGGGACCTTCGAGAGCAGCTTCGAATGCTTCGTCTCGGGGGAGAGGATCAAGGAGCGGTACTCCGCCAACGACACCAAGTGGAGGCATTGTGATGAAGCAGCGAGACAGGAGCGACTCTCCTGGTGTGCGGCGATTGTCTCCTCCAAGAGAAAGAACAGGGAGTGAGACGGATATGAGGACAGCCGTGCTAGAGAAGGCGGCTAGTCAGAGAGGAAGTCTAAGGTAGCCCCGTCTATAACACCGTTCATCGCTAACATACATGAGACCTTGGTTCTTATGAAATTTATATTTCTCGAGGAAATATAAGGGTATATTGCTCATGGCAAAAGAATTATCAAAACGAATGGACGACAGATACTTGTCAGGCTAACTCTGTTTAAATAATACGAACTTTTCAGAAGCGATTATGCCTGCCTCCCCATAATCCTGGACGCAAGGCGACGCTTCTTTACGGCCCTCCGGAGGGATCTTCTAAAAGTTCCGGGAGCCTGACCGTCAATACCAGGGCAGCCTTGGGAAACTGCGCTGGTGACCTTTTTCTTCACAACCGTAGTGAGGACATCAAAGCTGCAAGGATTCAATTTGAGGATGCAAACATAGAATAAACAACATATCCTTACTGAGCAATGTCGTCGTCGTCGTCGTCGCTGTCGTCGTCATCGCTATCGTCATCGACGTCGAGGTTTTCAAAGAGGGAGTCCATGTCACCCAAGTCCTGGATGTAATTAATGAGTCGCGGATTTAGAACGGAGGAATAAACGGTAGAGAAAATTCAAGCATACCCAGATAACAAGCATGGACTGTGTGCTATTTTTTCCGAAGTTTTTCAAGAGTTTAGGAACGCAGTCGTCGTCGGTCTCTTCGTCAGCACCACTACAGAAAAACGAGACAGTAAGGTGTCAATTTTGTGCAGAGCCTCACTTTACTCACCAGGAGGTATCGACGGTAAGACCAAGGGAGTCTGCTATTGGAGTGGCTGTTGCGATGGTTTCGGCGCACTTGCCAGAGTCAGGGTCGAAGGGACAGGTTACAACGAGACCGATATCAAGAGGCGCCAACAGCTAATCAAGGTCAAGCGGCTGAGAATCTTGTGCTTCAACGGGAACTATAAAGCGAATTGAACCCACAGCAGGAAGGCAGTCTTGAACTCTCTGGAGACCAATGGGGGTCAAGCCAGGCAGTCCCAGAGACGGCGTCTCAGCGTTAGAGATGATGTAGATAGTGTTATTGAAAGGAGCGGCGGCGGCGGAAAGTGCCAATACAACAGTCACAGTAAAGGAGTGAAAGAGGTTGAAAACCATGGTTTCTTCTTGAGTGCAAGAGAAAGTGACCTGGAGATTTGAAAACCGTAAGTATAAAAACTCCTCAAGAAGGTATGCCAAAGCGCTGTAGACTTTATACAGTTTATCATTTAGTCCACCTTCCATTATTCGCCATCCAGTGGACTTAGGTTAGGAAATTGAGCGGCGAAAAGAAAGGATGCCTTCACGTAAACATGAGAGACGAAAGCTTGGAACGGGGCATCTCAGCGGCTAACGTACGGCCTTGAATGATGGCGAAGACTAACCGTAATAGTAGCGCAGACCAAAGAATGAAGAGTATAGGCAAGCAGAGGTTGGGTATCTCATAGTCCGAACTATTTTCGAATCGAATCCGGATATGTGCCCCCCTCGACGATCGGCGTTAAAGTGGAGTGGAGCTTGCACAATCCCGCAATGTCACAGCTGATCCGCATCGTAGCGGAATTCCATGGTCATCCAAGCACCTGGTTCTTGCAAAGATGGGCGTTTGAGGAAATCCCACAATGGTTGCGGCTGCCGACGTATTTCGGGGGAGGAAGACACGAGTACATTCTGATAGAAACCCTTGATGACAGACACAAGCCGAAGCTCTGGGATAGCAGAAAGACGACGAGTTAACGCAGTGAAGAATAGCAAATCCTTGCGCGTGGGGCACACAACTAAGAGAGAGTGGAGCGGTGAAGGTGAGGAAAGAAGGCCAGGTGTTGAAAGCTTCCTTGAAATCATTGCTGTCCAACGCATTTCTCGAAAGCATGGAAGTATAGAGGCAGGTGGCGCGAGCATCTGCGACCATGAGAGAAAGCCTTCGTCATGCTCAGTCTACAGTTTGGACTGGATCCGTATCATCTTCCGTATAGCACCGAAGTTAAGCCCGAGAACATCCTGAAGTGCAACAGGAAGGCAACCTTATGGTCTCGAGATGGGATAACGGTCTTTCAGAACTTGAAAGTCGGCATGCGTCATCTAGCAAAGGACTAGGACTGACCTGGTGCTACTGGTTCAAGTTGACGAGTCTGCCGGTCGCGAGCGTCCCAGAGTATTAGAGAGCTTTTCTCGAACGACAGTTCCTGGAGAGACGCGTATATGGATCTGATGTGTTCATCCTTCCAAGAACACGACAAGGCCTAGTGGTCTGAGGGCAGGTGTCAGAAACGTCAATGGATCACCAGTTCACTGGGCTTGCACTGGGAGTGAGTGCAAGTATAAAGTTTGTGCGAAGTTTGCGCAGCTGCAACGAGACAAACAAAACCTAGCAATTCAGACTAAAATTATAAAAGCAGCAGCATTGCCGACTCGATCACAGGTTCTTGCCTAATATATCTGGACATATACAAGACATAGGAATATTACAGAAAAACGGCGTTGATAAGATGTCCATCGATGTCCATTATGTAAGTCCGTGTAGTAAATATGCGTCGTACTAGTAACCAAATTAATGCGGGGGTCCAGAGAATATGCGACAAATAACTAGGCTATCTACCAGCTGAACCAAAGCTCAACCCCCTATCATTGGACATATGTTTTCTGGTAGCCTCCTGAATACGCTTCATCCTGAGGATCCACCGCGTTCTTGACGGGAACATAATGAGGAGCACCGGCTCGGGTCGCATTCTTCCTCGAGGAGCTTCTGCGGACGCAAGCCACGATGCCGAGGACGATCAAAACAAGACTGAGTAGAACGTTGGCGGCAAGCAAGCAAATGATGATCAATCCATAGTGTTTCACCGTCGACTCATCGACGGTGATGCCGCCATTATCGTTTGCGGAGAGGAGATTATTTCCGGCATTCGAGGGGCCTGACCCTTTTGAGGACGAATCCGAGGAATCCCCAGCTGCACTGGTAGAATCTGGGAGAGTCGATGAGTCCGTGGCACTGGGAGAAACGATACCATTTGTAGTTGTTGGGTCAGGAGACAACCCTGTCAAGAGGGCAACGAGTGTGGCGGGATCCAACTCTGGAGGCAACGAAGCCATCGTCTGGCCGCGAATGCTGGCAACCTGAGCGATGGCCTTCGCTGGATCAATTTTGGAAAGTAGTTGCATGTATGGATCACCGGTAAAACCATTGGCAAGAGTGTCACCAAAGTCGAAGCTATGATACAGGGTCAGCACAACTATATGGCATATAAATCGAAATAGAACATACACAGAGTAGACGTTGCGAAGGAAGGTGTCTCCCAAGGAGATGTCAAAGTCACCTGCACCCCAGTTATCGGCCCCTTTGAATGAAGAGACGCATGCCACGTATTGTTGTCCGTCAATTGTAAGTGGGTCGCTAATGGTGCTGAGATCAAGAGGATGGATGGCGTATCTTTCGGAGCTGTGACACATAGTACATTAGCATTGAATTAGACATAACAAAGGGCAGTTACTACGGACCCAAAAACCAGTTCAACGTGAGTTGTAGTGTTGCAAGGAATAACCCACACTCGGCCTGTGGCGTCGCTGTACAAAGCAGCCCTAGGGACACGCGAGTAGATGGCATCCAGAATGGCAGTTGGGAAGATTGAGCTCGGATCACCGGTATCGAGCATAGCTTGCGCTTGTCCGGCTGGGACGCTAGGAATCGTGGACTGGACATTGATCGCAGTGCCATCCACATAAATACCCTCAAGAAGTGTTGTCCATCGATCGCCGCCGTGAGGGTACTGGGTCAGCTTGGTCTTGTTCGCGACAGCGGTATATTTGTCTTCGTACTCTCCAATAGCGAACGATCCACCACTTGTGTCCTCCAGGTCGCCTGTGCGGGAAAGATCGATGGCAATAAAATTGGGTTCAGTAGGATTTTGTGCGAAGATGTTTCGTAGAACCGAACGACCCCAGGTGGCATCCGGGCCGTAGAGGCTTTTGATTTTCTGGTTGATGGGCGAAGCAGACGAGAAGTCAAAACTAAGACCCATCAGGCCATAGATGCCCGAATCTTGCATTAAGCCAATATTTGATTCGACGGCGTTCATAAAAGCTTGCTGGTCAATTTTATAAGGGCCAAACGTAAAAGGAGCGACTCCAATTGTTCCTTTTGTTCCATAGGATCCATCGCCGTAGAGGAGTTCGAGAGAAATTCCGGTATCGTTAAATTGGCCAATGCCTCCAGGAGGAATCACCCTGCAAGCCATCGTCAGAAGGAAGGAGGCGAGGGGCTCAAACAGAGCCTGCTTACCAGAGATCTGTGCTTCCTGTATCGAGGGCTACTTGTACCTCTGCGAGAAATAAAGCAGTTCAGCAGTCAGGGAAAACGAGAACAGAAATTCAATACTCACGAACACCGTTGATGGTAATATTGGTGACATACTATGGCATTGTTGAAAGGTAAGTATCAAGAAACACATAAGGCCAGAAAATTTCGCACTCGAAAATCACCAACATTCCCAATAGTCGCATTCGCGGCCTGGCCAAAGGAATAGGTCGACGGGCCATAAGCAGAGCTGACCAATGCTCCTTTGACAGAACGCCGTTGGAATGGCAGGTTCAAGGCATATGTTGTCGTAGAGGAGAGTACAAGAAACAGAGAAATAAATGAGGACTTTTTCATCGTTGACGCCGAGCCCGTCGTGAAATGGGGACAAAAGGAAGAGAACAGGAAATAGAGATGAAACAAAGGGAGGAGTGGCGGGCGTGAGGCTCAGGTGTGTTGTAACTGCACATATTTATATCATGTCGGAATGGGAGGGTGCACAGTCAGGATATCGACCTCTCAAAGGTTCATTTGATTGTCGGAAAGTGTCAACACCGCCAAGACAACTGATCTGTATCCAAAAGAGAACCGACCATGAACACCGGAATTCAACCCGATCGTTCAAGAGAGCAGTCGCTGAGCGCGTTGCCATCCTCAGAAGCCTCCGTGTCGCCCGAGCCATTCACTAAATATACTTGCCCAGAACGCTGGTTTCCTTTGGAATCGAGAATGGTCGAGGAAGGGTTCGAGGCGATGCGAAAGGTCCAGCGGGGTACAGGTTTGCAGCGAGGAGGCTGCCCTGCAACCTACTCCAATGAATTTTGTATCGTGCCTGATGGATGCGTGGCGTGCATGAGCTTGCACCTCGTGATTCCCGGCCCTTGCCCGCAGACAACTCTAACGAACCTAAGTAACAAATCCCAGTCCCGCAACGGAGTATACAGTCATAGGAGAAACAGCAGGAAACCTCACTGGCAGACACACATTCTTCCGGCCTCGTTGCCAGTCTCCTGGGTTAGATTTTGGCCAGATCAATGAGTGGCGAATGCAAATTACATCCCAGCACATTCGTGAGGCCTGCTGGAAGGTCGGGAAATTCAACAACTAAAACAAAATTGAGAAATCAACGTGATGTTTGGAGCCGGATGCATGTACAGTTTACGTACACTCACAGCATAAAAATTGTTGTAAAGGAGGTCGGATAGACTTGGCATTGGCTTGGCGGGCATTGAGCAATTAAGACGCCTTTGCCAACTACAAACAAATAACGAGTATTTATGGCAACTATTTCCTTTTCTGATTCTGGCGGAAGAAAGACTTTGATTGCGCGGCAAAAGGTCTAAAAGAATCAAGAGACAAAAAAAGTTCAACAAATCGTTCGAGATGTGCATTCGATGCATAAAGTTACTCCAAACCGGCATAAAGCACCCTCTCAAATTCTGCACTGAGCACTAGCAACTCGCGATCAAGAGTTGGGAGTATCTGGGTTCCAAAAATGGCTGCGATACCTGTCGTTGGATCCACGAAAAAATAGGTGCCCGCCCATCCTGACCCTAGAGATTCTCTTTAGTAAGGATGATAAAATAATCACGTAAGAAATGTCGTACAAAAAGCTGTCCCTTTCTTCCGCCGTCCGGGCCAATCTGACGTGCAAAGTGCAATAGCGGTGCTCCATTGAAAACCCTTCTCGGGTGCAAAGGGGTCCAGCGACGACATGAAATCTTGCAATGATTTGGCACCTGCCTCGTTGAGCGCCGGCTTAAACAGCTCACGGACGGTGTCTGCATTTAAAATTGGATTTGTGGCCTTGCCCGCTATTCGACCGCCATCTGAACGTTGTGATTAAATGCGACATGAGAGAAAGCCTCCTACCATGGATTTGCAACAAGTGACGCAAGAGTGTGAGATAGTCTTTTAATGTCGAGTGTAATCCTACTCCTCCGAAAAGATGTGTAACTAATGGAGTCGAAAGTCAATTAGTCGTCTCTGAATCGTCCTTGAGATGATGGACGGACCTTTGGAAGGGTCCTGTTCATTGATTTTGGTCTGCCCTGCCCAAGGTTCAAGTTTCCCATTACGACGAAATGTGAGGTCGACACATTTTGCCTTTAACTCTGGTGTGAGATAAAAAGACGATTTCATTCCTAACGGTCCGAAGACGTTCTCCTTCCTGATAACAAATAGTCAAGGTCAGACAAAACATTGACTAGGAGACATGAGCCCACAAATATTGCTCCAAGGTTTTCCCGGAAACCTTTTCGATGACAAACCCAAGGATATCAGAACTCCATCCATAAACGACTAACAAAAAATTAAGCCTACACATAGTCGAGAATCGAGGTGAATCTGTAGTTACAGTCTGACCCAGGCTCAAATTTCAGAGGGATCCCAGGCAAATCACCCTGCAATAATTGCCAGTGCTATCAGCAATCGATACTTAGACTCGACTCTGCAAATTTACTGACCTTGATTATGGAGAGAAATTCTGACACTGGGTCTTCCTTGCTATGCGGCTCTACATAGGCTGCCAACTGTTTATCCAATGTCATGCCTTTCATGGGGTAAAACAATCCACTCGAGAAGTTCAGGAGGTGCTTGATGCGAACGGTGTTCTTCGCAAACGTGTATGAAATCGTGTTTGCCATCTCGTCATGCACAATGACGGGGTTGGCGAACTCTGGTAGATAATCGGCCACGGGTGTTTCGAGTGTGATTGAACCTTTTTCGAGGAGCTGGAGGGCAGCGATCTAAAGCAATGACAAGCGTTCGACATGAGCACGCGACATAGTAATGAGGACCTACGTGGGTAATCAACTTGGTTTGGCTACAGATCCAGAAGACACTGTCTTCGTTGACGTCGCCACTGGATGGATCATCGACAACATTGTAACCACCCCCTTTGAAATAGATCTCCTCATCGACCGTTGATGCCCCACATACAAACCCTGGTATCTTCTTTTCTTCAACGATTTTAGCCTACAGATTGTTTGATAAGGAATTCACTCTGCAAAAGAAAACAAGCGTACGACGAGAGCATCCAGGGATTCTTTACCGCTACGGGTCAAACGTACCATCCTGCGTCTGGAGATTTGGTTTGAAATTGCTGAGTTATCATCAAGACGTTACCTGAGGCTCAATACGTGGAACTCGTGATCATAGAAGCAGGTATGGTAATGAGGAACTTTCTCCTTTAGTTGTTTCTCGTTGGCAGGCGCGCCGCGCGTCTAGTTCGGTTGGATTTCATTCGAGTAGAGTCGGCTAACGTCGCACAGTGCAGCGCCCTGCTTGTCTCTTAGTTTGGGCTGGAAGCTTCAATCTAGCCCAGATATTAGGTCAACTAGACCAGGACTGCGGCACTCTCGTTAGGCTTGGAACGAAGATAGAGGGAAAGAGCGAAGACCTTCGGGATTTCCCGACGCCGAAAATTACGGCCTTGGACTCCGAGGAGGTAAGGCAGAAGGTGTACAAAAGGTGTACCAACTTCATTGCAAATAGCAATAATATGGCGACTAGTACACGGTATGTACACGAAGCTGTAGCTTGAGCCGCACCTCATGGGCCTTCTCAGCAACGCATCTTCCGCACAGAATTATTTGGCACTACAAAATGGGCGTGAATGGCATCTGGGATGTCATGAGTATCGGGACAGCCTCCAACATAGCCAGAACATCACGAGTATGGAGTGAATGGAACTGTATAAATGTCTCAGTAACCCGTCATGGGCTATAATCGCCGCTAACTATGCTTTGACTCCTCCACCCGAGTCCTTCCTCTTGGGCGGTTCCAGAGGTATGCCATCCAAGGTGCCTCTGACTATGACGACAGAAGTCTTGCAGCTCATAGAGGAAGTATGCGGAGGCGAGAGCTATCGACGGGCATGCCGCAATAGGTCGGCTGTGAGCACTGAATCGTGTGAGCGGTTCTGTCGTCGGTCGTCGTCGCGTGAACCCTTGCACCTTGAGGATGCATGGGCTACCCCTTGCAATGGCCGCCACTCGTGATCAACCGCAAACCCCCAACTAATCTACGGTTTATGCCCTCTGACAGTTTTTGGTCTGATAATCCATCGCGACCGGGGTAACTAGGACGACGACGACAGAGGCTCAAAGAGGAAGTATGCGAAGGCGAGAGCTATCGACGGGCTAGTCGCAATAGGTCGGCTGTGAGCACTGAATCGTATGAGCGGTTCTGTCGTCAATCATCGTCGCAGACCCTTGCATCCCAACATACAGGATGCGCAGGCCCCCCAGGCGAGGAACGTCTCGCGCCGCCAACTGTCGTGGCCTACTAAGGTCTACCGACATCTACAGTAACCCTGGTATCCGAAAAACTTGCGCGCCTTGGGCAGTGTTGCATGGTGTGGTAATGGTGTGGTGTGAATGACCCCGGTGGCGACCATAATCGCCAGAGTCAATGCAATAGCAACAAGTACTGGGTCGAAGGGTAGTGGTGTTTATCTTTGAAATTGCCGAAGCAAGATCATGGAAGATCGACGTGCCCCACATTGGGTCACCCTATCGCTATGCATGACTCTTTCGAGGCGCCAGATTGGGAGAGGGAAGAGAGAAGGGGGCCGCTGAAGACGTTGCATGAGTTATAAAGGAGATCATATGTAAATGATAAGTACCGAGAGGCGGCCACCTCCAGGCCATAAGCAGGCACCACGAGACGTTGCAGAGATGAGTTCGAGCACGCCGTTGTTGAGCGTCCGAGGACAGGTCGAGTACTCGAAGCCTAGTTGATAGGCGAGATTGGTATTGTGGCGAGCAGTATGGCGTTGACCGGCGAGCGGGCGTCTAATGGATGGCGGGTTAGTCGAGAAGAAAGTGGTGATTTGAGATGGGACATACCTTATGGTGCCGACTCCGCTGCCAGCAAGATGACTAGTTGTAGTAGTTGAGTGGTGGTTGGTGGACCAGCGACAGATGGGTGTTGATCGACCATGGATAGATATTGAAGAGTCTAGACCTATGAGAAACGTGAATATGGTGAACAAACGTTAAGGGCGTCGACTTACGATAGACATATCGCCTAGGCGAGATGGCTCACGTGGGCCAATATAACGACGACGACCAGCCACGCGCATGGCAGGGTGGTAGAAACAAAGCTACAGCACCACACATGTCAAGAGGATGTGGTAGCATAGAGCTCGAGTGTAGCTTGCATCGAGTAAAGTGTATGAGAATCGAGAGGAGAAGTGGGAGATGGTGGTGGTTTGAGATAGAGAGAGACGGGGAGGAAGGGGAGGCTTTTATACACCTGAGGAATGGCTGACGGCTATTCTGGAAATGACGGCCAGTTTCAAAATATGCCAGCCTCCAGGCGAGTTTGTGAAGGATCGCGCGTGGACGAAAATATCTGAAGAGGTAATGACATCATATGCTTTCCCAGTCAGATTAGCGAAATGTTGCGATTGTTGCAATTGGGGATGAGCAGGTTTCATAGAACGTATCCGGACACCCGCGTATTGTTTATTCTGGGGTCAACCATGCGAGTGTTGCCGCTATTCACAATGGCTTGTGCTGCGATTGCAGCGCAATATTAGGGCTCGACGTGTGGACTCGGAGGAAGGGGCGTGCCACGTGGTAAGAGACCGTCCACGGTGGACGACTTGGAGTTAGTGTCATAGGTTAGATCTGTTGTTTTGCGGCAGGATTTGCGTTAGAAATAAGGTCAGCGTTAGTTTTGCTTCAAGAAATTTGGCGTACCAAATCATGCCCATTGAACAAGAATCTCGATATCATCTGCGGGTATTAGTTTAGAGACAGTTTTTTTCAGCATACGTATGCGAAAGCGTATTATAGATGACCTGCGGGCAAGCACAGCATGAGGAATACACCTGGAGTAATCAAATAGACAAATACGAGTACGAGCCTCAGTCTAGTAGTACTAGCGGTGTTTCTCACCGTGCACTAGGCAGTCGAGCACAGTCAGGCTCTGGCAGACGAGTCGATCCCAAAGGTGATGGAACCTTCACGAGTCCAATGTTGTAAGGGAAAAAACGGGCGAGTGAGCATATAAAAATTGCGGTTTGTCCCAGATGCTTTCATAGAAAAACGCAAGCCCGCGTTGTGGCGGAATCAAGCTCAAGTTGAGTCACGTTCAGGTGGACGCGTTATTTGCCCAAGTTTGTTCTAAAGCGTATGCCCCTCGCGACCCTTGCTTCCAGACACAACGTCCACCGACAACAATTGCCTAACAGTTGCCCCTGTTCGCCACTTCCACTATCGGCAGCGCTCCGCGATGCCCGCGACGCTAAGCGGCCTCAGTTGACGGACGCCGACGAGTACCGGCTCAGGAAATGGAAATGCAACATAATATCCCCCACCGTGTACCAACCCTCCTGCTACTATCCCCTAGGACTTTGGCTTCCAGCGGTACCTCCACGATTTATAGGCCACTCCATCGCAGTCTATCTGCAACGTCACAAATGGCTCCCTCCACTGTGCCGACACCACGTCCTTCGGCCAGCCTAGTGATCGTGAATGAACGAAACGAAATATTGCTGGTTCATCGGAACCCTAAATCAAGTTCCTTTGGTGGCATGCATGTACGCCCATTTAGCGAGGCCCACTGCTTAAGCTAAGATGACAAATATACTAACAAGATTGCGCTGCAGGTCTTTCCCGGAGGAAATTTTGACAAGAAGCAGGACCAATCTCTGGCCATTACCGCCATCCGCGAAACCTTTGAGGAATCTGGTCTATTACTGGCGTCCTTGGTCTTCTCTGGACCTCTTCCGTCTGATGCGGTCTTGGACGAGGCACGCAATGCCATCCACCAGCAGAAGTTGTTATTCCAGACCTTCCTTGAATCCCAGAATCTCAAGGCCGATGGCGACTCATTGTTGCCCTTCACTCAATGGATCACTCCTGTGGGACCGTGGAAGTATGTCTTTTTTGGCAGTCAGAGGGGCCTGTATTGAAAAGGCTGTTCGAATTCAGGAGGTTCCACACCCAGTTTTATGTCGTGTTTCTCCCAGCGGCGCCTTCATCGGGGTTTTCTTCTGGAGCCAAGCAGGAGAGGATCCCCAAGCATGGTATGCTATCCTTGTTCGATATATTCCGGAATTTGGTTTACTCATGTGATGTCACAGACGGTGGCCAGGAGGTTATCGAAGCCCGGTTCGTGCATCCCAGGAAGGCGTTGGAAGAGTGCTATGAGCGAAAGGTCGGCTTCATGCCACCCCAGCATTACATCCTATCAACCCTTGCCGATATATTGCATGGTTCCATAAATACCTCGGATTACCGAGAGAAGGTTAAGACCCTGTCTCGCAGTTTGTTTGGGCGAATGGTCATCAACCCCCGGAAAATGGGCGAAGAACAGGATGGACACGTCATCATCACATACGAGGGCGACGAGCTGCGTGAAGGGTCCAAGGGTCGGTTGCATAGGGCAATGGTGAAGATGGATCGGTATGTCTTCGTCTCGATGCAGGAATCCCATGGATGGCTCACTTGATGTTTTGTGCCATTCCTCGACTTCTCCATGCTTCTCCAAAAACACACGGCACTAGTCCACGGGCGAAATTTCAATGATACGCAATTTCGATATCTTTACGGAGATCGAAGCCCAGGCTTTCTCCAATTCTGCGAAACTGTAGCCCGGCTGCGCGCCCGCTTTGCCTACATACTTTGTTCAAGACTCGAAGTCAGGCCGTCAATACAGTACTGCGTCAGTGCTCATTCTGCGATAATAATGATCATTAATGATTGCTTATGATATTCATTAATGTTATTAGGAGAGCTCGTACCCATTACATAACATGCTCACAATCCTATTCTCTGTGCTATGCGTTAGCCATGCGAATGAAAGGTATCCAATTTGCAATCAAGATTCAAAAATTCGCGATGGAGTATTCCGTCGCTGACATCATTCGATCTGCTTTGGTTTGGCCTCGGCATAAACGTTCGGCGTTGACTCTTTCCTCCACGCCATCATGACAACTGAGACTAATGCTTACTTTAATGATTACATTGCCTAAAGGTGCGTCGCAGTCTTTGGACGACTCGTATTCGCCTGTCCTGCTACAATTCATACGACTGTCCATTCTCCTCACCATCTTTCACCGCAACGCTGCAGTGCACCTGATTCTCCACTCCAAAGGGTCTAATGTGAGCGACAATATAAACCTCTTTCTTCCCTTACGATAACACCTTTCCAGAACATAAGGGAGGTCTGCGACGTGTTCTCGGATCCCTCGAGCACGGATCGCATTACCGATATCAACGATGTTCTCAATGCTATCTTCCTTAACGGTGCAATGATCTCAGGCCGATAATGAGACCGTCGCAGAGGGGTCTTCCCCTGAGCTGACTTGGTTAATTCTTCGATTTTACTGGACTGGAGGACCCAGGCGTTCGCGAACAGGAGCAGCCCACAGCAAAGGTCGCAGCCTGGATGTCCAGCAAATAGGCAACAAATCCGCAGTACTCTGTGTCTGCTTCTCCATGATTCCCTTTTGTTGTGATGTCTAGCGGCGTTTCCTCTAATTCGGATTGAGAGTGGGACATTGGTCACTGGTGGGCTGACCTTTCTAGCCTTCGCATCCTTTGTTATTTATGTTGAGCCAGACAATAGGCGTTTGCACACGTTATACAACCCGTTCAGAATCCTATGTATTCCCTCTGCTCTGCGTAGCCATGCGCGTCTTGTTGGATCCAATTTGCGAGTGAAAGTAGACGAGCCCAAAGTTGCCCACAGTTCTAAAGAATACAGTTGTTGGAGTACGAGTACAGCATTCGTCGGACCGGTCTTCCGCCGCAGGCAGTGCGGGCGCTGTCACCGTGCCTGGTTCAAGATGTTGGTCGACATGGCTTGAAGTTCAAGTTGACAGCGACTTCTGGACCATAAACTTACCATGAACATCGATATCGACCAATACTTCTCTCACCCAGAAATCGAGTTCCGGCCCGCGCTAGACCCAAGCGAAAAGACTGGCAGGAAGTACGGTCGTTCCACTCGTCTGGACCTTCTAGAGGTCTATCCAAATCGAGTGATCTGGAAGCCAAGGCTTGATCATTCGTCACTTTTGCATCACTTCCGAGTGAGATGTCTACGCTGCGTATCCTATTCTTTTCGCAATAACCCCACACGAACAGAAGAAAGATGTTCTGGAAACAGAGAAACCACAACCCCTGCGGATATTGTGAGTAACCTGACGATGATGATGACCTTCAAGTCCTTCGACTAATCGCTGGCAAACTTGTCTTCTTAGCTTCGTTGATGACTTGAGTATTCAAGCTTCGGACAATGGAACGGATGACCCTGCTCTGGAGGTTAATACCACAGCGCATTGGATGCGGCAACATCTCGGGGTGTCTCCACTATTTTTCAACTGCATTCTGTTTCCCCGATTCGTTGCCAAAATAGGGAATGCATCCCTCGTTCGCAGAGAGAATGGAAAACGCGTAGCGCTAGGTTCGTCTCTGCATGTCGTCCATGTGCGTTTCAGTGAAAGCTCACCGGTGTAACTCTCGTCCTTTCAGATGGACTGTATCGCTTTTCTTCGCGAATTAGGGTGCCTGTGGTGACCCATGTGTGGTTCTCGCACAGCCTGATCCAAGGCCGATCCTCAACCTACGTGATACATCAGTGTCCTGAGAATGCGAAAAAAGCTCTTCTCTCGTACGTACAAGGGAAAAGTCATTTTCCGATGCTGCTTAGACCTATGGCTGTCGATGCCTTTCTTCAAGAAGACTGTCTCCACGAATGGGGCCAGGAACTCTTTTACCCACGAAACCTCCTTCTTGACTATGTAAGATATCCCAGGGTAATATCACGACCATGACCATTCTTCATGTCATTTTTCTGATAGGAAAACACGCGCATCTCAGAGTTTACCCCTGCCGCGACAGCACAAGCGGTGGAGAACCTTCACGGGCTCAGCAAGCACCTTCATATCATTCGGGAAGATCTTATCGATCTATTGGAGCGCCTTGAGTACCTCAAGGCAGTTCACCAACGCCTTATGGATTTGTCTGCTAGCATCCTTACAGATAAGGATGATATCGACTCCGTCCCGGACTCGTTGGACTACCTGCTGTCGAAGACAAACATCTTGAAGCGCTGGGTCGGGAATTACTCTGACCGCACGGGAATCCGCATCAACCTCATTTTCAACGTCTCGACTCAGGCTGACAATCGCACAAACCTGGATATTGCCAAACTCACCTCCAAGATTGCTGTTTCTTCACAGCGCGATAGCTCTTCGATGATTACGTTGGTTTTCTTCTTTACCTCCAAGTGTACTGAGTTGTGATAATTCTGGTATCTAGGATGGCCGCCGTCACCATGTTTTTCCTTCCTGGCACGTTTGTATCAGTGAGTCTTCATTTACCTGGATAATTGCCGCAGCTCTCTTACCGGAGCGGATAGGCTTTATTTAGCATGGTTTTCTTCAACACAACACCTGACAACTCGCTGAGTGTGGGACCACAGTGGTGGATCTTCCTCGCTATCACTGTTCCTCTCACCGTCATTGTTTTTGCTACATGGGTTTTATGGCAGCGCTACCGCAACAGGGTGGATTCGCGAGACTTGGGCATTGATCGACTCAGGGATATCGCTCAGGTACCTGACAGTGAAAAAGACGCTGAAGAAAATTAGACTCCGAGTCGAATATGTAGGTTCTGTATGGTAGTATGTACGATTTATTCTTGCTTGCCTTATACTAGATTCCAGTACATCGGAAAGTCGCAACTGACTCTGATTATGCGTGAACTTAAGTGTGACCCAAGGGGTCTACAGCAACATACGAGATGAATTGTTAATGACAGTACCTAAGTATGCAAAGCGCTAAAGTAACAAAGTGGTACTGAAAATGAGGGGATGATGTATTGCGGTCGATGTGAATGTGGTAATGAAATGATAATGGCCATTGCGAATGTGTGGGATGAATGTGATGTGTGGATGTAGGTATCGAAATGTAGAGAAGATGTATTCCGGGATGTTCCAATATGCTACGCAGAGGATGAGAAACGAGATACGGTTACTTAGAAGAAAGGGAAAGTACGACTAATACATAATAAAAGGAAAATAATATGCATAGAGATGTGGTGGACGTCATGATATGCAGAAGGAACAGAAATCGGGAAATCATCAAAAGAGAGTCTGCGAGCGCCAAGTGACCATGGGAAACAAGTCAACGACGAAAGTCGAAAACACAGGCAACGATCATAAGACATGAAAGAAACGAGATTCGGCGAGGTATCAAGGAACCCACCATTTTTCGTAACGTGCAAAGTTCAAACATCAACCAGAAACACCACAAGAATCCCCATAAAACAATGACAGAAAGAACCCATCAGAAATCTCCTCCGCCAGCGATCACCAGCGCCAACCAGCCATACATAGCCATCAAGAAACGGACCATCCACGCGGGGTCCGCACCTGCACCGAGGCCGGGCCGCAGCTGCATGGCCAGCGCAATGTCCAACGGCGAGCGCACGATGTTGCGCGCCGAGGGAAAGGTAAATGCGCGTACCGGTGTTTGGTGGGTGGGAGCGACGGTGCTGGTCGTAGCGGCGGAGGGCTCAGTGTCAGCTTTGGGTGGCGAAACGACGACAGTGGGAGGGTCAGATTCGGGGAAGGAGCCAGGAAGAGACGAAGAGAGCTTCATTTGAGGCGCGTATATTTCTTGTTCCTCTGTTGCCAGTGTGATTTCCACGTCTCCATTTTCCTTCTCTACGACGCTCTCCGAGACCTGCTCGTCATTTTCCCTGACTTCCAACTTCTCTCCCTGTTCAGCTTCCTTCTGCACCTCCATTTTCTCCTCGAGCTCTGCATTGGCATCAGCAGTGACATCGGCCAAGACCCGCCTCCTCGAACGCGGGCTAGAACCAATGACAAGCCCCGAGCTAGGCAACCCAAGAGCAGGCGCGTCCGACGCCCGAATCGACCAAAGTGGTCTGCCATTCGCACTGAGCGCCGTTGGCGTCTCGTTCTCCTTGTCCCCATCCTCTCTGTCATTCAAAGATACTGGGGGCGGAGGAGCGAGAGGAAGAACAACGGCAAGTCGAGGCGAAACAGGCGACGTAGCTCGAGAGCTGCCGTTACTGTTTGTAGTACCGAAGACGCGCAAATGAGAGCCAGAAATGGGAGGTGGCGATGCGGGTGGCGTGGGGGTCTGTGAGAGCGCGGCCTTGGATGCTTTCGCATCGCGTTCCTGGTCGTAGGCGAAGTCCATGAGCTGTTCTTCCGCAGCAGATTGCTCAGCAGGAACTTCCACGAGTGACAGGATAGGACTGGACGCGAGCAGTAAGTCAGAGTCGAGAGGCAGAGGTAGGAGCTCCGGGTCGGGGTACTCCTCTTCGATACATTGTTCTTGCGCCTCTTCTGCAGCCTGTTCTTGCAGCACTACGATGGCATCCAACTCGACGTCCGATGCTGGCAAGTCAATCTTGAGAGACGCAGGAGTCGGCTTGGGCGTAACGTCCTCCTCTTCTTCCTGCTCTTCCACACTGACCTCGCTTCGTTCGTCTTCCACACCCACAGCTTTCTCCTCCTGCTCTTTCGTCTCCTCGAAATACCCTACACCGCCCTCCAAAGCCTCCAAGTCCAGCACTGGCATAGCTTCTTCTTCATCCTCGTTCAGCACAGTGGGCGCTAACGACCCTCCAGGGCTCTTCTCCAGGACGTCCTCCACCAATACAGCCAGCGTCTCTGTGCTGCCGGATGTGTTCGACGACTCGAACATGATCAGATCCGAATCCGAGTTGGACTCGGGCAAGAAAGCAACAGCGCTAGCGCCAGTGCTGGTGGTGGGAGCAACGACATGGTTACTCCACGGATCGTCAACGTCAACTTCGTCCCATGACCAAGACGGCCCTGCGTCGCCTTGAGATTCAGGATCCATTGCGGAGGTCATGAAGAGAGGCGACGGCGATGGTGGAAGAGAATGAGAAGATGCTGCGGATGTCAAATGCTCTGCATCGACATCAACGAGCGGTGGATTGTGATCAAGTTCGCGTTTGGCTGGCTCAGCCTGTGCGAAGAGGAGCCTGTCCTCCACTACAATCGAGGCTTCCACAATAGGATGCGGTTCCTCGGGCGGTGCATTGATGCGGACGAAGTCGGCGTCCTCCAGAGGATGTGAGAAGGCTGATTTCACGTAGACCGGCGCAGGTGCCGGAGGGGGAGATGATACAACAGAAAGCGCAGGTGATGGCTTGAGTATGGGTTGGTCGTTCAGGTAGTCGTGTCGAGATTCGTGGTCGGTGTCGTTCAATTCATTGCCGTGTTCGTGTTTCGTTTCATAATTGTCATATTCGGGCCAGTCCTCGCGATTGAATTCGCCGGATTCAACATCTACCAATCGCACTTCCACATCCACATCCGCTCTGTTCAGATCCACGAGAGGCACTTCCTTCACCCCCTTCGTCGGCCCGTCAAACACAGCAGCCCGCTTCTCGCTCACATCAACCAATACCTCCTCCTCCTCCTCGATACCTCCAACATCCGCCCGTCGTATGTGGACAACCTGCGCCCCCGAGTCCAGCTCAGGATGCACATAGGCATCGACATCGACATCCACGAGCTTTTCCGTCTTCGCCACGGGGAATCCGTCCTCACGTTTCGGCTTCACCGCAGGTGACGTCAGTTCGGCCTCCGGTCCGGTACCAAACCACTTCCACCCATCATCATCGAAATGGCGGTCCTCGTTCAAACCGCTGATGACTGTTTCATCATCTCCTAAATCAACGAGAGGAACGTGTCTCCCGACCCGTCTCGCGTCGACACGCACGGGTAGGGTCAGGACGGAACTCGAGCTCGATCTGGAGGGATGAGTGGAATCGTATCCGTAGCCGGAGATGTAAGAGGGCTGGCCGTGTGCGTGGAGAGGTAAAACTCCAATATCCGATGCCGCAGGAGAGACGTCGTCGATCTCGTCTGAAGATCCGGAGGACGAGAAATCGATGAGTAGGTGCTCCCTGCTTGTTCCTCGGGTGTGGTCCTTGTCACGGCTGTTACCGTGCGAGAGGTCTTTCATCTCGAGCTCGACTGCGTTCCTCAACGAGGATGCCGCACCGCCCGAGAGGCGCCGCACAGGAACACCGCCGAGGCTTCTGCTCCTTTTGTGTGCGGAGTGCTTTTGCGGCGGGGTCGTGGCGAGAAGGGCATGAGGTGATGGAGGCCGAGGGTAAGACGGATGATGTACAGGGTGGAGCGTTTTAGGTACATGTGCGTGATGGAGGTGAGGTTGCTGTAGGAATGGCGGCGAGGGCGTTCGGGGGAGTCAGGGTAGGACGTAGACGTTCCAGATCCCGAGGCGGCCGTCAGAGCAGGCGTAGGCGGCGAGCCGATATCGACGAGCTGTGGTGTAGGCATCGATATAGGAGTGCTAGGCGGTGGGGGCAGCCCGGTCGTCGGCAACAACTCGACGCTCAGGTTTTTCGCGTTCTTCGCGCTCTTCCCACTTACACCCGTCCCACTCGCCATTTCTGATACACTGGGAACCCGCACCCAGGGTACACGAGGCAGTGTCGGCAGCGTCCATCTGCTCCAGTCCCAAGCCGTCGTGCGTCCCAATGAAAATGTATTCTTCGCCGCAGCTCCAGAAACCGGTTTTGGGAGAGAAGTAGACGCAGATATCCGTGTCTTCGATTTGAAGTGTCGGAATAAGCGGAGGGCGAGGTAAGCGAGGAGAACGGCCAGCAAAGCATACCCTATTATGGGCAGCACTGAAAATGCCGAACTATCAGAGAGACAAGTTGCTGTCAGCAGGGCGATATGAAAGAGAAAGAAAACATACGTAGACGCCATCACTCTGAGGCGGTCGAGGGGAGAGAAATAAGAAGAGAGAAGGAGATAGAGGAGAAAAGAGGAGAGACACGCCGTTCCCGGCCAGCACTCAAAACTAGAATAACACGCCTCCAACACGAGGTATTTTTGGTCGACATGGTCGTCAGGTGACTGTCAGGGTCGTGTCAAGGTCGCACCATTTCCTTATTCCCAGGCAATTCCAAGGCTGTAATGAATCACCAATGCATCGTACATACATGTTTCATCCAATACAAAACCGAAATATTCGGGTCTGTCGATCAATGCCCAAGCCTCGCGAGTCCACCCTGTTGCGATAGCGCTGCCATAAAACCCATGTAGCAAAAACAACGACGGTGAGAGGAACAGTAATAACGAGGAAGATCCACCACTGTGGTCCCACACTCAGCGAGTTGTCGGGTGTTGTGTTGAAGAAAACCATGCTAAATAAAGCCTATCCGCTCCGGTAAGAGAGCTGCGGCAATTACCCAGGTAAATGAAGACTCACTGATACAAACGTACCAGGAAGGAAGAACATGGTGACGGCAGCCATCCTAGATACCAAAATTGTCAAAGCTCAGTACACCTGGAGGTGAAGAAGAAAACCAACGTAATCATCGAAGAGCTATCACGCTGTGTAGAAACAGCAATCTTGGAGGTGAGCTTGGCAATATCCAGGTTTGTGCGGTTGTCAGCCTGAGTCGAGAGATTGAAAAGGAGGTTGATGCGGATTCCCGTGCGGTCAGAGTAGTTCCCAGCCCAGCGCTTCAAGATGATTGTCTTCGACAGCAGGTAGTTCAACGAGTCCGGGACGGAGTCGATATCGTCGTTATCTGTAAGGATGCTAATAGACAAATCCATAAGGCGTTGGTGAACTGCATTGAGGTATTGAAGTCTCTCCAGTAGGTCATTAAGATCTTCTTGAATGACATGAAGTTGGCTGCTAAGCCCGTGAAGGTTCTCCACGGCTTGTGCTGTCGCGACAGGGGTAAACTCTGAGATGCGTGTGTTTTCCTATCAGAAAAATGACATAAGGAAGGGTCATGGTCGTTATATTACCCTGGGATGTCTTACATAGTCAACAAGGAGGTTCCGTGGGTAAATGATTTCCTGGCCCCATTCGTGGAGACAGTCTTCTTGAAGAAAGGCATCGATAGCCATAGGTCTAAGCAGCATCGAAGAATGACCTTTCCCTTGCGCGTACGAGAGGAGAGCTTTTTTCGCATTCTCAGGACACTGATGTATCACATAAGTTGAGGATCGGCCTTGGATCAGGCTGTGCGAGAACCACACATGGGTCACCACGGGAACCTTAATTCGCGAAGAAAAGCGATACAGTCCATCTGAAAGAACGAGAGTTACATACACCGGTGAGCTTCACTGAAATGCACATGGACAACATGCAGAGACGAACCTAGCGCCACGCGCTTTCCATTCTCTCTGCGAACGAGGGATGCATTCCCTATTTTGGCAATTAATCGGGGGAACATAATGCAGTTGAAAAATAGTGGAGACACCCCGAGATGTTGCCGCATCCAATACGCTGTTGTATTAACCTCCAGAGGGTCACTTTTTTCATCGTCTGAGGCTTGAAGATCCAAATCGCCAATGAAACTGAAAGATAAATTCGCTGGTGATTAGCAGAAGGACTTGAAGCATATCATGATCGGGTTACTCACAATATCCGCAATGGTTGTAGTTTCTCTGTATCCGGATCATCCTCCTTCTGTTCGTGTGGAGTTATTTCGAGAAGAATAGGATACACAGCGTAGATATCTCACTCGAAAGTGATGCAAAAGCGACGAATGATCAAGCTTTGGCTCCCAGATCACTTGATATAGATAGACCTCTAGAAGGTCCAAACGAGTCGAATGACTATACTTCTTGCCAGTCTTTTCGCTCCGGTTTAGTGCTGAGCGGAACTCGATTTCTGGGTGAGAGAAGTATTGGTCGATGTTCATGGTGAGTTTATGATTCAGAAGTGGAGGCTGTCAACTTGAACTTCAAGCCATGTCGACTCACATCGACTCGGACCAGGCACTGTGACCACGCCCGCACTGCCCGCGACGGAAGACCGGTCCGACGACTACTCCAACGCTTTAGTAGGATGGGCTCGTCTAGTTTCACTCGCAAACAATACGTGCATGGCTGCGCAGAGCAGAGAGGGCTCACATAGGCCTTTGATCAACGGGTTGTGTAAACATGTACAAATGGCTATCGTCTGGATGTGTCTAGTCACTCAACATAAATAACAAAGGATGCGAGGCTCGATCATTACCAAAGGCTAGAGAGGCCATTCCCACCAGTGACCAACGTCCCACTCTCAATCCAAATTAAAGAGAATGACCTTAAACATGACAATAAAAGGAAATCATGGCGAAGCACAGCAGACACAAGGGGGGTTGCAGATTTGTTGCCCATTTGCTGGACATCCAGCTGCGACCTTTGCTGTAAACTGCTCCTGTTCGGGAATCATCTGGATTCTTTTATTTTCCTCGATAGCCTGCGGCCATCCAGTCCAGTAAATTCGAAGAATTGACCAAGGCAGCCCAGAGAAACACCCTTCTGCGACGGTCTCATTATCGTTGTCGCTTTCGTCGCACAAAGAGCCAACGTCTTCATCAGAGCGAGCATCGCAAGCATTATCCCCATGGTCGTTAGTTTCTTGAGCATATTTGGCAAGAAGCTCCCATTCATCTTCTGGAATATCAAGCCAGCTTTTGAGAGCCGCCTCCGTAGAAGTGCCAGATCACAGATAAAGGCCATTCATCCATGTTGGTGTGGATTCTCAAGCACTTGTTGTTGTGGAGAAGCTTCAGGGTGCTACTCTTGAAGATCTTTGTACATGGGGTCATGGCCGTATTCCTCCTTGGGAATCTGCCAAACAACATATGTATTCGTCACAGGAGCGCCAATGGGTAGCACAAGAGGGCTTTCAGAGAGCAATTATTAAAGCCAACAGATGTGCAATCGTCCTTACTGTCGATATCACTGATGTAAAATGCCCCGTCTGAGGGCGGGTGAAAACATGAATTCCCAGAACTGACAGGCAAACAGTTAATACTCACTGTCAGAAACAAACATATACTCCTCCCAAGCAAAAACAGGACCTTGCATGTCTCCCTCGTCCAATTTATGATCCGGAGCACATTCGAGATGCGCCATCTTGCCAAAGATGGCATAGCCGATATACGACAGATATTTGCGGTGCTCGACAGCGTTGCGGTGAAAAACGGTGAGGAGAATGGGTAGTCGTACAAATTGTGGCAGAGCAGGCGAATACAAATCATTCAAAGACAGGTACCTTTAGGCGATGTAATCAGTAAAGTAAGCATTATAATCTCAGTTGTCATGATGGCGTCACGCCGCCGTTTATGTCGAGGTCAAACCAAAGCAGATCGAATGATGCCAGCGACGGAATACTCCATCGCGACTCTTTTAATCTTCAATGCAAATTGGATACCTTTCATTCGAATGGCTAACAAATAGCACATAGGAAAGGATAGGGTTGTGAGCATGTCATATAATATGTATGAGCTCTCCTAATAATTAAATGAATATCATTAGCAATCATTAATGATCATTATTATCGCAGAGTGGACAGTGACGCAGTACTCTTCCAATGCCTTCCCTGGATGCACGAACCGCGCTTCGATAACCTCCTGGCCACCGTCTGTGACATCATATGAGTAAACTAAATTCCGGAATATATCGAACAAGGATAGCTTACCATGCTTGGGGATCCTCTCCTGCTTGGCTCCAGATGAAAACCCCAATAAAGGCGCCGCTGGTAGAAACACCACATAAAACTGGGTGTGGAACCTCCTGAATTCGAACAGCCTTTTCAATACAGGCCCCTCTGACCGCCAAAAAGGACCAACTTCCAATTTCCACGGTCCCGCAGGAGTGATCCATTAAGTGAAGGGCAACGATGAGCCGCCATCGGTCTTGAGATTCTGGGATTCAAGGAAGGTCTGGAACAACAACTTCTGCTGGTGGATGGCATGGCGTGCCTCGTCCAAGACCGCATCAGATGGAAGAGGTCCAGAGAGGACCGAGGACGCCAGTAATAGACCAAAAGTTTCACGGATGGCGGTAATGGCCAGAGACTGGTCCTACTTCTTGTCAAAATTTCCTCCGGGAAAGACCTCCAGAGCAATCTTGGGTTAAGCAGCGGACCTCGCTAAATGGGCGTACATGCATGCCACCAAAGGAACTTGATTTAGGTTTCCGATGAACCAGCAATATTTCGTTTCATTCATTCAAGGTCACTAGGCTGGCCGAAGGACGTGGTGTGGGCATAGTGGAGGGAGCCATTTGAGACATTGCAGATAGACTGCGTCGGAGTGGCCTATAAATCGTGGAGGTACCGCTGGAAGCCGAAGTCCTAGGGGATAGTAGCAGGAGGGTTGCTACACGGAGGGGGATAATCTTGCATTTCCTGACTTTTCCTGAGCCGGTCCTCGTCGGCGTCTGTCAACTGAGGCTGCTTAGCATCGCAGCCATCGCGCAACGCTGCCGATAGTGGAAGTGGCGAACAGGAGCAACTGTGTCGATGGACGTTGTGTCCGGAAGCAAGGGTCGCGAGGGGTCCACACGCTTTAGAACAAACTTGGGCAAATAACGCGTCCACCTGAACGTGACTCCCAACTTGAGCCCGATGCCGCAACCATGCGGCCCTGCGTTTTACTTTTTCTATGAAAGCATCTAGTCTAGAACAGACTCCAAACCAGTCGTGGGACGCTTTTTATCTAATCTTATCGTTTGATCCGATGTTTCTGCGAAACTCTGCAAACTATTAACGCGTCCCAACGACTGGCACCACTTGAAAATTTGGTTCTGTTTGGCAGGCTCATCAAGCAACGAGTTCACAAGCTTCAAGTTCCAGACCCACAGCACTCCAGTGCGCATTTTTAAGTACTGAAGCGCTTTGAAGGAAGGAGCCTTCAAGATAGCCGGAAGTGGCCTTTGCCGCATTGAAATGGAGTCCGTGCTGCCGATGTGAATCGTGATAGCTCCTCCACTTCACTACACATCTTTTTCCGTACAAGCTCAAAAGCCCAAGAAAAAACAGCTTCCGGATTCTTCGTGTGAATGATGGAACAAAATTCAACGGCATCGACAGCGAGGGATTGTTGAGCAGGTGAATCATTATCGAGGAGACCATTGATCAGGCTTGGAATTGTTAATCCACAATCTTGGAAGGTGTGCACTACATTTTCTATGCGGTTTTCAGATAGCATTTGATGCATGTATATTCTTTACTGTATTCACACATTTATATGAACTAAACATGCAGAAGTAGTATGTTGTCGTCGTGCAAATGCCTGGAGCGACACATGTCACAATTGGTATGGCGCAGCACGGGCTTGCCAAACAGAACCAAATTTTCAAGTGGTGCCAGTCGTTGGGACGCGTTAATAGTTTGCAGAGTTTCGCAGAAACATCGGATCAAACGATAAGATTAGATAAAAAGCGTCCCACGACTGGTTTGGAGTCTGGTCTAGAACTGATACCCCCAACCTATGACCAACTGTTTCGGAGTTGAATTCGGCACAGCTGGCAGATCGGCCACATGCTGGCACCGCTTGGCCGATCGGCAATAGCAGCAGATCGGTACCTGTACTCATTTAACTGTGCGGGCCCTATCCCCCTCCACTACCGCCCCTTCTGTTTTTACAACCACTCGTTAACATATAATGCAGTAATTACACCACACTTGTTTAATCAGATAGGAAGTACGCCTTCCCTTTCCCCTTCACAGGCCTTCGAGTCAATTCTCAGGAATGGGTTGAAACTTGACGCTTTACTCCGGACGGAGAACCGCGTTGAGAGCCTTCGAGGTATTCTGAGGTGGGCAGTATTGGCCGTAGTGTACTAGCGGTGTTGAGCTATTTTCTGGCATAACGGAAGAGCAGGTGTGGCACACAACACAACGAGGAAAACATGACATTGTATCGAGTTCCGGATCTATGGCCAAATCGGGCGACTGCCGTTGGTGGCCGCTGTGCTGCTCTTGCCGACGTCCTTGATGGGATCATTTCAACCACTTCTCAGTGGACAGGCGACATCAGGTCCAGACTCTCTTGCAGAGAACGATTATCTTCTCTGTCTCGAGAGGATGGTTTTCGAGACTAGAAAGCATCTAGGACAAACCCCAATTTTTGTATGCTCACTCGCCCGTTTTGTCCCTTACAACATTGGACTCGTGAGTCGTGAAGATTCCATCACCTTTGGGATCGACTCCTCGTCTGCCAGAGCCAGCTCGACTGCCCAGTACGCGGTGAGAAACCCCGCTAGTACTACTACCAGACTAAGGCTCGTACTCGTATTTGTCTATTTGATTTCTACAGGTGTATTTCTTATGTTGTGCTTGCCTACAGGTCATCTATAATACGCTTTCGCGTACAAAAACTGTTTCTAAACTAATACCCGCAGATCGTAGCTCAGGATATCGAGAATCTTGTTGCATGAGCATGATTTGGTACGTACAGAACCTACGTATTCGAGTCTAATTTGCTACAGCGTCTTTTTCACTGTCAGGTACCTGAGCGATATCCCTGAGGCGATCAATGCCCAAGTCTCGCGAATCCACCCTGTTGCGATAGCGCTGCCATAAAAACCATGTAGCAAAAACAACGATGGTGAGAGGGACAGTGATAGCGAGGAAGATCCACCACTGTGGTCCCACACTCAGCGAGTTGTCGGGTGTTGTGTTGAAGAAAACCATACTAAATAAAGCCTATCCGCCCCGGTCAGAGAGCTGCAGTGATTAGCCAGGTAAATGAAGACTCACTGATACAAACGTGCCAGGAAGGAAAAACATGGTGACGGCAGCCATCCTAGATACCAATTATCAAAACTCAGTATACTTGGAGGTGAAGAAAAAAACCAACGTAATCATTGAAGAACTATCGCGCTGTGTAGAAACAGCAATCTTGGAGGTGAGCTTGGCAATATCCAGGTTTGTGCGATTGTCAGCCTGAGTTGAGAGGTTGAAAAGGAGGTTGATGCGGATTCCCGTGCGGTCAGAGTAATTCCCGACCCAGCGCTTCAAGATGATTGTCTTCGACAGCAGGTAGTCCAACGAATCCGCGACAGAATCAATATCATCATTATCTGTAAGGATGCTAACAGACAAATCAATAAGGCGGTGGTGGACTGCCTTGAGGTACTCAAGGCGCTCCAATAGACCGATAAGATGTTCCCGAATGATATGAAGCTGCTTGCTAAAGGTATGAAGGTTCTCCACCGCTTGTGCTGTCGCGGCAGGGGTAAACTCTGAGATGCGTGTGTTTCCTATCAGAAAGTGACTTAAGCGAATATTTCTCTTAACGGATAATCTTGGACGTCATACATAGTCAAGAAGGAGGTTTCGTCGGTAAAAGAGTTCCTGGCCCCATTTGTGGAGACAGTCTTCGTGAAGAAAGGCATCGACAGCCATAGGCCTAAGCAGCATCGGAAAATGACTTTTTCCTTGCGTGTACGACAGAAGAGCTTTTTTCGCATTCTCAGGACACTGATGTATCACATAAGTTGAGGATCGACCTCGGATCAGGCTGTGCGAGAACCACACATAGACCACGGGCATGTTTATTCCTGAAGTAAAGCTATACAGTCCATCTGAAAGTACGAGAGTTACACCGGTGAGCTTCACTGAAACGCACTGGACAATATGCAGAGACGAACCTAGCGCCACGCGTTTTCCATTCTCTCTGCGAACGAGGGATGCATTCCCTATTTCAAAGAATCGGAGAGATAGAATGCAGTTGAAGAATAGTGGAGACACCCCGAGATGTTGCCGCATCCAATACGCTGTTGAATTAACCTCCAGAGAAGGGTCAATTTTCCCATCGTCCGAGGCTTGAATATCCAAATCGTCAACAAAGCTGACAGACAAATCCGCTCGGAATGAGTAGAAGAACTTGAAGAGTATCATCATCGGGTTACTCACAATATCCGCAGGGGTTGTGGTTTCTCTGTATCCAGAACATCCTCCTTCTGTTAGCATGGGATTATTGCGAGAAGAATAAGGTACACAGCGTAGATATCTCACTCGAAAGTGATGCAAAAGTGACGAATGATCAAGCCTTGGCTTCCAGATCACTCGATGTGGATATACCTCTAGAAGGTCCAGACGAGTCGAACGACCATACTTCCTGCCAGTCTCTTCTTTCGCGTTCAGCGCTGGTCGGAACTCGATTTCTGGGCGAGAGAAGTGTTGGTCGATGTTCATGGTGAGTTTATGGTCCAGAAGTTGCTGTCAACTTGAACTTCAAGCCATGTCGACTAACATCAACCAAGTACGATGACAGCGCCCGCACTGCCTGCGACGGAAGACCGGTCCGACGAATACTCCAACTCCTTGGAATGGGCTCGTCTACTTTCAAGTTTCACTCGCAAATTGGATCCAACAAGACGCCCATGGCTACGCAGAGCAGAGTGCAAGACGGTGAGGGGAATGGATGGTCGTATGAATTGTGGCAGGGCAGGCGAATACGAGTCATCCCAAGACTGTGAGGCACCTTTGAGCGCCCGATGTAATAATATATGATAGTCTCAGTTTAAACAAAGAGTCTCATTGAACGGCAAACGCCGATCGCGAGGCAAATCGAATTTGGCCATTCTCATAGATGTTGAATTCCGTTGTATTCTGTGCCATTGGTGCATGTACAAATATAATAAAATGCATAAAAAAGAGGGTTCGCACAATCACACAAGTCGCACAAATCACACAAAGAATCTTGAAATGGTCTTGAGGTGGGCTGATTCTTGTAGCATCCCAAGCTCTTGATGCCGGCGCAATCAAACCGTGAATTCTTGAGCTTGAACGTATTTGAAGCGTTGAAGGTGAAGGTTCACACAAGGTGGAAGGGGGATATGTGAGAAAGAGAGAAGAAACGAAGAAATAAACGGGAAGAAAAAAGGGAACAAAGAAAGGAGAGGAGAGGAACAGGTGGACGAGTGCGTTGAGAGCGGCGGGATAAGATTTGGATCCCAACAGTCAAACTTAAAGAAGCAACGGGATGATTAGCCCAGGTAAGTGCGAAGCACGACAATGGACCCACATATTTAACCGTGCTGCCAAATGATGAAGATGGAAACGGTCTCAGGCAGGGTTCCTCGACTTTGGTCAGAACTGGTCAGAACTTTGGAGGAACATCCGTCGGTTGGGCACTAGATCTTCTGGTGATGATTGACTATATTTCATGAGTTATTCGCGCTTCGGCGGTGATGAATTTGACATACCTGATCAACAACCAGCAACCAGTGAAAACTACTGAATGGTGAAATGACATGTTCCTCGCCAAGTCGTCATAAGCTGGGCAGTCAAGAGTACGCCCGATCAACGCGAGCGAGATAAAAGGATGAAGAAAGATGTTCTACCTGTATTTAATATTATCGGCTAGGCGGGGTCCTTGATAACAAGTAGGCAACGAGAGGATCGAACGGCTAACAGCGAGTCGCAGGTGGGATGGTGGCAACCTTGCGCGGCGATCTGAAGATAAAGGCAAGAGTTGAGTGATCTACATCTCTAGAACGACTGAGGATAACTTACAAGATATGGCGTCGCGTCTAAAGCGAGTTCATCTCTGCAGCGCTGGGCAGAAATCTAGCCTGATGCCGTCGAGAAGCGAGATTATGGTGGGTGGCAGAGATCGGCCTCATCGGAAGGCAAAAGTGCAATGCAAAGGGAGAGAGATAGCATGACAAGTTCAAATTGTGAAGAGGCTATAGCGAGGAGGCGTTCCTTGGAAACCTCTGATCAAGTGGGTGAAAGGAAGAAAGAAGTCTGCGGCATCACACACCAAAACGCAAGCCCTTTTATACTCATAGAGAACCCTGAATATGCAACTATTTGCACCCTTCTTCCGCCGCCTCCGTTTCAGTCTGGTCAGCCACAGTCAGCTTGCAGTCAGCCACCGCGGTTAGCCACCATTAAAATGTTATCCAAAGCCATCCAGTGCCAGCCGCCCCAAGCGTTGTGGTGCAAAGCTGTGCTTTTGTTTGGCATCATCGTTCAGTCCAAAATAGAATGACCAACGCCGGCCCATTTGGCAAATTTGCGACAATTCCATGATCCATAATCACAATAGAAAGGAACTCTTGTATAATGGTAACCGGTAGGCCTTATAGATGTCCTCAGCATCGCGGGCATACTAATACTCGTTTATCATCAAACAGTTCAATACAAAGTAAACACAACTTTTGTAAGTTATGTAAAGTTACAACCAAAACGTCGCGGACGCGTCTAACGCCACTGCAGAAGGAAACCGACGCGTTTTGGACGCCAAAAATTTAGGGTGAAGGGGGTGGTGCGACTAAGAAGAAGCGTACGTCGAGCCAATATCGCCGAACTTAATGTTGGAATAGATGACCTGTGCATTCGCAGCAGACGCCTCGACATCGGAGGGTACTCCAGAAGAAGTTGCGCACGTTCCGCGGGCGATACCTGGGGTGGTGGGGTCCTTGTTGGTTGGGTAGTTGCTGTCGAGCCAGAGCATGTTCGCGGTGTGATCGTCCCAGACACTGAGGACGAGAACCATGCCGGCGTTCATCGACTTGGAAATTCCCGCCAGTCCACCGTGCGCACTGAAGCTGTCCGTGTCACCGAAAGCGGACTTGGCATCCTTGCAGTACTGCTGGGTGATGGAGTCGTAGCTGGCAGACATGCCGGGGACGTTGACCTTGGAGTTCTGGATGACCTTGCCGTTCTGGACGTAGAGACGGCGGATCTCCGTGAGCGTGCCCGTGGCGGTGCCAGAGTCGGTGATGAATTGAGTGACGATGGTGAACTTCTGCTTGGTGTTGACGGTCAAGCCCGGGCCGTAGAGAGACTTGTCGCCCATGCGGAAGGAGTTGAAATCGCAACCGTCGGGGTCACAGGTGCTGCCGTAGCGGTTGGTCGAGCCGGTTCCACCGCAGGCAGAGCCAGTGCAGCGAGTTTGCTGGACGTTATCGCAGGGATGGGGGGTGTAAGCCGCTGAAATGGAATTGGCCTCCCAGACGTCCATCTCGTTGCAGCAGGTGCCATAGTTGCCAGTGCCAGCATTGGCATCGTTGGTGGCAGATACCCAACCTTCGGCGTTGGCCTATTAAATGGTCCGTATCCATTAGACAAGGTAAAGAACTGTTTATACAATATTACTGACCTCTCCATTGATGAACTTGATATCCCTAGGGCACTGCGAATCGCAGTAACCAGTACCGTACTTGGCACCCGCCTTGTTAGTAGCAAAGCGGGCCATGCCACCATCTTCGTCCATCGCGGAGAAGTAGAGGGCGCCGTTGAGGCCGCAAGGAAGCTGGGAGACGTCGACGTCGAAGGAAAATTCCTGATTAAGGAGCTTGAACATCTGGTACTTCGTGTCGCTGGCCAGTAAGTACACGCGAGAGCCGATGTTCTTGCCGTTACTGTTGTTGGTGATGAACTTCATGGTGAGGGCGTTGCCGCTGGCGGAGATACCGTATGTGCCGGAGTAGTCGGCGCCATCGAGGGCGCAGTTGGCGGCGCAGGTCTTGTCGTCTGGGCAGACGGTGGCGTTCCATTTGTTTCCGGTGTAACAGTTGGTGTAACCGTTCTTGTTGTGTACCCAGCGCCAGTTGGAGTCGAGGACGACGGCACCTGACGATTGTGCCGAGCAACCACCGGCCTTCGTGCATTTCTGCCAGCTGAGGTTGGGGTGGGTCTCGGTCTGGTACGTGCCAACTAATTGGCCGTGTACCACAGAGATGAGGGCGAAGAAGATAAGAGCGGCCTTTTGGAACATTGCAAGTAAATGGGTTGGTGTGATGAGCTACTGACTGTCCTCCATCCTAGGCATGATTTATATGATTTACGAGGGTTGGATATTCCGACGATATTGCAAAATTTCGCTATAAAGGCCTTTCGTACGTCCTACTGCCAACCTCCTATGCACCCTGGCTGTCCAGCTTGCCAAATTGTCGGAGCGACGACCTCACGTAGCGGTGTATTGTGTGTTCTTGGCGTCGACCATCCATCTTTGAATCCGCTCACCTGATGAGATTTCAACAGGACAGTTTCTGGTCATGGGGTCTGACGGCCAAAAACGAAGCGCCAACCTTCAGCTTCAACCCCCAGTGGAATGGAATTGCATCCACAACTAACCGAGAAGTATTCAAAGAACGTCAATTCTGGAGTTGAATGGGTGATGCGTGAGAGGCATAAAGACGCCGAGATGGACGGATCTGCGCGACTTGCAGTAATCACACCAAAAGACATCTGACCGCCAACAAGCAGAGGGTCAAAAAAGTAGAATGAGAAGGTATTTGGGTAATTCATTTTTTCTAATATGACCTCAGCCCGAAGGAGCGAAATTGATGAAGGAAAGGCGAGTCCTTTACATATCCCACAGACCTGTTCACATGTAGTCTCCCGTAGTCAGACTCCAAAGCTTCAAAGCTTCAAACTCCGTGTCTTTTTTTTGTTCACATGGCCCTACAACGAACTAACAACTTCAACAAGTCAATGCTATTTTTAGCACGCCAAGCTTGGACTGCCTTCGAGTCGTACTTGGCGCATTGACTCATCATTCGCGTGTTGAGTTGTCGAACCTCGAGTCTACACCGAAATCGATCCTTATTTTACATCTGGCTGCGGAAATCAAACCCGTGAGGGAGTGACTGCTTAAAATGAGCGAGCAAGACTCGATGCCAAGCTTGAATGGTCGGATGTCGGGGGTACATCTGACGTCGACTCGTGGTTATATATTGAATCCAGACTATATAGTGGGCACTACCATCGACTAGCGAAACCCGATGGAATATGACCTCATTATACCTATGAAGACCGGACTCCAACCTCCAAAAATGCAACGATTATTTTGGTACTGTACTTGTATTCCTTTTTCTTCTTGAAAATCGACCGCCGTAACACCCGTAACATCTCTGAAAGACCGTATTGTGAACTACGGTCTACACTGGGTGAGTCGACTCAGGAGACGAGACGGAAAGGACCAACGCGTGCCTATTGGAGAGCTAACGACAATACAGCACGGGAAAGAAGGAGAATCCAGCCAGCAAGAGAGCGAGGTCGCCTTATAAGGGGTGATCGAGCTCGTGACCGTGAAAGGCTGCCGAGCAGCCTTACAATCTCACGTAAATTGTCTCTCATATCAGTCGCGGGTTTGACCAGGGTCCCCGGGCGTCTATACCCATAATTTTGGGTTGGCATCCCTTCGCAGAGTTCAGGACTCCAGCCAATGCACTCGATTAACTGGAAGATTGTCCTGGTTCTGGATGTCCGCTTGAGCGACTGAGGTAGATATTAGGCCACTCAATTTGCAACCGAAAAATGTTTAGCTGCCGTACCCAATTTAAAGCAAGCATCCTGAGTCCTAGAATAGTATACCTATTCATGGACAAGTAGACTTGGGTCCTCCTCAGGAAGAAACCGACATTGGGCATAAGCGCAGGCATCTGCGACGCGGTGTGCGGGTAACATGTCCACTCTGGATCCCCAGTTGGCAGGCTTCGAAACAGCTGCCTCTTTGATTATGAATTCCAATGTGAACCAGGTCGACTTGAGTTCCGAGATTTCAAATATCCGCAGACCCGATAGTAATTTCCCAATCGCAAAACGACAAGATAGAAGGTGCACCTTTTTCTTTCACCTTTCGGGAGACCGATGTGATGTACAGTGGCCTCGCGGAGATGGGTATTTTTCTTGGCAATTCCTCCTCTTCCTAACGAACGTGCAACTGTTCTCGGAATTTGTAGGCGCTTCGCGCTTCGCGCTTCTTACATCTTGATATAAGCATATTAACATAAGGATGGAGGAGGCTTTGATACTTTTCTGTCTGTAGATGGTTTCAGAGTCCCGGAATTATACCTGACGGAATACATTTCTCCGTACTCCTGTTGATTCAAGTATCGATGAAGGTTTTCGTCCTGCGGCTTAGATCCCATGCGTTATTGAGGTAAAGAGTCATTGGCCTCTCGTTCAGGGCCAGAGCCATCCTGCGCGGTCTCGAGGGAATTAGACGGAGAAAGATTTTCTCAGCGAGGTTATAGCAGATAAAATCTCCCATACAGCTGCAATTGAACGGGATCCATTAACTCTAGCAATGTCAGGAGATTATATGCCGAAAATGTAGAAGTAACGTTACATTCTGAGAGTACCCCTTTTACGAGACCAGCAAATTCTTGAAAATTGCACGCACATGGTTAAAATACAGTTCCATCGCTCTCGATCTCAATGGGTGGTCCACCCGTTTCCGGGCGTTTCAATTTCGCGATCTCGCGACCGCCCTTCCAGGTTGCGCCTTCTAATACCTGTGCAAGAGTAAGTTGCGATGCACTCAAGCCCAGTTGCGATCGGATAAGGTCGGCGATACGATCTCTGCGTCATTGTCATCAATATCTGTAATGTCGTGATAACGACAAGAACGCACAGTTCAATTACAGTCATGGCGCGCCATTCGACGATTGCAGGGTGGGAGGGAACGGCATGTGGCAGGCCAGACTTGGGATCCTTTGGAAGGGCATTAGGCTTGAGGGTCAAGACACCGAAATCAACAAGAAGTCCTCCTGGTTTCAACGTTCAGTTCGGACGGTAAAGCCGTTAAATCAACGGAATGCTCTCGCACCGTTTCTGTACTCGGGAAGCCCTGTCATGTCTTCCACACCATAAATGCGCCACTTGAGATTCTTCTCCAGCACTTCGACGAGGCTGTAGGTAAGCCACATAGTAAGTTTGTGGAAGGGGACGAGATCGTCGCCTTCCGCAGGGTTAGCGACCGACGCTTTGAGGGAAGGACAAGGCCAGACGTCGCCTAGCGATACGCCAGCGAGTGTGATGCGGGACGGCCAGATCGGGTTCAGCCCGTCAACCAGTGCGGTCCAGAGTGCAGCGATAGGCACCACGCGCGTTGAGCCTTCCGCTTTCGATTCGGTTTCAAGGAAATCTGTTTCTGCGTGAGCGTAATATGTTACCAACGTCAAGACAGGCTGTACCAATGAGGTTTCCTGGTCGACCATCGGTTCCAAAAAAATGAGGGCTTGCTTTGAGGGCTTTGCTTAGGTTGAACAGAAGCGAGGCACGCCCCTCAATGCCAACCATAGGGTTGGACTCACTGACTTGCATCGCAGTTGCAGTTTTCGCTGCAGTGACGTTTTCAAGGCCGGCAGCTAGACAACACTTGAGTTTGATCATCGAGAAACGGAAAGATTAACAATGCACCGTCAACTCGGTACGGTTGGTTAGGATCGCTAGAGAAAAGTCCGGATTCGAACATATGCATACTGGCGACGCCGAGGCCTTCAGATCGGGTGAACGTCAGAGCAGAGTCCGTTTCAGCATACTTCCAGGCATTTCCGGCACCAGCATCAAGCAGGACAGAGACCACAAAGAGATCGATCAACCTCCTTGCTTCCTCCTTGAAGTCGGGCGCGTTAGTGGGGTGGGCTGCCCACTTGGTGATTAGGGGTTGGACGCGTTCAATCCCTGCATCGAGGTGGCGCCAACGTCCGTGTGGATTGATCTGAGGCTCAGATCAGAAGCAGATTCATGGACGCTCTGCTTCACGTACATTGGTGAAATCGTCACCATAGTCCCGCTGAACACGCCGTTCTTTAGCTAGAACATTTGACGAAAGTTACGAATGACTCACCTTCATGAGGCTTATACAGAACTTGGCAACATCTATCTCTTTCTCTGGGTCATAGTCAAAGTATTCCAACTTGGCAGCTTTCGCGAGGTCATGGACGCGACCGCAACGTTCTCGGATTGATGGCAGGGTCCGAAGATAAGTAGCGGTTTGATACGCTGGTATAATGCCACCCAAGTTCATCATAGGAAAGCACGCAGAAGTAGATTCCGCTCGTCGTTCGGTTGGTTAGACTCGGAGCCTCGAGTCCTACAAATCCATTTATCCTCAGACTTAGGGGTTAGGAGGGCCAAATATATACAAATAGCAGGCACCGTTTGAGTGCCTCTTATCCAAGCGCCCTTATCGATATCTCGCATCCTTCGACACACGGTGGAAACCATGCATCAGCGGGCGATAACAGTTGTGTCTGTGTCATAACGCACGCTTTGGTTTTCCGCGTCGATATCTTGGAACCTTTGTGTCGTTCACTCCAAATACAGAGTTTATTGCTTCAAGTTGCAGGTTGGCAAGCCTGCTGCCGGTGTTCGGTAAGTTTTTAAGCTTTTTATTGACGCTCCAAGTTGTCACACAGGAGACCAATTCTCTCGACGGAGGACGGTTTTCAGTGCCCCGCCAATGATCAAGGCTGGCTCGGCCTTGTGTCCAGAGATTTATTTCCGCTACGCCTCGGGTGTACGTCCTCAACTTTATTAACGCCGCAATTGAGACTTCTGTCGAGAAAACTCGGGCCATTCAGATTGATGTCGGTACGCACTCATTATGGTTGCTTACAACGTCATGGCTGATAATCGAAGAAAGTGTCAGATGCCGCTCAACGTCCGCTGACATATTCGGGGCCGGCCCGACTATCGTTATTACTCTGTCTTTATAACACGGCGGACATTCAACTGTCAAGTCGGCCGACCGGTTGTCCTGTTAAGTCATACAGAGGTTACCGGCAAGTCATAAACTGTCATGACACAGGTTGACTTGCCGGTCACAGTGGCCGATGTCACGCTCTTTCTTTTTTTAAAATGTTCTCGCCTCATACTTATGTTTGTTAGTTGCTAACGTTAGATTAAAGCGAATTCAAATAGTGGCGAAGACAATACGTAGATTGATAGTGAGGGAATGAATTCGAATAAACACGACACATGAGTACTATTAAATACGCAGAATATGAGGCGAGAACATTAAAAAAAAAAGAAAGAGCGTGACATCGGCCACTGTGACCGGCAAGTCAACCTGTGTCATGACAGGTTATGACTTGCCGGTAACCTCTGTATGACTTAACAGGACAACCGGTCGGCCGACTTGACAGTTGAATGTCCGCCGTGTAAGGACTACTTGCTTCTCCTATACAGAATATCTACGAAACTTTCTCGCCAAAGAGCCAACTACTTTCACTCTTTTGAAACCTGCCTTGCCTCCTCTGCGAACATGCTTGTCAATCAGATATCGCTTACCTTCTTGGCCTTAATTTCTGCCGTTCTCTGCCAATCTTTGCATAACAGTATTTATATCATCAGAAATGCGGAGGCTCCGCTGGGGTCTGGTGTGCTCTCTGCTACTGGGACATCAAGGGCATCCCAATGCCTTCCAAATGTTCGTCTACAACTTACGTCATTCCGTGAGGTGCTGACTTCCCACTGTATAGCTCTTTGGCCCGGACTCGCAGTATGACATCGGCCTCGTCATGACCTGCAGCGCTGACTCCGGCTCATCTGCTTGCCAAACCTCGTTTCAGACCGCGGAGCCGGTTGCGACGTCCCTTGGCCTTGCAGTGGATACGACGTGGTGTGTAAATGGAGTCTCTCGCTTTTCATAGATCGCAGCTTATTTCCGGCCTACTTCAGCGGCGTTACCGAAGAAAATGCTTCGAAGAATTGTATCAAAAGTGTCATTTCGAATTTTGCTACAAGCAGCAGTAAGGGGATTCTCTTGGTTTGGGCAAGTAACCGTACTTACAGCTGCTACCGTTGATAACGAATGTCTGACCAACATCGATAGGATCAAAATTACTTGGATGACCTGCAAGAAGCATTTGGCTTGCGTAACTTCCCTGAAAACCAGTCAGTATGCATGTCATCATGTTCCGTCGGCTTTCCAGGTTAAATATAACCTTCTTTCCCAGACCTGACACCATCTTCACACTGCGGAACGGCATTTTCGTCTCTCAATCATCTCAAGACTGCGGTGCTATTGATACCCCAAACAGCGAAAAGATACCCAATCGAACTCCTTCCAGCACCTTAAGTTCCCAGGAGACTGATAATCCGCTCACCGCTTCCCCTACTCCACCCTCCGGTTCTGACCTAACTCCACCTCAGCGGAACACAAATATATTGAATTTATACTATACCACGACCTTCGTCGTACCAGATCCAGTCCCTACCGTCTCTGCCGCCTCTGGATCTGCAATTATCTTGACAGAGTCGAAGAAAAAACGAAGCTTACATTCGAGAAGGAGATTGTTCAGGTGTGGCCTGAAATCTTCAGACAACTAATGTATCGACTAATTATTTGCTTTCAAAGATATACTTATTTGACCAAGAAACTCTTCGGAAAATATTTTGCTCACTCCCGATCCTAGATATTTGTCCAGGCAAGTCGTGTAACAAGTTCTTGATCCCCGCTTGTGTTACACCCAAACACGTTATTTTTCGATTTCATTTGTTCCATGGACCTTTATCTTTATCAAGAACACCTTTCCAGAGAAATGGCTATCATGATGCAGCGCCCAAGTAACTCGAGGTTCCACCTGTTCATCCGGGCCGCGTTGAACTTCCTCCTCCAAGTACCATGAACCACTTACGTGAATGCCCCGGCTTCTCCAGTCAAAGGTCATTATAGTCGGTTCTTTATCGAGGAAGACCAGAAAACCGCAGAAAGTTCACACCAACACCTATGCCAACTAAATTGCTTTGTCGGTTAAATCCAGTTTAGGTCACGTGCTGCGCTCCTTGATCGCATATGTTGAAATTCTGCCCCTTCTTTCTTTTCTTTCCCTTATAAATATTCTCATGCGCATGTGGTCTTGGTTGACGCGTGGGGTCCAACAACCTATTCACGAAGCTGAATTCGTTCTTATCTTTGAGCAATTTGCTCCACTCAAGGAAGTGTAACTGCGTTATCAAATGGGGGACAACAAGCACGACAGTGCAGAGTATAAAAATAGGGTAATGTGGAATCTAATGCTCTTATCACGAAGAATTCTCAAGGGCATTCAATAGGACTCCCATTCTTCTGGTACTCTCAGCGAACGGCCTACACCAGCCTCGAAAATGTTCGTTTCCAAGTGGTGGATTTCGGCCTTATTGGCTGTTCTTGCCTGTTTGCAGATTGCGCGAGGTGTTTCCCCTTCTACAGCTGGAACCGAAGCTGGGATCCAATTTCCGGACCTCTATGAAGCATCCATTCCTGAACTGCAAAAGGGTCTTGATGCCGGTCAATTCTCCAGCGTTGATTTGGTCAAGGTGAGTCTGTCTTGATTCTTACCGTGTTCGTCGACTCATCTCTCATCGTGTAGGCGTATTTCGCCCGAATTGACGAAGTTAACCTGAAGGGAGCCACTCTGCGTGCCGTTCTTGAATTGAACCCGTCAGCGTTAGCCCAGGCGGCTGCCATGGATGAAGAAAGGAAATTGACTGGAAAACGCTCAGCCATGCACGGCATTCCGATTCTCTTGAAAGTCAGTTCATGCCATTGACGTCTATGAATATTCAAAGATAGATTTTGTTATCAGGATAACATTGCCACCGTCTCATCTGAAGGTCCATAGTTCCTTTATATTTGCATACACTCCTTGATCCGAATCTAAACATGGTTTTATCTCACAGGTATGAACACCACTGCAGGGTCTTTCAGTCTTCTTCGTTCCGTTGTTCCAGAAGACGCCGGGGTTGTGAAGCGACTGCGAAAAGCTGGAGCGATCATTCTTGGTCAGTTCATCTGATTAGACACAGATCACCTGAATATTCAGAGGCATTTGATGTAGGCAAGGCTAACCTCTCGGAGTTCGCGCACTTCAGGGGAAACCTGGCGTCCGGGTGGTCTGGTCGTGGTGGACAATGCACGAATGCATACTTCGCAAATGCAGATCCCTGCGGTTCTTCGTCTGGTTCTGGAGTTGCAGCCTCCATCGGACTCGTGGCCGTAACATTAGGATCGGAAACCGATGGAAGCATCACTTGTCCTACAAGTAACAACAATCTGGCAGGCATCAAACCGACCGTCGGTTTAACGTCACGGGCTGGCGGTCTGTATTTTCCGTGGTATACATGTTTTGTGAGCTTATTGTTGTTGTCTCTAGTCGTCCCCATATCCGAGCATCAAGACACTGTTGGCCCAATGACCAGATCTATAACAGACGCCGCGATTGTCCTCTCAGTTATCGCTGGAAAGGATCCCAACGACAATTTTACCCTCGCTCAGCCACCAATTGTCCCGGACTACACCAAAGCGCTCAATAAGAACGCCTTGAAGGGCAAACGGATCGGTGTCCCACGACGCGTTTTTCTTAACGACAGCATCAGCGGCAACGATCCATTTGTCAACGTCGTCTTCGAACAAGCATTGGAGACTATCAAGAGCTTGGGGGCAACTGTTGTCGATCCTGCTGACCTTCCTTCAGCTGACGAGATCGCAAATTCTAACAATGAAACGATTGTTCTTGATATTGACTTCAAGGTCAGAATTATTGTCTTGTTGGTATAGCGATAATAACTTCTATGGGAAGATCCAACTCAATGCCTACTATGCCGCACTCTTGGAGAATCCTTCCGGGGTTCGCAGCCTTGCTGAATTAATCGCCTTTGACGACGCCAACCCAACACTCGAAGAACCCACGGGCTTCAAGGACCAGAGCATGTTCGTGTATATATGTGTCTAAAACCAGTTCTCGGTTATTTATCTCACGTTTCCGCAGTCTGATCGAGTCCGAGGCGACTACGGGACGGAACAGTACATTCTTCGATTCGCTTGCCTTCGACAAAGAACTTGGGGCGACTCGCGGGATCGATGCTGCACTGAAAGCACACAATTTGGATGCCCTTGTATTACCTGCTCCTGGATTCACGACTGTACCTGCCGGTAATGTCTTTCAACATTAGAATCCTAAATGTGTCACTCACCTTATCGACCGCAAGCTATCGCTGGTTATCCCATAATTACAGGTAACGTCCTTCTTTTCAGCTGCTATTTCTCATGCCCAGATTGATTTTTGAACGTAGTTCCCCTCGGCTTCTACCCGGACAATCAAACTATCAGCTCCGCGGGTCCATTAACGGTCTACCCTGCGCCAGGTGTACCGATCGGCCTTTCTTTCCTTGGGACTGCATTCTCAGAATTCGAGCTCATTGGGTTCGGCTTCGCTTATGAGCAAAAGACTCAGACTAGACTAGCGCGTAAAGCAATCCCCGCTGCTATCCCCAAGACTCAGTTGAAGGATATCGTCGGAAAGCACTAATCAGAGGATCCGGGTTCGACGGGTTTGGGGTTTCCAAGTCAATCACTGGATAGGAATAGGAATAAAACAAAAAAGAGATAAAATTTGATTTTTCACTTTCAAGTTCTCGACGAGACTGAGATGAGGGGTCACCGCCTTGGCCTTAGCTATTTCTGTCGGGCAGGTTGACATACATGCCTCGATGATTGGACTACAGGTTAGTGTCCGAAATCGTCGCCAGTTGTGGGTGCGAGAACTCAATTTACTGCGCGTCTGTGACTTACAGTCCGCATTTGTCGACGTTCATCAGACATTGTTTCCCAAGCCACGCGGCTGTCTGTCCTAGTTGACATGGGGGAGGCAAGGTGATCTGTATATAGTTACTCCTTCGTACACACTCGTTGCGAGAAGAAAAGTACATCCTCTGCATCTTTGAGTGAAGTGATACTTATCGGCGATCGCAGTCTTAGCACTCGGATACCGCAAGGGTTTAAACTTAAGGCTTGAAGCTTGAACCACTGTAGAGTACATGTAAAGCTAGACTTACTAGTTATGAGTTCGATATTCCAAAGGAGTCATATGGCATAAAAATTTTACCTCTGAGACCTGAGTATCTCCATTCGTTCAACCTGTATTCTCGTGACAAGGACATGAGAGAATGTACTGTACATTCGATCAAAGTAATTCGATACGTCTGATCCTTTAAAATCAGCTAGAGCTGTATCTGGCTATTATAAGTAACGCTGATTGTTACTTTATGATGCATCACTCTGTATTAGAGGTTTATAGTATGAAAATCTCATAGATTCTAATCGTGAGTATCATATTCGTAACCTTGGGCGCACACCCACTGGCACCTATTGGGAATATCAATCCCATTTCGACATTGCCTCCTCTGGCCGTGACTACGTATAAAAGAAAGTCCGAGACCCTGCTAAGTTGATACTTATACATCTGAACACTTTTCTTACCCTGCCATTCTAACCGCCATGGGGGCTGCAACCGACGAAGATAGGATTGTGTCAATATTTCTGGCCGCATTGGCTACGGGGATGTACTTGGTGACGCTCTTTTATTCGCTCCACTGGCTTCTGTATAGTGGCGAGGGATGGAGACCGCGCAAGCAAATGAGATGGGCAATACTATCTGCAACGTTGGTTTTGTTCGTGCTTTCGTCCCTACATACCGGACTTGCGGTGCACTATACTTTGGGTCTCCTTGGGCAATCTGACGATGCTCCGCGACCTTCGCGGCTTGCATGGGGTTCCTTGACGATGGTGAGCCTTGACACTCATCTCGCCCGCACATTTGGGAGACGAGGTATTTTTACATTAAGTGCACAGCCGCCAATACCACCGCTCTCATATCGGACGCCTTCCTGGTAAGTCACCTATTTAATTATAGAAAATCTTGCGTGACTTTCTTCACGACAGATATACCGCTGTTGGGTGGTGTGCTCGAAGTCGCGGAAGATAATCATATTCCCTTCCTTTTTTTGGGTTGGAGGTGTCGTATGCACGGTCCTGCAACTCTATTGGCAAATAATTCAAACCACTGGGATCAATTCATGGGTTCCTTTGAACATGACCATTGGCCCTGGAACGATATTGACGCCGTTCTGGGCGTCGACTGTTATCGTCAATATTTACGCTACAGGTGAACATATGGTCAAGCTCACCCAGGGTATCTCCATTACTAACAATTCCTCTTTAGGGTTTATTGTGTATCGCATCTGGAAAACGGCAAAGGAATCAAAGCACTCTACATCCATCAGAGAACTCAATTTTGCGATGCGAGTGCTGCTCGAGTCGGGAGCATTATATTTAGTAATCGCCGTTCCCCACTTTATTGTATGGTGGACAGAGGATGGTGCCGCAATCTTTATCATCTCATGGAGTGTAAGAATCCAAGCTCCTCATTATCGCAAATATTTATATTGACGTTACATCAGAATCTTCCCGTTATTTGCAGCGCGTTCAATCTGATTGTGATACGAACCTCCCAACATCGCGAGGAGGACACACAGAACACAGAACCAGGACCTATATCGGTGATGCAGTTTAATGGGCGTGCGTCCTTGGAGTTTGCAACAAAGACTATGGCGGACATTTCTGGCGCGACGGTAGACTCAGAGTCTTTTACTGGTTCATCTAGGATAGTGTAATACTGTCCCTAGTAGAGCACATATGGTTCAGTATGCGAGGATCAGAAGGGAACTCTGACTACTCCTGCAGAATTTCATAGGAGCGAAATTTTGCCACACATGCAACACGATATCCGCGCTACTTTTAAAGCAATTACTACCATAAATGGTAAATTTCTTTCTTCAGACTTCCTGCTGTGCTCTATTCTACTTATTCTACTTACATACTGCCAGTTCCCGACTCAGACTTTGCTGCATATAAAGGGTCAACAGATCATGGTCTTCCCGTTCTTCCCGCAAACGGCGAATGAGAGCGTGCATTCCGGAAGGGCATGCCCTCCTGGTTGAGGCCAAGTACTGTAGCTCGTATGGAGGCAACCGCAACATATAACAGAGGCCCCGTTGCGTTGCTTAAATTGCAACCCGTAACGCATGACACAAGGCCTGTTGCTTAGGACGTCTGGCGAAAAAACGGGTTTTGCCGAAAAAGGGGATAAGTGCGTCAAAAAATGTCCGCGCTGCCCAGTTCACCGCCTCTGGGTTGCTAACTTCAGCGACTGTAACGGCCAACCACCGGCCAGTTGCCAATGTCATGTACAAAAAAAAAGCGTAACGGCCAGGAGGCCGTTGCCTCCAAACACAGAGCTACAGTGGTCGATGACATCATTGACATGGGATAAGTGCTGCTCGGAGATATGATGAGGAGCGCATAAGGGAGATGACCGCTCTCGCAGCCGAGTAATAAGTTCTCTTTGTCGCGGGACATCTGTCCCACGAAGCACTGGAGCGTGGAGAGCTTGCGCGTTATAGGCCACGTCGCCTACTCGCCTCCTATCACCGTCGGTGCCGGCGCCGAACGTTACACCGAGGATTGGGCTCTCATCGAGCTCAACCGCAACAAGATCGACTGGAACAACTTTAAGGAGTGGTTCGCCACCAGCCTTGGGCGGCGGCAAGTTCAGCAACGTGGACACCAGTAAACTGGGGGGCACAGCTTTCAATAGCATATAGCGCGACGAGGGCGTTGAAAACTCATAAAAACCAGTATAAGTCCACCAGCACGACCGTAAATCCCAGCTCTGTCGGAACATCGAAGAAAAGATGAGCGGAAGTTACTCTCAAGGACTCAGCACGATGTGTAGTGGCGAATCAGCTACCGAGAGTGCTCGTACGATGGTTTTCAATACACTACGTCAGCAGCCCAACTCGGAGAAATCTGTCTGCAAAAAGACTGTATACAGGCTTTGTTCTTGACACAAAAATGAAGATAACACCTTATGCACCTCAGCGTGCATGAACGAATGCTATAATCCAGTGTCAGAGGTCCGATCGTCGAATCATTCGCAGCTGTGCAAATCCGAACGCGAAGACGAAGGTGATTTACGAGGCCAGCAAGCAAGGGCCTAGATGCGTGAAATGGGACTTGAAGAGGAACGTCAAATATCTAATTGTATTGCAGGCGATGCTGGCTTAGACACAGTACGCAGTGCATATTGGCGCCTGTCATGGTGATCGTCGAGAGGTTCAACATACAGGGCTAGACCTGTGACTGGTCCAAGTATGCGAGAAACCTCACGATACTAGTCGCTGCGAGTTGACCAAGGTCCGAGCTTCGTGAATCTGGCGCCTCATTGCGGTAACGCGGCCGCCGCCAAAGCATAGTCTGTAGAGTACAGGGTCATTGAGATGGCTGTACTTTCCTATTGAAACATGATTTCCGTTGTTTGAAACATTTAGAGCAGTAAACCAGACTCTAGCCACAAGACATGAGATGAAACGTCGTTCTGGTTAGGGGGTTTCTTTGCCTTAAAAGGCATCAGCAATCTCCAGAATTTAAGAGGCATCGAGAAAGTCGAGAAAGAAAGTATCGCATATGTCCAGGGCTGGAATATGGTGGAAGAGTCAGAAAGACTTGTATGTTTTGTCAACTTGAACTTTTGTGTTGAAACTTGAATCAGTTGATCAATACGTTGCAAAAATCACGTGAGTACGGCAGCTCATATTTCGTCGGTCACAAGTCGGTGTTCATGAACATTGACGACAACGAGCTCAGGCAACTTTGTCCAACAAGGACCACATCTGGCTTCACTCCCTCCCTCCGTCGAAGAGCTTCTCGAAAGATAGGCTAGTGTGATGACTGGCTTCTCTTCGCTGCCCTTAGCATCCGAAGGGGGCCATGACGAGCAGCAACAAAAGTTCAAGGGCGTCTCAAGTATCCTTGGACCACGATGGGCGCATCTTCCAGCAATAACGATTGGACTGCTTGGAGTACAGATATTTTGGAGTGTTGAGATGTCATATGGTATGCACACAATCGAGCAACTGACTTGGTCGCGTTCAATGACCTTGGACCATCAGCTTCACCATACTTGTTGTCTCTCGGGTTGTCCAAGTCGAATATGGCTATTGTGTTCGTCGCAGGCCCATTATCTGGTTTAATTATGCAACCTCTCATCGGTGGGTAGCTTTGGCCGAATTTAGTGTTGTTGTATCCAACTGATTTACAAAATGAAGGTGTCTTGGCCGACAACTGCACATCACGGTTCGGTCGACGAAGGCCATATATGATGTTTGGAACACTCATTTGCATGTCTGCAATGCTTCTATTGGGATTTACGCGTGCTGTCGCTTCGATCTTCACGGGTTGGGATAATGACTCTGTCCGTCACTCGTCTCTTTTGTTCCTATACCTCCAGCTAACTTCTATCTACAGAATGATGCCCTTACAATCTGGCTTGCCGTCCTTGCAATCTATCTTATCGATTTCTCCATCAATGCTGGTTAGCTTCCACCAATATATTCCAGACATGGATATACTGAACGTTGATACAGTACAGGCGGTTGATCGCGCTCTCCTTGTCGATACATTGCCGTCTTCCGACCAAGCAGCAGGGAATGCATGGGCTGCTCGCATGTTGGGTGTCGGCAGCGTTGTTGGCTTTTTTATGTGAGTTTTTTATAATGGGAAATAAAACACCTGGCTCATCTTTCTTGACGACTAGAGGCAACATAAATCTTCCTCGTCTACTTCCATTTCTCGGGAAAACTCAACTTCAAGTTCTTTCCGTCATAGTCTCCCTACTCCTCCTCGGTGGCCATACCGTGATGGCAAGCCTCGTAAAAGAGAAGGTCCTCATTAAGTCACTATCTGCTGATGGGTGAGTTTTGTTACTCTTCAGCTGTTTGCGGTATTCACGTCCCTGTCCCAGCAAGTCAAACCGAAAATCCTTTGTTCAAGAGACAAGAGAGATATGGGGCAACATGCGAACTCTTCCACGGGTGATTCGCCAAATTGTACGTCCACTCAACTTTTTCTTGTGGAGCTTCCACTCATCCAGATTCTTGTTCCCAGTGTATAATCCAATTCTTGTGCGTACTGCCCTATTCATGAACCGGGTCACTCATTGATTTTTTTCAGCGCCTGGATAGCGTGGTTTCCTATCCTTTTCTACAGCACCATCTACGTCGGGGATCTTTATAAACTAGGATCTCCTGCAGCGACCACTGACGAGGAACAGTCTGCCCTAGATGCAGAGGCAACTCGATTGGGTTCTCGCGCCTTGTTCTATTCCGCACTTCTGTCTTTGTTCGTGAACCTTGTTCTACCCGCATTTGTGTCGGAGGCAGCAGGTCATGGGAGACCTGGGGTTCCAGGGTTTGAAGAACCGTGGTGGGAACGAGTGTGTCGCGTACCGAGGAGTATGCAAATACATCTGGCCACCTTGTGGGCCGTGAGCCATCTCGTATTTGCCAGTTGTATGTTGGCAACTTTGTGAGTGGTATCGTTCCTTTTCTATTGAATCGTACTCATGTCGAATTGTAGCTTCACCCATAGTGTATGGGGCTCAACTCTTATTATTACCGTAACTGGGTTCTCTTGGGCCATCACCCAATGGGCTCCTTTCTCTTTGGCACGTTTGCCGTTTTTCTGCTCACTTTTGTTATTCTGACTCCATTCTAGCTTGCAGAAGCAATCTTAACCGAGCCTGCTACCCTTACCGCAGACGATACTGGATCGATCCTACTTGCTGACACTCGCACGCGACCCAGAACGAGTGATGAAAATGAGCGTCAAGTCTTCCTTCCCGGGGAAGACACCGACGAGGAAGACGAAACGGCCCTGCGAGAAGAGAGAAGACATGTGTTGAGCAATTCCGGGGCGCAGCTCAGTCGGATAGACATCCGGAGGACTGTGGGAGAAGAGGAAGATTACGATATCTTGCCTAGGAGGGGGGCCGCCAACGGAAGGCCGAACGGAGAAAGAAGTGATGCTGGGACACTGAGTGGGAAAGCAGGGATTATCTTGGTACGAGACCGTTTGTTTCGCTTCATGAGTTCGTCTAACTTGATGTCTTCGATAGGGCATTCACAACATATTCATCGTCATTCCCCAATTTCTCGTCACTGGCTTTTCAGCCATCTTGTTTGCCTTGTTCGACCCGAAGAAACCTGCACTGCCTGCTCACCGTGCACCGGTGGCTCCAGGTCCAGGTGCAATAGTGAATGGCACCGTATTGTTGGCTAATAACGTAACATCTGTTGTTGTGTCGAGAGCGAGCAAGGTAGTACGAGATGCCCTATTAATGAGTCGAGCTGAAGCCGAGGCGGATGTGGACACCCATTCGAATTCGGTCGTATATATTTTTCGGTGAGAGCTTTTACGCCTCGATTCTTAACGTTCGCTGCTGATGTGACGACAACAGGGTTGGTGGGATAGCTGCCTCATTTGCATTCGTACTATGTTGGAGACTGTCCAGAGAGCTACGACACAGATAAATGTCGTTCTTCCCGCGGGTCAGGACGCACTCCTTTGTATTCCAGTGGACTTAATTTATTCATAGTGTTAGGTTTTCTGTAATTTTCGGAATAGGAGTAACTATTGCTTCTTTAGCCCTGAAACATATTCTTGCGTATTATTTCTTGCTCTTAATTTAGCAACACCGACCGCAGCAGCTGTGAAATGCGGGATGCCTGTCGAACCGACCCCAACTCCGGCGTTTGTGGAAACGATGTCATTTCTGTCTGCGTGAGTTAAAATTTTGTATCGTTACGAAATATTCGGAGGAGGGCTCAATGTTTTTTCTAAGTGCCGCAACGATGGAAATTAGGCTGTTCGGAAGATCATTTCTGAATTCTTCTTGACATCATGAAAATCTGATTAGTTGCGTCAAAGCCACGCTGTATATTACTTATCATGTCGAGAGTAAGAGAAATAGTTATACAAGAGTTGGTAGTAGCTCAAAATAGTTGCGTCATCTCGTGAAAAGTTCTGGTCGTAAGGCATTCAAACTTGCAATCGAATAAATAGAAACCTCGGGATACGAAAGCGAAATAGGAAATTAACGTACATGGCGTAGAGCCACTTTGCCAGTCGTAGTCATGCCGGCGCCAGTGCGTAAGGTATCAATGAAGTTATATATATCTTCATATCTTCTCTGAATAATGCGACAAAGACTCATCCGGCTCATCCGGCTCATCCCGAACTCCTTGGTTTCTGAATCCAATTTCCTTTAGCACGGAATTCCGACGACGTTGCCATAAGAGCCAGATGATGAACACTAAAATCGTGAGTGGGATAGTGATTGACGGGAAGAGCCACCATTGAGGTGTGACAGACAGAATCGTTTGTCCTGTCGCTGTGGTTTGCGAGTTGAAGAACACCATGCTGAACAGTGCCTATGGAAAGATGGAATTGGGAGGGTCAAGTGGAAGGGATAGGTGTAAAACGCTTACAGAACGCACCGAAACGAAGGAACCGGGAAGAAAGAACATCGTCACCGCTGCGATCCTGTTATCGTGAAACGTCGGCGTGAGGTACCTGGGCGGTGAAAGACATAAACGACATACGTTATCATGGACGAGCTATCTTTCTGCGCGGCGACAGCAATCTTCGTCGTCAGCCGTGCAATGTCCAAGTTCGTGCGACTGTCTCCTTGTGTCGTCAAGTTGAAGAACATATTGATCCTAATCTTCGTTCGTTCGTTATAATTAGACGCCCATGTCATCAGCATCCCTGCCCGAGAAGATAAGAGTCTCAGAGAGTCTGATATGGAGTCGACAGATCTTTCTGGAACTCGAAATCGGGCGCTGGAGAGGCGAAGATACTGCTCACGGGCAGAGAAAAAGAACTCAACCCTTTCTTTGAAGTCGACGAGGTTTCCAACGACGACGTTAAAGTGCTGGGATAAATTATGAAGATCTGCAACAGCTTTTGCGTTTTGAGATGGAGTGTGACTGAAAATAGTCGCATCGTGTTCCTAGAACAGCGATCTTGTTGGTAAGCTGCTCGAGATAACATACATATGGAAAGGCCGTGACGTACATATTGAATCAGCCGAGTTCTGAATTTGCTGACTTTAATAGTCCATGTCTCCAACAAATCTTCTATGAGGAAAGTATCAACCACGAATGGACGAAGAAGACTGCGAGGGTCCTGTGTCTCAGCACAGGTGATGATGAGTCTCTTCGCCACTTCAGAACAGTTGGATATCACGTAAGTAGATGAATGAGATTCCAAGACGCTGTGAGAGAACCAAATATAGGCAGGGCGATCGTCAAGTCCTTGTGAGAGGTGATAGAGACCGTCTGCGAAGCCGAAACATTCAATGTTAGTCCAGATCAATATGTAAGTGCCGAGGACGTACCAACAGCCACGATTTCGTCTTTATCATTGTATCTCCTAAAGTAGCCGGACCCAGTGCTGCGATACTCGAGAGTAAGACTCATGTGTTGAAAGAAAGCAAGAGGGACTCCAAATTGGCGATGCAACTGTAGAGCAGTGTTATTGAGCATGGGGCGGCCATCTTTCGCCTGAAGAGCGGAATCTGTATATGACGGATCATCGATGAAGCTACAGAAACGGTTTAATCACGGTTGGATATACGAGTCAAGCCACTTGCAGTATACGCATCAGTTTATCGCCGTTAGACTCTCCATGCTGCATTCATGAATGAGCAGTGTTGTCGATGACAAGAGAAAAGAGTCACCTTGAAGAAGATAGTATTACTTGGGTTTAAGCGCCTCTTCACGTCGGCTCTTTCAGGATAGACCTCGACGATATCAACGTAGATGGCATGCGCCGAGTTGTCTTGGTATTCGACTTTCTCGTTAAGCAAATCCACGAGCCTCAGCTCGAGTTCTGGACAGAAGAGGTTTGGGAGGCGGGAGGACATGGCGGACGGTAATCAAAGTCAACCATTTCAGGACGGCTTCGAATAAGGGCGCGTCGGCTGTGGGGTTGCGTGGCATTACACCGCCATTTGTCAGAAATGTGAGAAAAACCTGGAGATCAAATCCTGTGCCGTACCTTTCGCCACCTGTCAGACATATTGATGGGAGCTCCCCCCAACAGTCCAATCTGGCTAATATCAGCATGTCACCAGGTCGATCTGGCGACGACATGTCCCAACAAGCTGTGGACAGCTGGAAACCCAGCTGAAGGAAATTGCCTGTAATAGCCGCAATTCTCAATATTTCTTCCTGCTCATTTCTGCTATTGTGGTTCATGTTTCGTGCTTAATTAATATTGGAGGAAGATAATATATAGCATATATTCAAGAAACCAGTAATAGAAAACACAGTATAATACAAACTACAATGACGGTACATACAGCACGAACCTCATAGCATGCCCATAGATCATCCGTTACCGTCTGTTGTCAACAGCACATCCAGGGCGACATCGTCCCAAATGAGGAGCCAGTTCTTGCTCTTGCTCGGATTTCGGCGCTGCTGCTTAAGCCAAACCGCGAAAGGGGCGCATCGGCGAGGTGTCTGGACTCTTGGGTTCGTTTGACTGGAAGGAGATGGGGTTCAGGAAGGCGCGGACCCGTCATTGTGGAATAACAATTGACGTGGGATGGAGAGGCATGGCTCGGCGAGTCGCCGCCTTCGGTGGACGGATGTGGGCGCACGAGGAGGGATGGAGAATGTGATGAGGAGCTGAAGCAGCTGCTTACGTGTGGTCTGCCACTGCTGCCTGAAAAGTGAAGCTATAATCAAAAAAATAAAAGTCAGTAAGCGAGGTATTAGTGGACACCATTCACTGCTCAGATGCAGGAGCGGGCACTGCTTGTCGAGCCGAGTCTACAAGGTACAAAGAAACTGGGGCATTGGGCGCTGCCCAACGAGAAGGCCAAGAAGGCAACAAGCTAGTAACAACCACGCACAAGCGCGCGGCGAACGAACAGACACATATAGAGGGGAACAACAGGAGGGGCAGTTACATGGTGGGCACGGGGTAGGACATGAATAAATACCCGAAATGGTTTGATAGCAGGCAGGGGAACGGACAAGAGGGAGGCGAGGGGAGATGGTTGAGGTGTGAGAGAGAGAGACGTTGGTTATGGTTGAAGTCGGAAATAACCAAACATGGAGCGGAGTTTAAACGACTTGTAATGATTTTCGAAAGTTCGTCGCACGGGCCTTTTGGCATTGAGCTCGAAATCCCTGCTTTTTTGCACTGTGAGGGCTCCGAAATGTTCATTAGGTATATTATTTAACTTTGATACTACAAATTTATCTCCCTGATCTCGTATTTCAATGCTTGAACAAAATCGGCACTTTAGGTCATTTCGAGGTGGAGTGGAAACCTGTGAGCCAGGTGTTGAGCCGCTGGGGCTGACGTTTACGGCCTTAGCTCCGATGGACCTGCCATCCATGCCGGAGGGAGGTCCATCAGAAACCTCTCGAGCGGAGTTTGACTCCAGATGCCATCAACATTTTTGACAAATGGCGGTGTACGCTATGCAAGTAAGGTTTCGACCAGGTATACAATTAGTGTTCGTTGCGGTGAGAGATTGGCAGCAAGTTGGCAAGCAAGCTTGACAGGAATCACGGCAAGTTCCGGCCGCCCATCAATGCATTAGGACGATTGATCCAATCCATCATCAACTTGCTTATGTTAGTAAGTACTCTTGATCAACGCAACCAGCCGTTTCCTATTATTGCACGAGCATCCACTATTTCGTAGCAGTATGCGCTGGCTCATTAATGCGCTCATTGGTTACCCTTTGGATCACTGTCAGCATCAGTCATTCTTGAGGATGAAGTGTGAGTACGCGAGTGGCCGAACTACGCTATAAAGCATGTGGTTTTCCAGGCACTAATGAAAGCCAGGTTGCTGGTGCAGAGCGCAAGGGAACATGTGATGCACTATGGAGACATAGTTCTGCTGGTAGAGATTCAATGGTAGTGAACGGATGCTCTGTAGGTATGATGAATGGTCGCAGTAAGTCTTGCATGCCCTAAAGGACATATATACTAGGAAAATGCTCAAGAAGCGTCGAAACTTGTTGGGAATAGGTTCCCTAATTCTTGATGACGCTGGGTTGTCAAGTGCCAGATTAAAAATAACAGAAAAGGAGCAAGATTTAGTCCTTCGGGAAATTAGGCATCTCAGCTGGCCTCTGATAGATCTCGAGGATAGATGATGATATCCCAAGAGAACGGGCGTTCTCCCCCTTCGGGCCATTTTTTGTTAAACATTCAAATCTGATATAATGATGAATTACGCTGCGGATTCATACAGCATCGAGTAAGCTATTATGAATGAAACCATGGAAAAAAAATACATAGCAAATGGCATCTGACTTGAGTGTCTTTGCAGTGGCCGAACCTTTGGAGAGCGAGAAAGGGAGAAATGCAAATAAACCCAACGACGAATAAATTGATGACAACAGACCAAATTATAAAAGAAATCACCGCCCAAACCAGGCGGACCAACCTCTCTCCTCGACGGGTTTCTGAGTGGATATGTTGATCTCGCTCTGTCGTAACAAAGGTGTTTCCTCGTCCGCTTCCCGCTCCGCCACAAGCCTGCCGATCCCAGACGACACGATGTTGCTCTCCGCCGCCGACTCGAGGGCATTCGCCAACGCTACTCGTACCGCAATCGGGTCTTCGGATTGCGTGGTCACGAGGCCAGGCATGGGTTCGTCGTCCTCAAGTACAAATGGTTGGGGGTCAACCTCTGCTGTTGCTTCTACAGCGGACCAGGATGGGGGAGGGAAGTCGTCGGGATTGAGTGGGTTTCCGAAGTCATCGATACGGAGCTTGCGTTGACGGATCTTCCAAGCGATGCACATGAAAAGGAGGCAGCCTTGGAGGATGGCGGCTACTGCGAATGTTATCCAGCCTGAGCAGAAGAGAATAACGTGAGTCTTGTGTTTGAGTTTTTTGGTCTTGGGCGCAACAGAAAAACAAACGAATGAAGGAAAACTCACTGGTCCAATTTGTTCCTGGTCTAAGTACAATACTAATGACCATCAAGATACCACCGGGAGTCTGGATCATCATCATTGGTATACTCAGCGCACCCACTAGCTTCGTGCGATACGTGTGCAGTAGCTGCGGTGCATACTGTACAGCTGCGAGCAGTGCAGAGCTCACGCCGAGTAAGGTAGCCCATGTGGCGGTTTGCGGTGATATTGTACCAGTTGGGGAGGCTGGGGCGGTGGAGAGAAGGTAGATTGTAGTCAACGAGACGAAAGCCCTATGAGCGACGCGACAGGGTTAAATAATGGTGATGTTAGCTCATAAATTAGAAGGTGATTGAAAGGCAGTAAACGGACAAATGAGCAGCAGTAATCCATGCCAGGATGATTGACAGTCGCCATTCTTCGCTTCTGACGGGTTCCTTGGTGTGTATGGGTGTGAGCAGCTCAGTCTCTTCTGAGCCTTTGATGATATATTTCAAGTGTTCCGGGTAGTACATCATGTACAGCACAAAGCTAAAAATATGTTTAATGAACTATGTGGGTCTCCCGATACAAGAAATGGGCGACGCACACGATGCCGAAGCAGAACCATTGCAATCCCACTTGTACCACCCCAGCGGTCATCTCCGCACAGCTTCCAAAGCTCTAAAAGTATAAAATACTGGTTAAAGTAACATTCACACGAAAGAGAATATCCACGAACCACGACGCGACAGCATTTCACGATGGGCGCCTGAAGGGTGATCCTGTTCGTTCATATTGTGTTTGTGTTACTCGCAGTTGGATACTTCAAGAAGTGACGACATACATATTGAACATCCCCGAAGCTGCAGATGTTGTCCCTAGAAGCAAAAACACAGGACTAAAGCCCTCCGACGACTTTGCATGGATAATACGAAAGTGTTGCGGCAGGTACGAAATGACAAGGCCACAACAAAGCCCGAAGGTCAGGAATGCATTGAACCAGTCGTGATGCTATGCGAACTGATGTCAGATTACCTTTGGAATTGTATTATCGATTGAAATCTCACCGGCACACAAGTATCCGACATCGAGGTGGGTATAGAGGACAGAGGAGTACTTAGTAGCCTGAGGAGACTAAGTAGGAGAGGAGCCACTCGAGTTTGCTCACGGTTGTGTGACAGAGACGTGATTTGTGTGACTCGCCCAACCGAGATAAGATAAGATAATTCTGAGGTGCCTCGAGTGCCGCACTGACACAAGGGGCAAACCTCAAGGCAGTTGATGTTCAACTGCCCTTGAGTCGTTTGTAAGTCGGTTATCAATGCGTTTGTAGCGCGGTTATCAGGTCGTTGTAGATTCCGTCGAAAACCTTAATCCAAAGCAGGCAATTATGCACGTGATGCCCGGGAACTCTTCGCTCAACCAACATTACGCCTTGGTTGTGCCCTGTCTTCACTCTTACCACAACATAACCCCCGCCTGGCCAATACTTTTACGATGGTCGTCAACGCCGTTGATTCCTGTTACAATTGCGAGGAATAATGAACCGATGAACGTAAGAAGGAACACGTCGGAGGTGATTTGACTACGCCACCGAGGCTCGCCCACGAAAACTTCCAGCACCCAGAAACCTACAGCACACCCGCTGTAGGCAGGGTCAGCCCTACGTAAATGCCTAACACAACAAGGATGCAGTTCCGTGAAAGACGCCGTCAGAAAACCAGCAGCACAACAACAAACGCTCTGCATGGGAGATAAGGCCTACGAGATGCGGCAGAACCACAGTAAGCATCAGTCGCCTTATTGTACAGGAACTGCTCCTAACCACTTCGATAGGAAATGCCTCCACCCCTGTCTCCACTTCCGCCACCCCTTCCGTTGGCATTCTCAGTGCTCGAAAACCCTCCTTTGCTTCATCGGTCTCTTCTGTTGCCTCCGTCTCGTCATCGGCAGTGGTCGGCAATGATGAGGACAACAGCAGCATCAACAGCAACGACAGGAATTTCGACCAGCTATCCCCAGCCCCCAGCACTGCTAGGAAGGCATCAACCTTCAAGAACATCTTTCTCAAGTCGTCAACGATATCTTCTTGCTTGGGACCGTTGCCCCTTCGCAGGTTAGCTTGATGTACGGCACCTGCTCCAACACCCTTACTGGGCACCCAACTCTCACCCTGCAGACGCAGACGTTTTCTACCAGGTTGTTCGGACCCAGTGCCACTGCGACGAGCCTGAACCCTGCTGTCCTGCGTGGCAGTGGCTCAGGGCTGGGTAATTTGGCTCCTGGAGGTATCAAGGCGGAGTGTTCGAATACTCCAAGCAGGTTTGTGATATAAGTTTTATTTCTCTTGCGCTACTATTAATTAATTTCCTCTCTTCCTAATAGTACAAGTGACCCCGACTGAAGAGCATGCGCAACTCTCATGGTGCTGAGGGCCGCACTTCACAGGTTGCACCCGCCCGAAACCGTCCTTTTGAGGATACCCCTTCTGCCTGCACCTCGCCTGTCTGAGGCCTCTCCTACCCTTGGCCCTCATTCGACCACCCAGATGACCTACGAGTACGGGTACAGCTCTGCCTCATCATCGATGCTGCACTCCAAGCGGTCCTCGATGGAACTCCCGTTCAGCGCGTACAACAACAATTGGACGATTAACCTGGGCCCGCGCTCCGGCGGTCTGGGAACATGTTCTGACACCCACCGATGATGCCTCAGAGCAACACCGACAACGATGCTCAAGCACCGTGGGTCATTGATGGTGCATCACACAAACCGAAGCAAGAGGGAGGTTGCGAGAATATTGGGTTGGTAGCATAAATTGGAATCAATCCATTGCTTTACGAAGTAAATATAAAAGAAATGCATATCCTATTCACCGCTATCTGTCAGATCGATATCTTGCTCGACTTCCTCCTCCTCCTCCTCCTCCTCCCATTTCTCAAGCTGTTCCAATTCTTCCTCGGTAGGGATATTGTACTCCTTTAAGACTGCATCTCCATAGGCCTCCATGAAATCCTTCTCTGGCATATTCTTCCATTTAGCACATTCTTCCCATGTCATACAGAATTCCTCCAGGGGCAGTGCAATGTGAATGCCATCCTTGATATAGTTTGCACGTTCGCGAAGTGTTAGAGCATTATTCCAGTAGATGGGTTCAAACCAGTCAACCGGGACCTTCTTGGGCAGAGTTTTGAGCCTGGAAGGTTTTGAAGGCTGTGGCTCTTCCCGCAGGACGTTCAATAGAAATTCCCACTACCCATGTGACACCTTGCATGACTAAGGTGCCATCACTGATGGCATAGCCTCACGAGCTCGTGGCGGCTATTTTTACCCATTGGCAATGGACGAGCTCGTGCTAATTAAGGGATGGGCAAGCTTGAGGGAGATCAATGGATGAGCCCGCCATCAGGGCCGATGGCCGAGCTTGTGACCATTGGATGCATGGATGAGCTCTCGTTCCATTGATGGACGAGCTCGTCAAATTGGTGTTTTTGGGCCGGGGGGGGGGAATTTTGTTTATATATTATATAGATTCTGCCTCTTCTTGCTCAGTAATATATTTAATTGCTATGCCGGAGCGATTTTACATCAGAATTTGCAGTGGGACTGCAAATCCAGGGTACCCCTGGGTATTCATCAGGGAAACCCTCATGGCGGCCTCAAGGCAGTATATAATGTGCATATTTGAATTTCAACGTTGTCCAAAATCATGGCAAGGAATATGTCCACGTCGCTTCTGGGAGAGTATCTGCAACGGGCTCTCCGAGTGGAGGTCGATAACAGACATACAATCACCCAACCGGAACACATACTGTACTAAATCAATCAATTCGTCAGTAGGTGTGACCTGTGACCCACCTGACGAAATTATGAATTCGTCAGGTGGGCCTTTGAGCTGTGACCACTAAAAAATTTCGTCAGAGTGCCGAAATTTGGAAGAAAGAAAGGCTGAATCAGTGGAGCATCATATTGGTATTAGAATGACATTAATGTGTGGCATTTTGGCGCAATGGTCATGATCCACAAAGCTTTTAGTTAGATGACTTAGACGAATTAACAATCGGCTTTCAAAACGGAAAGCTTAGGAAAGCGGCAACTAAAGAGTGAACCAATTTTTTCACCTCGACACTGATTGTGCTCAACGCAAAGCACTCAATTCATGGACATCGACGACGCTGAGAACGACATAGACTTTCAGCAATGGATTCCAATGGAGTTAGCTGCTGGTCTTCCTCACGAATCCCTCTCTGTTCTTGATTTAATTTACTTCCATTTGCCGCCAACTTTGCCGCCAACTTCCTCCTTCGCGAAGCCCGAATGCTTTTTTGACAGCAGCGAAGTCAATACAACAGACAAGGACAATATATTCCAGCTACCAGTTCCCCCCCAGCCGTTATCAGGGAATTGGAGCGAGCTTTGCCAAACGCAATACAAACAGGACATCAATCAATCCGATGTGCCCACATTGCATCGAATACAGACAAGACTTACCCATTGTGGTTGATCGCCTTCTGGGCTGCTGTGTCTCGCATTCATGCTGCGCAAGAGGTGTGGGCCATGGCAATCGATAACCTGCGAAATTTGCGTCAGGGATGGGAAAAGGACGGCAACTCAGAGGCTGTGAAAGTCGTCGAGAACATCTTGGACGCACTCACGGTGATATCATGGGACCAGGATTTGAAGGGGTTTGGCCGCAATGCTACAGATGATGTCACCAAACTCGCTTCCTACATGACGAAAGATTGGCTGACAGGCGAGCATGCAAACCAGATGCTGGAGCTGCTGAAGAATGACCTCGAGCTGCACGAGATTCCATCAATGGAAATAGCAAACACATATTTCTATGAGAAGATCAGGGATGGCTTCAAACAGGAGAGCAACTACACCTCGGACAAATCATTTCGCGTTTATCGCCACATCGGACACCTGCTCGCAACCAAAGACCTCGACCATCTCGCATTTCTCGCCAATCTCTCACGAACCCACTGGGTGGGTGTTGTCCTTGACTTCCGCGAACACATCGTCTGGTATGGCGATTCCCTTGGGCAAGAAATTCCTGCCGAAGTCAAGGATGTTATCAACTGGTGGACAAAGTTTCACAGCGGCAGGAGCTTCACTTACCGAAAGCTTCCAATCACCATTCAGAAAGACTTCTTTTCGTGCTGTCTCCTAGCCTGGAACGCCATCGCTGTCTTTTTCTCGCCAGATCGAGAAGATCTGATTCCAGCGGACAATGTAGCATTTGGGCGACTACAGGTTTTGCTACGGATAATCCGTAAGCATGAAAGTCAAACGGAGGTAAGAAATCACTTACATCGAGAGGACTCATTGAACTAATTGTGTTTTAGCATACAAAGAATCTTGAGGATTCCTATGAAACAGATCAGAGCGACATAGAAATGAGCGGGGATGACAACGAATTTAAGCCTGACGAGGCGATGGATACTGACTCAGACTTCGAGAGTGTCAACGGCGATGACGGCGAATCAGACTTCAATACTGAGACACCCGGCCCGAGCTCTCAGTCGCAATCCTCTGTCCCAGCCACATCGATTCCAACCACATCGACCTCAACCACACCAGCTGCGAGCACATCTACTTCGAGCAGCACGGTTGCCAGCACCTCGACTACAGTAAACTCGTCACAAGCCTTGAAGAAACGAACATCGGCGATCGCAGAAGGATTATCAATGGCAAAGCCTCGTGGACTTTTTGCTTTCAATTTCACATCGTGCACGAAGGAGGTCTTCTGGGAGCAGCACACACAGGAAGAAGAAAAATGGAAAGCCAAAATGGACGACGAACACGATGCCACAGACAAGGCTAACCAAATCAAGTTACTCAACGATCGTGAACGTGCCAGGCAACGCAAGCAAAAGTCACGGATGCTTAAGAAAAAGGGAGAAATTCAGAATGGGACCCGTAGTCCAAGAGGAACAAAACGACGGGTAAATTCACTTACCATATACCTATAATCATTCTTGATATTGACAAACTACCAGGTCATCGAAATGCAACTCGCTGACGGCCCTTCATGGAAGACAAGCTCCTCAATTGCAGAGCTCTCTCGTCCAGCGCGTGCCCTAAAGCTCAAGTTTAAAGAAGAAAACAGGAAACCGCAAGGACGGAAGAAGAAATTACCTATACGCCCTGCTAAATATCACAACTGGTTTACACCCTTTGCTTGGTTGCAAATCGAGAAGGCCGCGAAAGCTGCAGGTTGGAAGATGAGCCCGTCGGCAATTGTTAAGGCAGCCCAAAAAACTGACCCAGTGATTTTTGCTGGCTTGCGGAGGACAACTGTGGATTCATGGATTGACCGCGCGAAAGGCCGCCCCCAATGGAAACAATCGGTGCTCGCAAAGGTCCAGAAGGGTAATGATCCTGGACATAGAAATGGTGGTCAGCGTGGTGTCATTGTACGTTCCAAACTGATGGATACCTTGCTATACGCTAATCATAAAAAAATCCAGGACCGTCATCCGGAACTTGTCGAGAAGATCAAGAAGAATCTCCGCCGGTTACAGGAGGAAAGCGCACCTCTAACTGTTGTAACAATGCGAGGTGTTATGCTCGCAACAATCATTGTGATGCAGCCTACGATACTGGAGCTTCCTTTCCGCGACGGATCAACATTCACAGCCTCTGACAATTTTGTTCGGCGATGGGTCAGACGGCATTTGAATTGGTTAGAGCGCAAGGCTACTCGAGCTGCTCAGAAGCTACCGGCTGACTGGGAGGACCAATGTGAACGCTCAACTTTCCGAAAGGTGTACAGCATCAAGGAATATGACATACATTCAAAGCTCTATGTCAATTCTGACCAAACTCAAGTGGTCTATGCACCTGGCGACAAGATGACATATGCTCCAAGTGGTGCCAGGCAGGTCTCGCTTATCGGCGGCGATGAAAAACGTGCATTCACGGTGATGGTATCGGTCGCAAACGACGGGACCCTTCTAC
>JADNRV010000221.1:0-78490 GCA_015499995.1 Flammula alnicola | reverse complement strand
ATGGGCCAGCAGTGGTCAACTGCAGCAGGGGGAGGGGGAATATAGGGCGACGTTAGTGGGCATCTTGGCCGCTGCATCATCAGCAGCCCTCGCTACACTCATGCATCTGGGGGTTTGTCTGCGTGGTCGTCATCATCGGGTTGTTGTCGGGTCTGTAATCGTGGGGCATGAGGTGCGGTGGCACGACGAGCCATCGTAGCTCAGCGACGTGGCGCTCCCTGCGTCCTTGTGTGGCCCTCATCTGGTCACCTCCGTGGTCGCATCGTCGTCGTGTCGGGGTCGTCGCGTCGTGGTCGTGGTCGTCGCATCGGTGCGTCGTGGTCGCTGTCCGGTAGTCGTCGCGTCGTGGTTGCCTCTGTGGTCGGGTCGTGGTCAGGTCGGTCGTCGTGTCGTGTCGTGTCGGTTCTTGCGTCGGTCGTCGTGGTTTCGCTTCGGTCTCCAGTCCGGGTGGGTCAGCGGTCGCCTCGTCGTCGGATCGGCGTCGGGTCGGTTGTTGTGTCTGTGGGCACGTTGGTGGTCGCATTGCGGTTCGGACCGTCGTCGGGTCGTGGTCGGGTTGGTGGTCTCGTCGTCGGGTTGGTCGTAGGGTCGCGGCCGGGTCGCGGGTCGCCTCGTCGTCGTCTCGGTCGTTGCGGCCGCTCACCCGCCATCAGAACGACATGGGAGCACGACATCGTGCTCCCGCTGCCATTCGCGTCGCGTGCCAGTCATGGCGGTCGCGTGGCGGGTGGGGGTGGGGTGGTCGGTCGCGTGCGACGATGCCGTCGGCGTCCTTTCAGTGCCCGGCGGGCACATCGTATCTGCAGGGACAGAATGGGAGGTTAGCTGTCGTTGCGTGTCGTCGTTTACGACGTACCTTGCGGGCCTCCCATTCCTGGGTCCCCCCTGCGTATCCCAACACCCCCGGCGGCGTGTCCCTCACGCGCCGCGTCGTCGCGTCGTGCTGTTGCTCGGTTTCGTGGATCCGCGCCGTCGTCGTCGCCTCGTCGTGTCGTCGCCTCGCCGCGTCGTCACCTCGTCATGTCGCCGTCGCCGTCGCCTCGTCGTCGTCATTTGCGTCATCCGGTCGTCGTCGTGTTCGTCGTGCTTGTGGTGGTATCGCCGTCGATTTGGGGCGGCAGCAGCGAAGGGGGGTCATGGACGGCGCCGCTGCGCGTCGTTGACGCCGCAGAGCGGGTGGTCCGCATAGAGATGTGGTGGTGGTGGTGGTGAGCATGTGTGGTGGTGGTGGTGGTGGGAGCGAACAACGTTGGTGACGTGGCAACGTTGCAGCCGCGTCACCATCGTTCGGTACCGGTTGCCGAGTTGCCGAAGGCGGTCGGTATATATACAACCCAAATTGATAAATTATAAAACATCGCCTTGGTGCAGGTGGCTGGAGCGCGGCGTTAATAATATTCTGTCGGTCAGCGGTTCAATTCTCAGCTGTGGCATTTTATTTTATTTTGTTATTATCATTAATATGGTAAGGGCAAGTCCGCAAAATCCATGGCATTGTCCACAGATAGTCCATGGACTCCACACCCAAAATGGACATTGTGTGGACTTTTCGTGACTTTTCGTGGACTAAAATTTGCAATTTGGCAGGTTTTCACCAAAATCAAATCTGAAAAAAAATTGTAAAAAGTCCACGGATTGTCCGTGGATTCCGTGGAGTCCGTGGAGTCCACGTGGAACAGGTGGGGGAGTGTAAAGACCTCCTACTACCTTACATTATGCGAAAGCATGCATTTATGTGTGAGAATCTACAGGAAGACTCAGGAACAGAATCGGGCTCAGATAATCTTGATCACTCAGATTAGTGTTCCAAGAAAGGACAGTCAGAGGAAAATAACTGCAACTAAAAGATTGACGAAGCATGTAAAAAATCCATACATCTTTTCTCTCTATAACAAAATGTCCAGTCGCTCCTCATTCATACTACGTGCCCAGGAAACCCTTCCATTAGACTCTTACTACATACTGAATAGCCGATTCTCGCTTGACCATTCCGTCCCTGCCTCCCACAATGACAACTCATTCAATTACCCTTCAGTCATCGCGACTGACGTTGACAAGCCACCGCCATCATTAGAATCCTCTTCGACAAATGCCTCTCTTTCTTACCCACCCACGGCGCACCTTGCTGGAATGCCCAAGGTTGTAATCTCTCGAACAAAAACTCCTGCCACCGTTATTCGCACTTTGCCTAATAGATTGCAGGATGAACTAGAGGACTTCACTGCTCAAATCGCTAATGAACTATGCTCAGTGTTGCCACCTAACAACACTACTATGGAGCCTCCAACAGATGAAGGATGCCCCTATGCTGCATCTTTGCCATTAACTGGCCGGCTGACCATACGCTCCCCTCCAACTATCGTTGCTACATTCCTGGACTACGTTGGAAGAAGCCCGATGACGTCTACAAAAAGAATCGAATCAGACCCACACCACTCTTTATTCCTTCAAATGCTATAATCATCGTCACCTTCACTCATGCCTTTCATTCTACGATATGACAATTTATTCTTGATGCCAAACACCTTCGCCATACAATGGATCTACAAATTGGAACTCTGGTCATTTTCTTAGAAAATGAGGATCGTCCTCCGAGCTGACAATACTGCTACCACCTCACTTGCATCCGGCTATATGGAGAACAAGAAAGTTACATTGAGGCTGTTGCATTCAACATTGACAACACTATTCACATGGAAGGAAGCATCAACATGCCTCCTATCGTCCTCCTTATCCCCAACGCCCTCCTTCACAACTTTCGACATCAGATGAACATCGCCCGAGCACAGCAAAACATGGTGAAAAGACTCTACTTGTTCAAGACCATGTGGAAGAAGAAGTTTGGATCTTTTCAGAACCAGCAGTACCGGCCGTAGATAATGCTGGCATCTCGACATCAACCAAACCTTTTTATTCTGTATTTTTTTTAATTATTCACCACGCTTTTTCTTTTATGTTTGTATATGATAGCTGAGTTGGCGGAAGGAGAAGAACAGTAAATATATTCGCACTCATGTAACTCTTTTGGACACGGACAAAGTTTATCTTGTACAAATATATATAAATTTCTTATCAATTATTTTTACATCAGTGAAAATGAACAGAAACTTTGATTCTGACAACTGAGGACAGTTGAAATCTGTTCCCTGCAGATGTCAGGCGCTGACTTTGTTTGGAGTGAAACTCTGAATCAAACCGCTCACCTTCACTTAGCAAAAATAATAATATTATTGTAATCACATGACAGGACACTTACCTAAACAATACTATGTGTACAGAGAGACATCTGTGCAATCGCTCAGTGCTCAGATGACTGTAACCATGCAGTCGCTCAGTGCTCTGATGTCGGTATCCAGACAGTTGCTTAGTGTTCAGATGACTGTAACCGTACAAATGGTAAGCGCTCAAATGATCACAACTGTGCAGTTGCTAAGCGCTCAGTAATCATACCCATGTGCTTGATAAGCGCTCAGTGGTAAGCGCTCAGTAAGCATAACTGAGGGCTTGGTAAGCTTGACTGTGCAAAGCTGCGCACTTGATAACCATAACTGTGCAGATGAGTAATAATCTTACCAATAACACTCTCAGCGCTTATTCAAAGCACATTAAAGTCCTAGCACAGCCACTAGATAGAATTAGTATAAATAACTGACTGTTTCCCCTTGAAAATATCATCATACCAATTACCACTTAAAGTTATCAATTGACTAGCGCGAATCTAAGTCTATCTGTAAATACAAGTTCAACTGAGAGTTGAACTTATCGTCTATTGAATTCAAAGAAGTATATCGTTACTTCTTCAGTCTTATCATCTTCTGAATTACTTAACGTCACTTATAAGAAGTATACCGCTACTTCTTCCGTCTTATCGTCTATTAAGAAGTTCCTTCGTATTACTTCTTACGTCTTTACGCTCTACAACTGTCCATCTATTAAGAAGTCCCTTCGTATTCACTTCTTAAGTCTACGCTCTACGTCTCTCTGTCTATTAAGAAGTCTCTTCATACTCACTTCTTATGTCTACGCTCTATGTCTTTCTGTCTATTAAGAAGTTCCATCGTTTACTTCTTACTTTAATACGCTCTATGTCTCTCTGTCTATCTAATAAGAAGTTCCTTCATTAACTTCTTACATCTTACATCTTTCATCTTACAACTTTTTGTTTGACTACAAAGAACTTACTGTCAACCAGGCTATCCTCTTAAGCTCTAAGTCAAATTTAATTTATCTCATTTACTACATAAGTTGAGATATTTGCATTTGGAACTAATTTCTAGAATAAATTGGAATAGCCCGAATAAAGTACATTCCAGTGAAACCCAAGTGAACATCTTTTCATGCTGACAGCAGCAACTGCAAGGTCATTTTTGCAGAGTCTCCCTCCGATATGGAGTGGAGCATTCACCAGGAGGCTCATGACCTCGTGTCGGGGTTTCCAGGAGTGCACGTCACCCCGGATACTCCTCTGTCAGTCACATGGCTCAAAGCCAAGGCTGACCAAACTGCGAGGGCTGTCTGGAAGACATCAGTTGATGAGCAGCCTTTCTTACTTGGTTCCAACTTTCTGGAGCTGGAGGATCTAAAGAGTAATTCTCTCCATCCAACCCCATTCGCGGTGGGCCGTGGCTTGAATCAGGTGGCCACAACTCTCAGTTGTTCACCCGCATGTGCCGTACTATCACGAATCATGCTCCAATCAGCTCGTATTATGAGCGGTTCAGAATTGATGACCCATTGGCTCTCGGGTGTACATGCAGGGTCTATCCTCAAATGTGCGCTCATCTTTTTGGGTGCCCCAAGTTCCCGATGCTGCCTCACAGGGCACCACACTTAGTGTGGGGTCTTGTGAAATTCCTGGAAGACAACGTAAATGTGTTTGCTTTCAACCAGCCTCCAGCTGGAGTCAGATGAGGAACTTCAGATGGGGGATGATCCTGGGTTCGAGCAGGGCCGCGGTCAAAGTGTCCTGCTGCCCGCAGCAAGTTTCTGCATTTCTGCGGCAAAGTTCTGCAAGTGCCTAGGGCCCTGGTCGTTCCAGGGCTGGTGACGTCGACTCTCTGAGCCGGCGTCATGCACCATTTGCAGAGGACCCAACCTGGTCGATGGCGGCGGGGGCTTCGGCCCCTGCTTAGCTATGACCACGTAGATTTTACTGGTGAATCGGGGAGGGCCTGGCAGGCTCTTCTCAGATCTGGGTGACCCCCCTGTCCCCCAATACTCCTTATTCATCGATCGTGCAGTAGCATTAACAACGCCGCAACGTCAGACCACCTGGGCTGCAAGGTCCATTATTTGGGTTTCAGGCTGCTGCACAGTCTCGCCTGTGTCGCGCTTGTGTGCATCACATGCTTCCCTGTGAGCGCCCGTCTTTCTTTTGTAGTTATAGTGCAGCATACAATTGTATTAGTTAGACAGCCAGACTGCTTTCGTGCACCAGTTTTATAAATTGTTGATTATTGAAAAAAAAAAAAAAAAAAAAACCTGAAGGTTTCCACCAAGGTGGACCTAACATGGTTTGCAGACTCCAAAAATCCCTCTATGGTCTCAAGCAGTCTGCGCGTCAATGGAATATCAAGTTGCATGCTGCTCTCACTGAGATGAGCTTCAAATGTGTTGAATCTGACCACTCTGTCTATATCTATTCTAATGGAGACGTCAAGATCTTTGTGCCCATTTACATTGATGACATTACCTTTGCATCCAAGTGGTGCTATTGGTTGGGGCAGTAAACTGCAAAGTCTAGTTACTTTGTCCACTACTGAATCTGAGTATGTGGCTGCAGTTGAGGCTGGCAAGGAGATTGCCTGGATGCGCAATATCCTTGGTGAATTTGGCTATATTGTTGACCAGCCATCTACTTTACACATGGACAATCAGTCTGCTATCAGTGTGTCCAAGAATCCTGAGCATCATGGGCACATGAAACACTTGGATCTGTGCTTTTACTGGCTTAGGGATGCTGTTAATGACAAATGCATTGCCCTTTCTTATATTCCTACTGCAGAACAGATTGCAGATATTCTTACCAAACCACTCCCTGCTCCCAAGGTTCAATTTTGTAGAGACCAAATGGGCATTAGGCCTTAGTCTCTTTCTACTTTACTGTTATCTATGGACTCTGTAGTCTACTTTGGAGACTTGTGAGATCATGGGGGGATGTTAAAACTGCCTGCACATGTCTCCAAGTTATCTTATCTTATTTTATCTTATCTCTTATCTTATCTTATCTGCACTTCCTCCTTTTCACTTGTTGTGCATTTGTAGATTAGATTCTTATCATGTTCTAGATCATCTCTAGATGATCTCCAGATCATTTCTAGATCCTTTCTATTTTGTATATAAAGTCTTTTGACATTTGCCAGAAGTCCTTAGTTACTCACTCTGGACTTCAGGCAAGTAGTTAGTATTTTGCCCAATACAATTAGTTACTCACTCTGGACTTCAGCTCATTGTAGCTCCTGTGTCCCTCACTTCGAGTTGCTCATATTAGGCACACAGCTGCATCACATGTTCCCATGCTTGCCATCTTTAACAAATTTTGCAATATATCATCTTTTACCTATGGAATATAACCGAGACAGAGAGACTATAAATATAACCGAGACAGAGAGACTATAATGCACCCAAGTTAGTAGTCTAAGGCCTAGCTATGCGACTACTAGTTGTCATATAACCTGTGACAATGGTAATCAGACACGGTTCAGAGCTAGCTGAGTCCATATGATAAGCCGGGAGACAGTTAAAAGTTATCAGGCAGTGAAATATAGAATGCATAAGTCATAAATGACTAGCGAGGCATAAACACACCATGGGAAATAAATAAAAGACTTCTGAATGCTTCGGAAATACAGTACTTTACCTTGCCCCACAGACTCCGGGTGGAGTCCAGGGACTCCAGATGATTCTGGTGGAGTCCGGGTGGAGTCCAGATGGAACATACTTAACCTTGCATATTTCCACTTTGAAGGAACGGAGTCCATCCGGAGTCCAGATGGATTACAGTATATTTGAGCAACAAGAAAAAAAACCTCTAACTTATTATTCCAGATGGACTCCAGGTGGAGTCCAGATGGAGTCCAGGTTGCAAAGAAATAATTTAGGAACTAAACAATTTTTTGGAGCTTATAAATAAAATTCAACTAAGCTATCAGTGAACTATACAGTTTAAATAACCATCAATCATTTGTAAATACTAACATATGTCAATACACTAAAATACACTTCTTTTGCTTGATCCCTTCATATGATAATACACTAAAATACACTTCTTTTTGCTTGGTTCCTTCAATCTTCTACATCCCAATGTCTTTCTACAACATTTTCCTCACTTTCATCCCCTTCATCGTCTTCATCAATACTTTTCATTCCTCCACTGATTCCTCCCAGAATGGACTGGAATCCGCAGGAATGGACTCAATTCCGCAGGAATGGTGACCGGAATCCACAGGAATGACCGAAATTCTGGTTAGAACTTCAACTTGGCGGACTTAGACAGAACTCAGAGAAAAATATCACTCAAAAATTTTGCATCTTTCAGGAATTGAACCCAGAGCCCCGGAAGAAATCCAGTAGCTAATATCCCAGACCATTTAACCATTAGACCAGAGAACTGTTGCTACCCTACCAAAAACATCGGACTATATACCCTATCTATCTATAATATATTTGTAGATTGCATAACCAATTCTGAGAGATTCAGGGTCAATGGGGTACCATCAGATTCAGAATTTTAAGGAGATTACAAATATGTATATGTCATCTCACTCGGGTAACTGAAATCACCTTATTTGGTCTGTTTTGGGGACCGTGGGAACTTTTTGCCAAAAAAAGTAACTGTAGAGCATGCTTCCAGAATCACAAATATATCAAAATCATGTGACTAGCTACTTTCGTCATCGAGAAAAACGCAAAAAACTCGCCCGAAGCCGGCGGTTTTGAAAATTGCACTTGCTAAATATGGAATATTTTGATTAGAAATAGGTCCCACAGTTTCATTTTGATGTCATTTTATGTAATAGTGTGATATTTTCACATTGTTGCTAAAAATAACCATATTTCCTTTTTTGGAAATAACCGGATTCCGATGGCCATTCCGTTCCGGCCATTCCTGTTGGGTATTCCGGTTGCAGCTCATTCCGGTCTGCATTCCCCCGGAATGAAATTTCGCATTTTGGCTGGCCTCTCAGCCAAAATGACCCAAAAATTATTCCTCCGGAATGACCGGATTCCGCAGGATTCCAGTAGGAATCAGTGGAGGACAATAAAGACCTCGTCTTCATTGTCATCAATCTGATGAGGTGTTTCCCTCTGAGCTTGTTTTTGAATAACATGCTGAGTGTGATAAAAAAACATAGCATGCAAGAACCAGTCAAAATTTCCAGTTTTCATTCGTTTAAGAATTGATTCAAAGCCACCAAGCCATGAATTTAATTGTTCACATGCCTAGTATTTTGTCAATTTCATATACAGAATTTTAAATTTAATAGAATAACATACCTGTGTATTGAAGGCTCATTGGTAATATAGCCGTCCCAGTTTATCTTCAGCCATTATTATGAGATTTGGAGCAGAGCCATTTAATGGACCAGGATTGCACCATTTACGACATAAGTAGTCTGATGTTCGATGATTGATGTAATGGTATGAATCAACAATAAAGCGACTAGTTTTCTGCCACATATTCCAACTTCCATTTGCAATGCTTGTTCGAAGTACTTTGCAAGCTTTATCAATGCAAATATAATCTGGTCAGGAATCCTCAGTTGGATATACAGTGCGCAAGAAATTCAGAATATTGGTGGGTGATTCTGCTCTATCAAATTTGGTCCATGCGATTACTACACCGCATGGTGCACAAATAGTTTCAACGCAGTAAAATCGGGCAGGACCAAAGTAATGATCTTGTGGAATTTCAATATCTTCATCCTGATCATGAGGTTGAACAGTTCTGCGAATACCAGGCTGCCAAGGCATGCTTTCTTGAGGTCTTTGTATCATTTTCTTTACTCCTGCCAAGCTTGAATGACTGTGGTCAAGTTTATATTTTTTCCATTCTTGTTGATGAAGATGGCATGCTTGAGTATTGACGACTTTGGTGTTTGTACAGGTACAGATACGGCATCTATTGCCATATAGTATTTCATGTTCTGTACAAAATGCACCTCCTCTGGCATTTTTTAAATCCTGAGTACATTGTTCATATGCACAGTGTGTGGGGCCCATTACTATGCCATCCAATACAACCATTTTGACTGGTGCATAATCCACATCCATAGCATCCACATTAGCAACCATATTGAGGTTGTTTGCTCTTATTTGAGCTGCCCGTCGCTCTACAGCAGTCTCACGTGCTGATACATCTGCAAATTCTCCAGCTAGTGCAGGCACATTACTATTCTCGTCTGCTCCAGCTACTGCCGCAGGATCATCATTTGCCATAAAATCTGCAGTAGCTTTGTATGCTTGACTGCATTGAGAACATGAATGTTCCTTAGCAGGTTCCAATACTCCAGTGTTTCCTAAGACTGCAAATGCTTCCACTACAAGTTCTTTGATGTTTAAATTTTCTCTCAACTCCAAATTGATGTTTTTAGAGCTAGCAACTGTTCTAATTGATTCCTGAACAAATGCCTGCCAAGTTAGACGTCGCGTAATTTGGATATTAGAGCTGGTAATAGAGTTGCAATCATTCCAATACTGTGTGTATGCAGCAGCAGACACATGAAAATTATACATTCCACTTAAGACTGAATGTGAAAAATTCCGGTCGACCCACATAGACTGGCCAACCTTTAGAAATCTTGCAGAATTCAAGTAGCATTTGTTCCAGAGACCATTTTGATCTTTAAAATGCTCATGATCGGCATGATAAGTGGTACTGCAATGGGTGCATTTTCCTGTCAAAACAGGAACATCTTCATAGACAGTATTTCCTTTTATCAAAGTAACCAATGGAACATCCCTTGTTCTGGTTGCTTGCAAGAGACCTCGAGGTTTACATTCTGCATCCATACAAACAATACTATCTGGACAAATAGTATGAACAGCCTGAATTGCATCATATGAGACTGGCAGTAAATTTCCTTTGAATTTATTTTTGTGATCATATGGAGTAAGCTTCAGCAATGTTGCAAAAGCATCAAGTTTGGTGGACAGTTTTGTGGCTTGATAGTTTTGATCAGGAAGAAATTCTCCATCACAGAAAAGTGCATTTGTATCAGTCTTTAATCGATGCATCATAGCACGTGACAGTGATCGAATCCATCCAGAAGCTAAGGTTTTATTTTCATCGTCATAAATTGGATTTTGTTGACGAGCATGTAGGCTTAGCAATTCTGGATTTTCTGTCATTGAAAACAAGACAAGCAGTACAGTGGCCAAAGAGACTTTAGAACTGAATGTCTGTTGTATAAAGGTGCTGAAGACACTGAACGATACATCAGGAAAAGCTTGTGTTTGGGGAGCAGCAGAAGCAAGTGGAATAAATGCAAGGCAAACCAAGAGCCTGAGAAATATTGGCAGGACCGCAGCACGTGATAGAGCCATCACAAGACAGTACAGAGTGCATATAAAGCCAACACCAAGATAGCCAAGAGAGGTCACTAGAAATCCAGAAAGAATCATAGAAGGAATCAAAACCAAGCTATAAGTACATAAAATGGAAACATTAGTATCATTTAAAAGAAAAGCAAGAAAAAAAGCCATATATGTGTATATACAACTACTGCTTACTTCCTCTTATGAGAACGTTGCTTTCCTTTGACCGAGCGGTCTTCTTCAGTTGAGGGGGATCTCCTTTTCTTCACCTTTAATTTCCCTCCATTCTCCACAAACTCCTTCAAATCAAGAAATGTATAGTCCTTCTTTGCAATACCCCAGACCCTTCTATCCTCATCTTCATCAGCATTCTCATCTTCAAGCCAATCCACCAATTCGGGAAAGTTGGCCTTGACAAGTGAAAAATTCGTGGCATAATTGTCGTGCCAGGCAGATTTCCCGATAAAAATGTCGATAACCATGAATTCGGTGTACTTTGGAAGATCAATTGGCCAGTTGCCTGCTCCAGAAATACTCTTCGCAAGTTTGAGAGCTTTCATACACTCCAAGTAACGTCCCCAGTAGAATCACATACCCTTTTTGGCGCGATCAGTGAAAAGAGGGTTGATAGAAAGTTCTTCAATGAGACGTTCTCGAAATTCAGGACTGAGGGTGTTCTTTCCGATAAACCAGGTATTCGAGGAACCTTCCTGAAACATGGGTGGAGTATCAGGATGTTGACTAGATGAAACAGTACGAGAGCCAGAATGAGAGCCAGGAAGTGAAAGGGAACGAGCAGAATGAGAGCCAAGACTAGAGCCTAGACGGCCAGCAAAGCCTGGCAAGTAAGAGTTGCTTTGGTCAAAGGTTGTCTAAAAATATAAAATATCAAAAGAAATTCAAGAATAAATCACTTACATAACTTACACCCAAAATGCGAACAGTATTCTTGTTGTTACTGTCCTTCGACCACTCAATATAGTTGTCTCGGGTGGGTTGACGCTGCATGATACTTTCAAAGCAACCTTGGGCGCTCCAATCACCGTCATCAAGAATGAATAAACGGTAAGCAGGCTCTACCATGAAATAATATTAATAAATATCTTGAAAGAAACATCAACCACGTACTGCGAATAGGAGAGTAATCTCTTGCACCTCTCTTAACAACATCTTGAACAGTCCGGTACTCCAATACATCTTGAACGGTTACAGTGAAGGAAGGCTTGGTATCAGCGATATCGATGTTGGCAGGATTTTGCTCAGAAAGATACAAGTAAATCTTGCCCTTTTCCGCAGCATAATCGGAAAACACATTGGCCTCCTGCCAGATATCTGGTGCGTCAGCCATGTTAAAGTTGTTTCCATGAGCACGACCTCGAAAGATGCCACCGGTTGAGCAGGACGATCCATGAGCAGGTATATACTCCTTAGACGGACTAGCCATGTGGACATCTACCATACATATTAATCTAAATAATATAGAATAAATAGAAATAAAAATAAAAATACCATTGGAAGCAGCCCCGATCATTGCGAGACGGGGTCTGAGACTGGCTGAGGTGGTTAGCACAAAGAGCAGCATGCTCTCTGGCCCGACCTCGAGAAGAGGTAGTCACATCTTCTTGTGCTTCATGGGCTTACCCACCCAAGTGCGAAAGCGGGGGTCGGGTGGTGTGATGCTACGGGTATGAGCAGGGGGCGCGTTGCGGTTGGGCATGTTGCGGTTAGGCGTGTTGCGGTTAGGTGTGTTGCAGTTGGGCGTGTTGCAGTTGGGCATGTTGCAGTTGGGCTGCACGTCGGTGTCGTTGCTGTTGTTCGCACCGCGCTTGCACGATTTGGCTAGCGCGTGGGCCTCGACGTCGTCGGCATCCGCTTTGCCACTTCCTTTGTTCGCGGTACAGCTCCCGCGTTTGGTCTTCGGGCTCGCGTCAGTGCTGTCGTGCTTGTCGGCGGCAGTGCGTAGCTGGTGGGCTCTGGGCCTGGCATTTGCGTTTGCGTCGGCGTTGGCGTCAACGTGGTCGTCGTCACTGGCATGGTCGCTGGCATGCTCGTCGTCGTTTGCGTGCTCATCGCCGTTTCTGCCGTCGCTGTTTCCGTCGCTGTTTCCGCCGTCGCTGTTTCTGCCGTCGCTGTTTCCGTCGTCATTTCCGTCGGCCCCGTTTCTGTCGCCGTCGTTTCTGTCGGCCCCGTTTCCATCATCGCCATTTCCGTTGTCGTCGTTTCCGCCGTCCTCATGTCCTCGTGCCTCGGCGCGCTTGCCGCATTGTCTGCGGGTGGCATCGTTGGCCGCGGCTGCTTCGTCGTCTGTACTGGCGCCATTGTCAGCGTCGTGGTCAACCTCGCGGTGTCGCCTCGACGCACGGGGAGCTGCGGGAGGCAGTGCGGCAGCAGCAGGCGCTGCGGGTGCAGATCGATGGGCAGGCGGGGCGACGATGGTGTAGCATATATAGAACTTGACAGAGACAATTATTCACACTGTTCAATGAACGATCATGCAGTGAGACTTACTACCTATGTCAATACGCTGATGCTGCCACCATGACTTAGGGTCATGATCACCTTAGGTGATGCATAATGAAGTAGTACTAACCCACTTTCATCCACCAAATCAAATTGCCAAAGATAGACTCACACAGCGGTCAGTGCAGGAACTTGTACTCCTTTGACTTTGACATCCTATGACTCTATAAGCTTTAATTTTATACTGAAGCATTTAAGTAACTTGATATTTCAAGCATATCAAAAACAAACTTGAGAACTTGGAAGCTTTCTGATTGCAAAATTACACTGAAGTTCCGCATTCCATGGCTAAAAAAAGGCATGATTCTCAAGCTTACCTAGTAATGACAGAATGGTGCAGAAACTCAACTAGTAATGACAGAATGGTGCAAAAAGTATATAACTTTCATCTCACATTAACAAACAGGCCACAGTCCCATCTACGATGAATGTCATTCACGAGCAAATTTTCAACACCTATGCCACTTACAATGAGGCCCTTGGTTGGTCTCTTGACTCTGAGGGGTTGACAGATGGCTTTGAATCCAATGAAGGCCACCAGCGTAGCAACTCAGACCATGCTGTAGACCTGGACTTTTTTTTTTTTTTTGTTTTTTTTTTGTTTTTTTTTTGTTTTTTTTTTTTTTGAAATCGACAATTTATATTCCGCTGCTCGTACACAGTGCGGACTCTAACTAATACAAATAAGTATGCTACAATACCCAATGCAAAAGAGAGAAATTGGTTGCGCAGCAGCCTGAAACCCAAATAATGGACCTCGCAGCCCAGGAAGTATGGCTCTGCGGTGTTGTTAATGCTACTGCTGATCTGGTAAGTATGGATTAAAAGGGGGGACAGAGGGATCACCCAGATGTGAGAAGAGCCTGCCAGGCCCTCCCCAATTAAATGGCAAAATCGACGTGGTCATAGCTAAGCAAGAACCGAAATCCAAGCCGCTGTCCACCAAGCCGGGTCCAGAACGGCACAGCGAAAAGCCCGACCCTGAAGGGTAGAGCCTCCCTAATCAGGAGCGACCAGGTCCGCCAGCCTCTCAGCCTTTGACTGCACTGAGCCAACACTCACGGGCAGTGAGTCGCTTTGACCACAGCACCGCCTGCAAATAGGATTACCCCCCATCCGAAGTCCCTCATCCGACTCCTGCTGGAGGTGGTTGAAGGCAAATGCAGTAGCATTGTCCGTCAAGAATTTCTCAAGACCCTACACCAGGTGCGGGGCCCTGTGAGGTAGCATCGGGAACTTTGGGCACCCAAAGAGATGATTGCGCGTCTGAGGATAAACCCCACACATGCAACTGAGAGCCAACAGATCATTGATTTTGAACTTCTCATAATATGAGCTGATCTGAGCATGATTTGTTATTACACAGCACATGCGGGTGAACAACTGAGAGTTGCAGCTGCCGACTTCTAGCCACAGTCCTCCGCAAATGGGGGTGGGCCGGAGAGGATTACCTTTTAGATCCTCGAGCTCCAGAAAATTAGAGCCTAACATATGGGGGACTTCATCAACCTCTGTCGACCAAGCCTTCCGCGCTACCTGATCAGCTCTTGCCTTAAGCCAAGCAGTAGATAAAGGGGTATCTGGGGTGACTGTAGACCCGGACTCAGATGACCCTGCCCTGGCTTACACCCCCAGCTCCCTCTGGACAATCAATTATGCATTTCTTGATATGCCACCTGCTAGCGCCAGTGACAGCCTGTCTGCAGTAGAATCATCCACTGGCAACATAAGCCTCCAAGTCCCCAACACCGGCGTTAGCATGGCGGCATCTTCATGAACTGTCCCACAGTCTAAACTTGGACTCCCTAACCAGGACAGGCACTTATCCTTTAACTGTGCTGTTCAAGCGTAAAAAGGTGTGTTTTCTATCTATGTTGCCACTCCGAACAAACTTTCCAATAAAAACTAATTCATGATGGTCATTATACTGCAGTTGATTCCGTTAGACAAATCTCATCCTCCAGTACCACAATCCCCTGCACTTCTTGGTGTATACAGAAGATGGAAGCTAGCAAAAGACAAGAGCATTTTGACCAATGTACTCAGAGGAGATGCCAGTGTATGTACTGTGGCTCTTTTCAAATGATAGCAGTCAGTACACTGACTTCTGACTTATCGTATGCTATGGATAGACTTATCAAATTCTAAGTGCACCAATCTTGCGCAAAGACCTCACTGCCAGTGGTCATCGCCACGCATCTGATATATGGAATCTGGGCTGGGCACTTGGGGATGTTATGCTGGAACAAACAATAGTCAACATTGTTAGCGGAAACAACACAGTCCTGGAAGAACAAGTCGAACACTTTTTGGAGAAGGTCACCAATATCTTCCCTCATTTTGCCATTCAATACGACCAGTATGAGCATTTTTTTTAAAAAAAAATATCACTAACCAATATGGAAGTTGCAAGGCCCTGCCATTGGCTGAACTCTTGCTTCATTGCTCTGGCAATGAAAGTCCTGCTCACGATAAGTGGGACTTTACTCGCTCAACAATCAAAAATAACATCTTTGTGAATTATATCTGTGGACAACTGCTTGACCTTGTAAGGAATTTCAACTATGCATTGCTATATTCTGCTAATTAGAAAACCCAAATAGTTGGAGCAATTTAGAGCCAACTTCTTTTGCAAGATGCGCATTGCGTCTTTTGATGTGTTAAAGTACTTTCCTGTATTGGACCACTTTGTTCCAGCATGGATGGATTTCTTTGACATCAACACAACTGCAGAGCTTGGCTACTCTATTATGCAAGCACTCGCCATCCCACTCCCTGAAACTATAGGAGGGACCGTCATCATTCACAATGATCATATACCCAGCAAACAGCTCCTGACTTGCACTGCGACGGTAGCGCTGTTAAACAAAATGGTAAACATCTTCGGAGCAGAAGAGTTTTCATTCTTCTTATCTCATCGACAACTGGGACATGGACTAGACATTCCAAAGGTGATCATTACATTGCCAGCGGCATTTGTAAGTTCCTGCTTTAAAACTTGACCTTAAGCTAAAATCATTTTCACTTGATAGATCACCTTTGCTGTGATCTTCATGATGCAAGCAAAGTCAAGAAGAGGGATAGATGCAATTCTGCTCCCCTGTCTTGATGAATTGTTGTCAGAAGAAAAGAGAATTTGGCAAATTTATCGTGTTAACATCCTTCCGCAGATCAGGGTTGCAGACTCTGATCTGAATGTATCATTAGCAAATTTGTGCCGTGATCTTGAAACAGGGAATTTTATGAATGACATAGCCCACATGGGTATCGAACAGTGTCGTCGTCACTTGCACAATATATGATTTCTTCCGAACTTTCTGAACTGGTAGTTACAGTAGTTTGTCTTTGTAGTTGTGCAATTTCGTGTTACAATTACAACTGAATTAGTCTTGCATACTAGCTGTGTCTGAAAAGAGTATTTCGAGGAAAGAAATTTGCAACCAAACTTGAATAAAATGTTCGATGGTCCGACCACCCAGGTGCGACCACCCAGTTGTGTTCAGGCAACTTATAGCCATACCTAATCTATTATCACAGAAGTCATGATCATAGCTTGGACATAGGAAATCTCTGCACAGCTCTGACCACTCCTTTCCCCTTGTAATGTATATCAGCCCCACCTGGGGCTTCACAGTTATGTAGAAAGAGACATAAACCATAGCCGGAGTCATCTGCTGCTGACAAGTCACTGTCCGAATCATTCTCATGGTGGCTGCTGGATAGTCTCTGTGTCATATATCAACTGCACTGCCCACATACATAGAATATGGCCCTGAATATGTCCTCTGGAACACCCATGGAATGATCGCTATCATGAGCATCAAGTAACCAAAGAAAATATGTTCATTTAACAACGTCCCTTGGGTCAGAATCAATGGCTGGTAGCTCTGCGTCATCTGATTGAACATGTCAGGCTAGTATATAAGTTAGTAAAATGAGTATAAAATTAGGTGTCTGAGTTTACAGAAGAGCTCACCATCTTGTGAGCATGGGCCTCGGCATACATGATAGGGAATTGTTCTCGTGGTCATAAAGTTATAGCAGACCATGCATTTTGAAAACAATCTCCAGAAGTCGGTTTCTGCCAGTCCCTGTGCTGGAAATAAATCCAAGCTATGTAGTTGGGAAAATGCTGAGATGTGAACTTCATTAGGATCGAATGCAGGAGCCTTGCCCATATCCATGATGTTCAATTTGCCTGACATCACTTGGATACCAGTGTCAGTACTCAGAAGAAAGCATTGACAGCCAAGGCTGCAAGGAATTATGTTTATTGACTCTTACCAGGTACATTCATGGATTTGCTTTCTTTGCAGACAGCCTGAGGCCTTTTAAATTGAAGAGGCCCCAATTCCAATAGATCAGAAACTGCAAAGCACACAAGTCAGAACAAGATAGGTTGATAAATGGAACGGTGGACCCTCAGCAGTCAGGAACATACTTTTTGTCAATATATAATCATGCTTGCACCTTGCAACCAAGCTTCCGGATATCGTTGGACTTTTGAGATGACAATGTGTAAAGAGGGTCGGGGATCGAGGAGAGCAAGGAAGCATGTAATGTTGGTCTTGTTGTTTTATGACTCGTGCATTCAGACTTGGGACTCCTCTCCTCGGAGGAGAAGAGTCAATAGTCATGAGCTCTGTTTCTTGCCAATTCCTGGGTTCTGTCATAACTCTTGAAGTTTGAAAACAGATTCAAACAAAACTGTACATCCAGCTAATTGGGTGGTCTCTTTATTATATATTGTCCACAACTTGGACGGCATTCCATATGACTCCAAAGACAGCAATAGTAGTGCTAGCAGCCACGTCTCAAGCTAGGCTCAGCCTCCAACACTGCGTCGCTGCAGCCTCAGACTCGCTGCGCAATCCAGTCATCATCAGTGATAGACGCGGTTGACAATTAGCAAATTAGCAAATGCTGTGACTGCTGCCAGTGAGGCTCAGGCTTTCTGCTGCGGCAGAAGCAAGCCTCAGCCTGATGATGGGCAGAGCGCAGCCTCAGCCTCGTGTCCAGCAGCTGACGAGGGAGGTGCTTATGCACATCACGCTGTGCTAGCTGTGCTGATTGGGTGGCATATGGCCTGCACATTGAATACCTGCCCATTGAATAGATGGACACGTGGAGGGTGATGCTGATGCTGCTCATCATTGTCTACTCTTACGATGAAGCTGCGGCATATGATATCTGATATGGGATATATCATTAAGATGATGTTCTCTGTGGGCTGTTGGTCAATGACTTGCAGGCAACTCATATGCTATGGAATCTTCCAGTCAAAAGCAAAGATGGAGATATTATGAGCCTTGAGTCTCTGCAAATGGGATTTCTGATTGAGTAGATAGTTGCCCATTGTTGATTTCACTATCTCTCATGGTACATCTTCATCACTTGCCTTGAGTGTAGATCTCATTAGGCTCATTTGAACATAAATGCCATACATTTGTTTGATAGCCTTGATCAACTGCAACCAAACTGGAACTATGATGTGATGTCAAGTTTATTTGTAAAGTTAGCTTGTTAATTGTGAATTTGCATTATTGTTGAGTTGACTGACTATAACACCTCCTCATTTGTGTCCTTTAATCTTGCTAAAAGTGTTGAAAAGTAAATTCAAATTTTGAATGTTGTCGCCAATTAGCAAAATCTCAAAGTAGTATGTTGTAGTGTTCCTAATATAGATATAGTTTCCTATTGTAGCCATATTTCTATGTAAACATGTTTAAGTCTTGCATTGGGTCTCTCATTAACATATGTACATGTAGTTTACATTACTTTTGATACAGCGATACATGTTGAACTACTAAAACATGTAGATAGTTTATATTACTGTTTGACACGGCATCAAACATCGAACATTATCAACCCCGAGCACCCTGAGCACCACAATTCCTATGAGCTGAAGCCGTGCCCACTGTCGTTTTACCACCACTTACATTCACCATATCCTACACTCTCCTCATTCACCCTGAACCATCCGCAACCCGCAGCAGATCTAACGCCATTCAGGTCACTCAGTTCGAGCTGAACAACATGCTCTGACAATCATTCAAACAAGGTTCAGAACAGGGATACCAACTCGATTTAGCTGACACAATGAAGAAACTCGAAAGCCAGTATAAGGACTGTCTCTTCAAGGTATTCAATGATTTCACGGAACGTGAACAGGAATCAAGTGACCATGCTTTCAAGGATGGATATGCCACAGGAATACAGAAAGAGTGAGACTGCATCTGACAAGCCTTCTGATCTGGATGTCCCTTCACCTCTGCTGCTTGTTTCTTGCCTTTTACTCCAGCTACTAATTCCTTCCTCTCTCGCCACTTTTCTGACTTATGTTCAGGCACTAATCCATGGCGCAGCTTATCTCAATGTAAATGGTGTGGTCACCACCACCCAACAACACATTTTCCTCAATATCAGCAATCTTCATTTATTTCTAACATTTATTCTTCGATATCCAGAACCTCGCTACAACCAATCTGGTCCTCATGCACACCTGAACAATTGCCACCTTCTCTTCTAACACCATTGGATTGGGACACTGACCCTGCCTGTCTGAGCTTAGCTGTGTCTTGAGAACCCTAGGTTGGGTTCATCCCTTGACTCTGAAATCTTGAGACAGGGTTTCTGCGTACGCAACAAGGATGTTGCTTAGTTGAAGGGTGGTACATGTGGCAGTGCAATCTGGCATGAGCTGCTGATGGATTAGATAGCTAGATTAGATGCCATCAGAGGCAGTGCATGTTCATACATAGACCCCAGTGACTGCATAGTGAGCGTATAGTGGAATCCATCCTTGCCTCAGCCCACTATGCTATACAGTGCAGCCTGCTTGACTCGTCTCCGAGCCTTCCATCTGAGACTCCAGCTTGATTGGCCTAGTCCACCGTGACAAAGTAAAGAAATTGAAACTATGTTGGAGGACTCTTCTTCATAGATTGAAAGCCAGTCTGGAAGAAAATTGTGTAAAATTGAGGCCAGGTAATAAATGGAAACAAGAAGAATATATTTCTCAACAGGGCTCTAAACTCTATACTCGGGATAGGCAGATAAATGAGATTGTATATCTATGGCAGGGTATAGTCTACCTGGACCATCCAGTGCCCTCCATCGCCATGTGATAGTCTGGCACCAGTGACCCAGGATGCGTGAGAAGGCATGGAATACTCAACAAAGGATTTACACTCATTGCCACTGCAGGAGTGTTTGATTTTTCCATCTGGGGTGGCAGTTGGTTTCCATGCCTTCAGGGACTTGCACCTAGGGCACTGAACTGGTATATCATTGCTGAACAGCTGAATCCTGAGGTGCGACCAGATATATCTTGTAATTGTCTTGGGCTTAAAAACTACAATGTGCATATGGGCACCCAAGACCAGGTGGTCGTGCATTATCACCTTGAATTGTGTTTTCGAAAGGATAAAGAACTTCTCAGCGACACTGAGAATGAAACTTGCAGCGAAAGTCATCTGGAAATCTGCCTGGGTAAAGGCTATGATATGTGAAAAGCAACCACTGAGATTGAATGAGCTTGGGAGGGATTGGAGCAATGATTAATAAAATACGTACATTTGAGAAAAGCTCTCCAAATCATTGAAGGATTCCTTACATTCAACGATAGAACCACACAATAGCATGACCAGCATGTTGGATTTGCTTCGTTTTAGTATTTTGCAGAAGCAAGGGGGAAAGATCCATTCGAACACCTAAATTGAAAATATGTCACATTATGAAATAATAAATGGAGGATATCTTTACTGTTGAAATAGGCGCTGCTCCAATGTTGTCAGGCACAGTATGCAGGTCACCTGTATGGGTCCAGGGTGGGTCCTATTGCTTCATTGAAAGCAGGAGGGAGGTCTGTTACTGATATGGGAGTGAACTCCTCATATAGTAAATTCATGTCCAATTCAGATTGTGTTGACTTGCTTGAGTCAAGTGAGAGGTCCAGTTCTTGTGGTTCTGCCTGGTCTATTGGTCTGGGTTTCGCTAGTCTTGACAAGGCTTTTTTGAAGAATCTTTTGATTAGCAAGCCATGGGTGATACCCATGACTGCTTTTCGCCAGGTTAGGGTGCCCTTTTGCCAATTTACATCTGGGTCATTCTTCCTAAACCAGGGTAGACCAAGGATGATCTTCTGTCTTCCCAGCCCTGTGATCATGAAGATTGTCCGTTCTGTTCATCCGTTTACCGTGAGGTCCATTTCAACATAGTGAGTGATGGATCCCTTTTTGTTCAGGGTTCCGTCTACATTTTTCACTGGGATGGGTCGATCGAGTTCTTTGAGTTTTAGACCATTATTCTGAGCATGGTTGTGATCCATGAAGATTCCGCCTGCTCCAGTATCAAGGAAAGCGGAGGTTTCAATGATTCTCTTATTCTGATTTTCACTCGTGAGGGAAACAGGGATGTGCATGGATTGTTTCTCTACGTGAGCTACTAATACAGAATGTAAAGAGAGGATGGGCAAAACATATGTTGGGATGAATCACCGTTTCAAAAATCCTTCAACTCCTCGTCTTCTTTGGTGTCTTCATCGTCATAGTTGGCCAATTCTTTTAATTCATCCTGGCTGAACTGCGCCGTCAAGGCATGGATCTGGTTGTATGCATCTCTTGTGGAGGGCTTCCGGTTTGTGGATCTGTCCTTGTCGTAGGATTTGTTGTATCCGGAGGTCTGTTTGCCTTTCTTCTTTGGGCAATCACGGGATATGTGTCCATTCTGTTTGCAGAAAAAGCAAGCTCCTCAGCGCATAAGGTTGTTGTGTTCATCCATTGTCATTGCATCCACGTCTATTGCATTTGGGTCACGGGTTTGCGCGGGGGCTTGGTAGCAGGGTATATAAGTGTTCCTCCTCCAGGGTTTGTCTGCTTTCTTCATCTGGGTCTGTTGTTGCCCTTCTTTGCGGGTACTGAATTTTTTCAGAAAGCGATTGAAGTTGTTGTCTAGTTTTACTGCTTTATTGTACCATTCTGCCATGGTTTCGGGAACATTTTCACTTTTTAGAATACTAGCCAGGAGTCCTTGGTTTAGACAGTCCTGGTAGTAGTTGATTTGGGCGACATCGCCTGCGATTCCTGTTTTCATGAGGAGGATCTTGAACTTTGCATTGAGTTCATCTGCTGATAATTTTCCTTGTCTCAGCTTTTTGAGCTGGTCCAGGGAGTCTCCTTTTTCATCGATTGGAGTGAAGGCCTTGGCTAATTCACTCGTAAAGTTCCTCCAGCTTCCAAAGACCAGGATTCCAGCGACAGTGCGATCTTCGATCCAGGCTTGTCTCCATGCTGCTGCATCTTTTTCCGAGAGAAAAGACAGGGCATAGGAGATTTTCTTCTTATCCATGTCATAGGTGTCATCATTGACCCCAAGGTACACGGTAAGTGAATGCTGGAAGGTTTTGAACTTGCTTTGGGTACCGTCAAATGTGGCAGGAGGATTAATGCGTAATTCCTTTATAGAGGAGTGTCTGAGTCTTTCATGTAAGGGTGCCACGGGGGCAAATGCCGGGTTTGATCGGGAAGGTCGTTCTTTGGAGTGAGATCGAGATGGCATCTCATAGTCTCATTCAGGTTCAGTTGTGTCACGAAGTGTGGGTCTAGGTCCTCAAGTGCTTGAGTGACTTGTTCGATGGCTGGGTCGTTTGTAGTGATCAGTAGGATTGAGACATCCAGTGTGGACCCTTGTATTGTTTCAGGGGTTTCATTAGAGTAGAGTCAGAGTATTCGACATTGTGGTCCAGGGAATTAAAGACGTTATGCTATTAACTTCCGGTGCTGATCAGGATCTTTCACCTTGTACAGCAGTTGTTCGGGTCTTCTTGTTTGAGTAAATTCTCAATGTCGTCTTGAATTGAGATTAAAGGTTTATGCCTTTATCTTGAGGATCCAGATGAACTTCGGGAGTTTGGTTTCAGGTTTTATAGGTTCGGGGTGCACCTAGCTGAATAGAAGGTGCGGGTGGTTTAACGAGCTTGATCTTTTGTTACGGTCGTAGCGAAGTGTTGCTAAAGATAGATGTGATCTATATTTAGTGAACGACTACACAACTGTGAAGTCAAGTGTCTATGTTTCAAAGATGTTCAGAATGCCGCTGGCGTATTGTCTGAAGTCGAGCTTAGAGGTTTCAAGGTACCGAGTAATCCAGATAGATTCTCAAGATCAAGCTAGAGAAGCTATCTACTACAAGTGTCTGGCTTTATAGTATTCAGGCATAGGGCATTGTTCCGAACAAAGAACAATGGCGGGAATAAAGAAGCATTGTTCCGAAAGAGGAACAATGGCAAAGGAGAAGAATAGAACATATCCAAGCAGACGATATAAGTACAATGGAGACCATATCAGGAACAATGGAGGAGATATACATTGTTAGAGAAGTAACAATGTAGAAAAAGAAAGAATGTCCATTTAAGGGAACCAAGGCCATAGTAATGTGAGTACTACATAGAGAAGGTTCAAGAATATCAGGGAAGGTATGAGGGGTGAAATGAAAATGGGCGGTCGTAACAGCTGGGATTAAACTCGTGCTGTCTCACAATTATGTTGCAGTCTGACAATTGGCTCGTGAGCCAGAAATCAATCTCAGTCCACCAAGCACGATGAAGCACGATGGCTTGTAATGCCTCGCGAGCCTCTGCAAGCTGGCATCAAATCCATGAGAACTGTGATGCCTCACAAGATTTTCCCTGATTTAGTGATGATGGAATTAAACATGCCAGTTAATGCATTATTAAGAGGTGGTATAGTGGCACAATTGTAAGCACCACCTAGGACAGCCCCATCTCCACTGTCAAGTTCTGTATAGGAATGGAGATTGAGACCACAAGTTCTATTGTGACAAATTAGTAGATATCAAGATGGAATATGTATCACACCTACCTGCTTAAAGTGCACAAGGCAGGCTCGAGTTGTATCCCAAGTTTCGATCCCAATAGTAGATGCTTATGATCTATTCCCTCGAGTAAAAAGCTAAACTGTCCATGTTGCACTGTCGTCACATCTGGGTGATCTCATTGCATTGTGAAGGAAGTCAACGTGAGGATGCAAACCTGCACATAGACAAATGTCTTGATATCTCTAAGGATGAAGTGCCTATGATCAGTACACCAAACAAAATTGCAGTGGAATAAGCTCACTACAACACCTTGTATCGCTCTCATTTGTATCACAAATTTTCCACTACAGTGGAGGATAGTGATGTTGCCATCTACATAGCATTACATAAATAGGTTTACGGACCGATTAACATAATAGCTTTTCCAGTCATGACTGTCCCTCAATGTGCATGAAAGACTGATTCTGTCTGGGTGAATTTTCCCCAAAGAGAATACTGGGATCAAATAACAGCTTCTGAGAATGAGACTGGGGTCCACAAAACCCAACGAGTCCTCATCAGCCATTGATGGAAGAGAAAGATGAGAATCCCAGCCAGAGCAGGGTCTAATTTGGCTGTCAATTTGAAACCAATGTACATGAAGAAAATCAAAATGCATGGGTTCATAATTCTTCATGCCCGCACCAATGTAGATCACATTGGCATGGTATATTCCAAGTACGCAACCATAGATGAAAGGATCATCTGGGTGGCTGATGCTTCGTGAGAGCTTGTGTTGTGTGATTCAAGATCAGAGAGAAGCATGATGTTACTGTGAGTTGTCCTTGGGTTTATGAATCCTCAGACCACCACACATCATATGTTGTATAGTAGAAACATGCCACTTTATGGTTATAAATGCGATTGGCTTTGATCACAACTGAGCTTTGTGCCATTTGTGCAACAGCTGAATCGGTAGTGCTGGACTCTACATGTTCGGGGCTATTTGGAGCCTTGCATAAATTCTAGGAAGAAGATGGGTTTTCAAATTCTTGATGAGGCTCTGGAATCAAGCATTGAATTGTAAAGAAATAATTCTTTTTAGAACATAGGCTGAAATACCTTAGTAACTGGGCTGTGAGGAGTCTCTTGCACAAGGGCTCCAAGGTCAATGGGGTGGTTCTGCATTTTTCCGATATGGTAATCAAGAGTTGACAACTCTGGCCCAACTTTCTCATGCACAAATACCTCTGCAACCTTGTTTCTCTTGTTCAGATTTTGTCGGATTCGACGAAGACGAGCCTGGCATCGCTCGATACAGCTCAACTGTCTTTCAAGTTTTTGCAGCTTGTCCTTAAATAGCGTGATTTTGGGGAGCAGTGCTCTAGCTCCATCTAATGTGATTCAATTGGCATCAAAATGCACACAAATGATAGCAGCAACATCGCTTACTGACTCTGTTGAGTATGAATCAACAGTTCCATTTCGCTTGATAGTCTCTACATAATCCCCTAATGAATGGTCTTTATAGGTACCTTGTACGATAACCTCGAAGGCTATGATACGGCCTTCCTGGAAATGAAAGAGGAATATAATGATGACCTTCTACTGGCATACATGGAACATGGATTCAATGAAGAAACCAGGGACATATGGATAAACGCAAAGCACACAACGTCCCAAACTTTTGCCCAAGAAGCTGAATCGGAAAAGCCAAAGAAATCCCTTGAAGAAATTATTCCTCATTCTCTTCATGACTATCTGGACCTCTTTGATCAAAAGGTAGCAGATCGCTTCCCAGAATCCTGGCCTTGGGACCATCACATTGACACCAAACCAGGCTTCGAAGAATTCCTAAATATGAAGTTCAAACCAAAGACGTACCCACTGGACCCTACAGAAAATGTCAAACTGGATGAATTCCTGAAAGAGAACCTTGACAAAGGATACATCCGGCCCTTAAAATCTTCTATGGCCTCTCCTTTCTTCTTCGTCGAAAAGAAGGATGGAAAACTCCGACCCTGCCAAGACTACAGACTTCTAAATGAATGGACCATCAAGAATAAATATCCACTCCCCCTCATCCAAGAACTCATGGATAAAATCAAGGGGGCAAAATATTTTACCAAGCTAGATGTCCGCTGGGGCTATAACAATATCAGGATCGCAAAAGAAGACATCTGGAAGGCCGCCTTTACAACCAACCAAGGACTCTATGAACTGCTGGTTATGTTCTTTGGGATGTGCAATTCTCCAGCAACCTTCCAAGCCATGATGGACTCGACCTTCAAAGACATGCTCCTCCTTCTATGGCTAATTGTATATATGGACGACATCTTGATCTTCGCCGACACCATCGAAGAACTTGAAGATCGCACTTGCAAGGTTCTTCAAAGACTCAGGGAAAATGATCTTTACTTGAAACCCAAAAAATGCGAATTCTTCATACCAGAAACAGCATATCTGGGGTTCATCATTGGACACAGACAAGTAAGAATGGACCCAGCAAAGCTCAAAGGACTGTCAGAATGGCCTATCCCAACAACTGTCAAACAAGTAAGAAGTTTCCTAGGGCTTGGAAACTTCTATCGATGGTTTATTCGAAGCTACTCTGAAATTGCCCAAGCCATGAACATGCTCCTGAAGAAAGATCACCTGACATTCGAATGGACGCCGGAAGCACAAGAAGCATTTGACACATTGAAGAAGAAGTTCATGGAGGAACTGGTCTTGATGATGCCTGACCAGACACAATCATTTCAGATTGAATGTGATGCATCGAAGTACGCGACTGGAGCTGTCCTCATGCAACTTGACTCCAATGGCAACTGACATCCTGTATCCTTCATCTCAAAAAGCTTCACTCCAGCAGAGCACAACTATGAGATCTATGATCGAGAACTCTTGGCGATCAAACGGGCCCTGGAAGAATGGTGTCATTACATCTACGGATCACCATTTATCACACGCATCTACTCGGATCACAAGAATTTGATGTACTATCAACAACCCGAAACCTGAATAGATGCCAAATGAGGATGCACCTCTATTTGTCAGAATTCGACCTAGAACTCATACACTAAGCAGGATCAAAAATGATACAGTCAGATGCTCTTTCCAGACGCCCTGACATGATCATAGATAAAAATGACAACAAAGACATAACCATGCTCCCAGACAACCTCTTTGTCGACCTGATCAATCTCAAACTACAGAAAAAGATTGCGGAATCTGACAATGTTGATGTCGAAGCAGCGGAAGCAATCAAATTGCTGCTAGAAGAAGGACCAACAGAACTCCAATGAAATATGGAAGACTGGACAATGGAAACAGTGAATGGGAACACCCTCCTTTTCTACAAAGGACGGAATTATATTCCAAACAACATAGAGCTGCGACGAGAGATAGTAAAATGACACCATGATAGCAACACAGCAGGCCACCCAGGAGAACTCGAGACTTTCAATAAAGTACTAGGATACTAATGGTGGCCAGGACTGAGACGATTCATAAAAGAATATGTCTCTGGATGCCCATCCTGTCAACAATTCAAGATAAATCGGCGACCAACAAAGCCAATACTAATGGCAATTGAGGGTGCCAAAACATTGCGCCCCTTCACCAAAATTTCTTATGACCTGATAACTGATCTACCGATCAGCAGAGGCTTTGATAGTATACTGTCCATCGTGGACTACGGACATATGAAGGGGGTAATTATTATCCCTACTACAAAAACCTCAAATTCAGATGAAATTCGACGACTCCTCTGGAACAATGTCTACAAACACTATGGACTACTGGATCAAGAGATTTCTGATCGAGACCCACACTTCAATGCAAAGGGATTTCGGGAATATCTAAAGCTTATGGGCATTAAACAATCTCTTTCATCGGCATATCACCCCCAATCCGACGGCTCAACAGAACACTTCAACCAAGAAATTGAAGCATCTCTCTCAATTTACTGTTTTCAACACCCAGAAGACTGGAGCGATGCAACGGCAACCCTGGAATTCACGCTAAATGACTGAAAACATGCAGAAAGGACTAGGACCTCATTCGAACTCATGAATGGCATCGCACCTAGAACCATTCCCACTTCCTTCGAAAAAACAAACTTTCCAGAAGTCGAAGCCCATCTCAAACAACTCACTAGAGATAGGGAAGAAGCATTAGCAGCCCATGAACTCGGGAGATGCTGAATGATAGAATGATCTAAAGGAGGCACAATCTCCTTCAAGAAAGGTCAGAAGGTCTGGCTCGAAGCAAAAAACCTAAGGACCACATATCAGACTAAGAAGATAGCTCCGAAACGACATGGACCATTTGAAATTCTAGAGCAGACTGGTCCCATAAACTACCGACTGAAATTACCTCGGACTTGGAAGATTCACGATATATTCCACACTGCTTTTCTTACACCATTCAAAGAAACCGAAGCCCACAGACCGAACTTTACCTTTCCCCCTCCTGACCTTATCGATGGAGAAGAAGAATGGGAGCTTGAAGCTATTATAGCCCACAAGAAAATGCACAGAAAGCTGCTCTATTTGATTCACTGGAAGGGTCACCCAGATTCAGATGACTCGTGGGAACCCCCAATATCGTTCAAACACTCCATGGAAATGTTGAATGACTACCAACGTTGCCATAAACTCCCACTTTCCTCCCCACTCTGAACACCATGAATGCCCTCCGAGCCATCTTTGCCACCCTCTCCTCCTGTTTTAAGGCTAAAAATAGCCAAAACGAGGATACCAACATGAGGCTGATCGTACTAAATCGAGAACAAGGCCTTCTAATTAAGGGAATACCAAACTTGGAAGACCTCGACAGTCTATGCCTACTCTCATTCAACGACATGAGCGATTGGATGATAAGGAAAGAATTAGAATGAGAAGAAGCCTGGAAGCGAGGGGATTGGGAGAAATTAGAAGAATGTGAGCTTATTCTTGGTGACTCGACTCTGCTTCGAAAAAGCTCCACCACCCAGATCAAATGTGAATGACTCTCCACCAACTACCTCCTACCCTTCGCCAATCTCCTCAAATATAAACACTTGAAAACCGTCCTCACCTCCCCAACAAGAACACTTGTAATCCCCACTTTCAGAACCATTCCCCCTCATTTACGCCATGATGACATCAGCAATGAACTCCTGTACTACTGGTTCTTCCTCTGAACCTCTTTCCCCTTTGACTCAGCTCGAATTCATCGAACTCATAATGAATGACCTGTACTATGCCTCTATCATGCAGGCTTATGAAGGATGGAACATCGAGTGCGCCATGCTCGACACGTTCCACGAAGTCCAATGAACCATACGATGACTAGAAGAGGACATACGAGTCCTCCAAATGACCCAGTCCAACATCTTCCATTTCATCATGCGAGGCGATCTCGAACTTAGAACCCAAGAAACCCATACTGAGTACCATAGACACCAGGCCAGATCAGCAAGCAGAATGTTTGCACCCACTGCGCACCCGCGAACTGCTCACAGAACCAGATGCCAGTCCCTCAGATCTTCGGTCGACAACCCCATCCACCTCGACAGAGCGTCTCCGAGAACCCAACATCTGACTCCACGACATCCTCGACCGGCATGAAACAGCCCATCTCCCATCTATCCTGGAGGAGGACAAATCTCCTCCCTGTACCCATTCCCCATGACCACGCCACCAACGGTGTCCAGCTCGACCTCGATCAGCCCACCGAGAGCAGAGAGCGTCGACCTCCGCCTACGACCAAAGCCGATGAAACAAATGTAATAACTGTGAGCAGCATGGACACTGGGCACTTTCGTGCCCTACTTACCTCTGTTCTGGCTGCGGACGACTACAGCTGCATCATTATCTCAGAGACTGTCCGAGCTGCCAACCTGTTCGACCACGTTCAGATTATGATAGCTGGGCATCACCAACACTAGATGGGTATGAGGACAACATGGACCCGGAAGGAACCACGAACACGACAGGAGAGCCCTATGGAAATTGACTACAGGACACAGATGAAACTCTCAACGATGAGGCGTCGTTGCCTAGAACGGGGGTAATGTTACGACCGCCCATTTTCATTTCACCCCTCATACCTTCCCTGATATTCTCGAACCTTCTCTATGTAGTACTCACATTACTATGGCCTTGGTTCCCTTAAACGGACATTCTTTCTTTTTCTACATTGTTACTTCTCTAACAATGTATATCTCCTCCATTGTTCCTGATATGGTCTCCATTGTACTTATATCGTCTGCTTGGATATGTTCTATTCTTCTCCTTTGCCATTGTTCCTTTTTCGGAACAATGCTTCTTTATTCCCGCCATTGTTCTTTGTTCGGAACAATGCCCTATGCCTGAATACTATAAAGCCAGACACTTGTAGTAGATAGCTTCTCTAGCTTGATCTTGAGAATCTATCTGGATTACTCGGTACCTTGAAACCTCTAAGCTCGACTTCAGACAATACCGCCAGCGGCATTCTGAACGTCTTTGAAACATAGACACTTGACTTCACAGTTGTGTAGTCATTTGCTAAATATAGATCACATCTATCTTTAGCAACACTTCGCTATGACTGTAACACCAGCTCACAGCAACTTTATGCTGGTGCATGAGTTTGTGTCTAACTCGCTCTGTGATTGTAACAGCATTGTGAGCCTAATGTCTCTTCAGATTCCACTTGTACTGCAGGGTGAGCTTAGCACCAGATGCTTTCCAAAATGTATCTAGTTACAAGGCATATTAGAGCTCAGATTATCCTCAAAGTCAGACCATATATTTATAGACTGGGTAAAATTGGTTGTGAAACTAGAAACTGCTGTAGCCGCCCTCATCAGAATCCAAGTCCGAGGAGTTATCGCCATCATTGCTGTCATCAGCTCCACTACAGTCCTCCTCTCCTTTCTCTTCTTCCTCCATCATGCCTTCAAATATCCTGTGGCTCGGGTTTCAAGTTTTTATCTGTGTCAGCCGGCAGTTCAACCTCACATCTGCACCTGTAATCCAAATGCCCAATTCTGTTACCAAAATGGTGCATAAGCGATGTCGCAATCTGCAAATCTACCAGCGTGAGCAAAGGCACGATGAATTTAAGTTATTCTGGCAAGCCGGCAAGTATGCTGAATAAAAAGAAATCGAAATAGTACAATAACACAATGGGAAAAATCAGATGAAGCTCAACTTGAAATATCAAATATCGGAAGGACGGACTCAGAGCTATGGTATAAGTATCCTCTGTCCTTACCTATAAGAAAAGCATACAACACTGCTATCCTCCTGCCTTACTCAAGAATGTTCTTCTCTGATGATAACAACAATTGGTCTCTGATGAGTCAGCATTCTCCCCAGCTTGAGTTCTACAAGAGAAGGCTGCACTTAGCTGTCCTCGATCGCCAGGATAGAGATATCAGAAATAATGTTACAGGCCGCCTGTGCTATCCCATTGATTATGACTGGGGTATGTTTTTTAAAACTTTTGTATCTTTCATGCAGTTAACATGATAACCAGGGTTCACACACATCAGTGCAGCATGGAACTGGGCTTTGACATGGCCTGTCAGGAAACCCAGCAGCTCCTGAGGTTGGCTTCTTAAAAGGTCCTCTACTTGTGCACATAAGTCAAAGTTCCTCACAGCTCTGAACAGATATGCTAATCATGAATTTTAGGTGTATCCACATATTGTCATCTCTCCTTCCTCAGCTTGCAAAGAAAATGAAAGATTGGCAAAGACCACATCTCAGCGCCGTGATGTTGATTGCATACGCTGCTGTACAAGTGAGTTCTCAATCTATATGTGATGTGTAATTATCTGATGAGGTGCCCTTTCAATAGATGTTGGATGCGAAATATGCCAAACATGCTCGGACTATCACTGATACTCATTAGTTGTTGTGGCTGTATTTTACATTTCAAATAAAATGATTTTTTGCTTCCAATTATACAAATGTGTGAGCTTTCGGGATGATCTGATAACATATTACAACTGGTTTGAGAGCTTGCATCGATCTCCTGAGGTTATAAAATTCTATCATTAAATTGTGATTAATACAGCAGATCATAACCATCTCGTAAGTGGTATAAAATGTTGCACTGGGCTCATGAGTCCATACTAGATGCCGACTGACTCAGAATGTGGATAAAAGGTTTCATTGCCTGCACATTTCAAGCACAAGATTGGATCAACTCGCGAGGTACTGCAGGCTCGCCAAATCAATGCCTTGTCAATGGGCCTCATCAGCCAGTACAAGCTGAACTGCAATCTGATGTCAAATTGTGCTCCACGCAGTGACTCACACTGGATTTTATTGCCTTGTGATGGCTCATAGGAGTTTTCCCGATTTAGTGATGATTCTGTGGCTTGCCATTGACACGGGCTTTTGGTGCTCCTGATTACTTTGGTTTATCCAATTCACAAATGAGTTCTGTTCACATTCTGGTCAGTGCTCAATGTAGTATTTTGTAAATATGAGGAGGTAGCTTTACGTTGGTGGAGGAATGCCACTTGCAGGCAAACTTTAAGACCACAAATGTATGTATCTCAAATAACTGCAACTGATCACATCTAGATGGACATTAGACTAATCCAGGGGATCCCAGCTCTCCATATAGTAGAGTCTGCTACAGGCTATTTTACATCTCAGATTGATCAATGCAGCATTTGGTGCTGAGCCGCCATTGTCATTTTCAAAATAAAAAGAGAATGAATGTGTGAAAAAGGAAGAGAAGCTTTCTGCCAGTTTATTGCATTCTATTGCTGTGTCTTCCTATGGGTGAAGCCTTGCACTAGGTCTATGCTCATTTATTGCAGGATTCATTTGGTATTCTGATACATGCACATGTCAATCACAATGTCAGTTCTTCCAACCTTGATGAAAGTCTGTATTATGTGGTCACGCCATGTGTATTTTCATTGTCACTTTCATGAAAGGCTCCATGACAGTGTGGGTACAATTAACTTATTTATAATTACCACCCAACAACCCCTTATTGCAAGGAAACACAGCCCTATTTTTTGATGTCAGAGCTGTCGACTGTAACTGCTGAAGCCCACTTGAAACAATGCCACTGCTCCACAGGTCTGCCACACTTGTATCTCATGATAAGCCTTATCAACCAATTGGACAGGCTCTGCTCACTTTTTTTCAGTCTCTCAACTGAGCAGTGTATTGGTGCATGGTTCCAAGGATTGTGTTTTTCCAGAACCATGATAGGCCAGAAGAACATTTGTTCTGAGCAACATTTGATGGATCAGAAGACTGGGGATATGCCAAGATATCACACCATCCATCAGGCAATTGGCCGCATAGGTGTGCAATCACCTTATCGCCCAATGATGAGAAATGCCAAGCCAGCACCACTGCCTTCTGCATGCACGGAACATGTGCACCTGCATGGTATAATGCCATGTGGTATAATGCCACATGGTATAATGCTGCATGCTATTAATATTGCAAAGTATGATAGAGCGAATACCATTCTATAAACTAGTATACCCCGATTCATCTCACACTGTGTTGTTTAAACAATATAATTATTTTACTCTGTAACTACAGCACATGTATCCTCTGATTACATAATTAAGGGACCTTTGAACTATGTTCAATGCAGGTGCCCATAAACAAGATCAATTGAAAATTAAAAAGTGTCATTCACAGGATGCAGAAGTGGGCATCAATTTTACACTGTTTTTGAATAATTTTGAAGATTTAATGCATGCTGGATTTTCAGACAAAAAAGTAAAAAAAAATTGGCTAAAAAAAATTCAGTTGCAGCCTATTATTATTATTAGAGAAACATTATTATAGGTGAAAATTATTTATTTATATACATAAAACAGCAGATGTTCAATTACACCCAGCATCTATTGTTAAGTGAAAGAAGGCACACCCATCCAAAGAAGCAGTGCCCAAAGACCTAGTTTAAAATAAAATCAACAGCCAATTTTCAGCCAAAAAAGGAAATAATTCTTAATAAGGGTGGGTACTGGGTAGGGCCAATTGAACAAAGTTAACTAGCCCTGGGTGTATGAATTGCTGGTCCATCCACTTTATTTTTTATCTAATTGATTACTCTCAGACTCTCAGTGCCTGCTATGTCTTTCATCCTTGCCATTGAAGCATCCTCTGGAGGAGTATACCTTCTGTAGATCTTTTCAATGAGGGTGCCACAGGCCCACAGAGGGATTTCCTGGTGCACCACAGCCTAATGCATATTACAGATTTAATTTTATTCCTTTTAATCTACATTATACACATCCAGGATACCTCCAGGATCCATATCTAAACAGTTGCCAAGGGTGGCCAAATTCAAAAAAATCAATGTTATCCCCATATGACACATAGTACCATCACATTCAATTTGTTTGTCATGCATCACACCCAGCCTTCTTTCCAGGCTATACTTTGAGGTTCTAGGAAATTATCAGTAGATTGGTAGATAGTAGAAAATTGGTGATGGGAAAATATTATGTTATATTAATCCAACTATTTATTAACAAATTCTGTTTTCTGAACCTCTCTGTATGGCCTGGAAGAAAAAATTTGTAAACAAGGGTGCTACTCATGGAGGTCTTTACCCTCCCCCTCAGATTCCTGGTGGACTCCGGGTGGACTCCGGCGGAGTGGAACAGTCCATATGGAGTCCAGATGGACTATTTTTTGGCTGAGACCCCAGCCAAATTTTATTCCGGACTCCTGGTGGAGTCCAGATGGAGTCCGGACAAACTCCAGAGACTCCATGCAGAGTCCCAGGAGTCCACTGGTTTTATAGTGGAACAGGAGTCCCAGGAGTTCAGATGGAGTCCAACAGGAGTCCAGGTGGTCCAACAGGAGTCTGGTGGTTTCCCTTTTTGGACATACTGTTATTTTTAGCAACCATATAAAAATTACATATTATTACATAAAATGACATCAAAGTGGCACTGTTGGATCTATTTGTAATCAACAAATTCCATATTTAGCAAGCACAATTTTTAAAAGACTCGCGTTCGGGTTTATACACCATAGTGCTGGGCTGTTATCTGCCCGGCAAACTCCGAAAAGTCGATTTTTGACTATTCTTTCGAGCTCACAACTCCAAAACCCATGCTATCGCTACGTAGACTTTCATGTATATAGCCATACATCCATTAAATAGAATTGTCTCTTAAGAATTTGAGAAAATCGAAAGACGCGCGCTGGAAAAATCAAATTTTTTGACGCACGAGCCAATGGCAGATAACATGCTGTGCTCGGACCCATGTTATCTGCCATGTTATCTGCCACGGCACATGCTCACTAAACGTGCTCGCGTCAATCATCATTAATTAATGCTTTTCTCTTGCTCTTGTCTGGATCTGCTTGCTCTTCAGCCTTTCTTGGTGCGTAAACCTCCCATACCCTTGTTTATCCTGTCCTGACCACCAGTCCTTTCCTACTCGCGCCATGACAACTCGCCGGCAGCCTGAAAAAAAAGAAGCCAAGGACCGCATTCGGAAACCTGGTGTAAATCCCCGCACGCGTCAGCGCGCGTTCACCAAAAAATCATCAAGCTGTGTCAGGGCAAGGATCATGGTAAGTACATTCTTGTCCTCAGATTAATTTCAAGTGTTGCAAGGTGTGAAACTCGGCTCCAACTTGGCTCCGTGCAGGAAATGTGGGTGTAGTAAGTATGAAATTGAAGTCTGTCGAGGGGTGGCCAATTGTAAGCATTGTACCTGCAATGTTTAGCTGTACTATTTAATTAAATTACATTTTTTGGCTGCACTGGCGCGATAAGCGACGCAGTTGACACAGTAAGAATCAGACAGATATGCGAGGAGTCTTGCTCGGAGGTTAGGGCTATATTGCTTACAAATCTCTTCTTTCCCTTCCTTTTTTGGGTTTTTTCTTCTTTGAGAACCCAGTACTTTGGTGGGAAAACCCGCGTTCGGTCGAGTATTTTGTGTTTTTCTCACCAACCGAAGCATCTATTAATAGGATTTTTGCATATTTAGGGTTTTGAAAGCAGGCTCTATAACTACCTTTTTTGGCAAAAAGTTCCCACGGTCCTGGGACCAGCCAAATAAAGCAATATATCATGCTGACATAATCTGGTGAGAATCTCCTTAAATTTCTGAATCTGATGGTACCCCACTTGACCCTGAATCTTGTGACATTAGTCACAAAATAGATAGATATATTAGAGAAAGGGAGGTATATAGGGCGCTTTTTTTGGTTGGTTAGACAAGATTCTCTGGTGTAGTGGTTAAATGGTTTGTTCTAATAGCTTTCTGGTAGCTCTGGGTTCAATTACTGCTTAATGCAAACTTTTTGGTGATATTTTTTTCTGAGTTTTGTCTAAGTCCACCAGTTGAAGTTGTGTCATTTGTGGACTCCATATGAAGTCCATCCGGAGTTTATATGGAGTCCATGTGGACTCCACCAAACTCTATGTGGAGTCCAGGTGGAGTCCATATGGAGTCCACTTCTTCATAGTGGACTCCACCAGACTCCATGTGGAGTCCATCAGGAGTCCATCTGGACTCCGCCAATTTTATGCAGAGTCCGTGGAGTCCACCAGGAATAGGTGGAGGAGGGTAAAGTACTGTACTCATGGCAAGGGACATTGAATATGATATCCAATCAAAACATGTCAAGGGTGCATTCTGCTATAAGATAGAAATATTAACACATCATAAACCAAGTGTAGGACAAGATTCTGCATAATATGTCCTCAGTACCACATACAGACTACTCCCTTGTGTATACAGTACCTTCACTGTCAAAAATACATGAAGAAATGATCCAGAAACTCAGAATTCAGCCTTGTCTCTGGCAGATAAAAGTTGTACAGGCCATCTTACAAAGCAAGAAACACATAGTTCTATTGCTGGAAGCAAAATAGACAAAACATTGATGTTCTAGATACCCCCACTTTTTGAGCCTCAATAGAGCCTCTAAGTAATTGTTATGTAGGATTTACGGACAGTGACAAACGTGCTGCGAGTGCAACGCTCGACGGCCACCTCCTATATTCCCTATATTTCATATTACTTACGCTCGTGCGCACCTGCGCTACATTATTTCATATTTCGGACTCTTTTATACTCATATATAAAGTTGATAGCAACGTTCGCGCACCTCAGTCGTTTGTCCCCCAAACACTGAGGTGAGCTCTCTTACTTACTGTTCATATTGTCTTAGACTTACGACGTACTATAGTGATTATCTTATAGGTATCTACTTAATGATGAGTCGTTTGTCCCCCAAACACTGAGTGATTATCTTATAGGTTATGGGCCCCGACCCCTGTGCATAAAGAAACTCGTTTACTGTCGATTACCTCGTGCTAAACCCTACCATGTCTTCCACTCCTACGTCTCTTTCCGACACCCTTCCCTCTTCCATTCCCAAGCTTGATGCAAGCGGCTTGAACTGGGCTGTCTTCAAGGTTCGCTTTCAGGATGCCGTCGAAGCGAAAGGCTTTTGGGGCCATTTCGATGGTACCAAGACCTGTCCGGCTATTGCTGTCAAGGAAACCGACCGCGGATGAATTTGCCGCGACGAAGCTGTGGGATAAGGATGAGCTTCAGCGAAGTCTCTCCTTACCAGAAGATCCCGGACTCAACTTGATGCGTGTTCACACGAAGACGACGTCCCGAGCGCTGGAAAGCTATCGTCACCGAGTACACCGAGAAGGGGCCTATGCGCAGACCGACTTGCGCGCACGGTTCTTGGAGTCGAAGTGCCCGGACAAGGCCAACGTTCGGGAGTTCTGGATAGCCTACGTGTCAAGCGAGAAGAGTTAGCATCTGTCGGTGTTGACATCGACGGAAAGATTACCATTCTACCATTCTTTCCTCCTGCCCACGGCTCTCGCCAACTTCGCATCAGCCAGCTGCCGCAGCACGGATGTTTGCCCCTGACAAACGATCTTGCCGAATCTTGATTTCGCTATTTCCGAGGAGTTCGAGCGCCAGAAGACACACGCACCCGGCGTTCTGGCGGCAAATCGAAGGACGAGCGACGAAGCCATGTCGTTGCTTCGTCGTCCAAGGAAGCGAGTGGCAAAGCGGGACTGGAAGTCGAGATCACCTGCTGGAATTGCGGTGAGAAGGGTCACTTTAAGGACAAGTGCACAAACCGCCAAAGACGACTCAGCGAGGAAGGATGGCAAAGGCAAGGATGCCAAGGACTCGAGTCCAAGGCCTCAGGATCTGCCAATGCTGTCCAATCCGACTCCGACAGCGATGGAGTGTTTGCTGTCAGCTGTGAACGAAGACGAGTCCGACGACGGATGTATCTCGACTTCGGCTACCTCGGATGCTGATGTTGCTGACGACGAGGTAGATGAGACGAGGACGGCTGGTTCTCGGAGGTTGCGAGTGATGTGGGGGATTACGCTGACAACGCGTGGGATGCCGATGAAGATGGCGAGCCTATGGTCGAGCTGGAACCTGTTTCGGATGTGCTGAGTGCATCTCTGCACGGACAGGTAGCTGACGACGCACCTCGGTGGAATCTTTGATTCCGGAACCACCCGCCATATTTCCCCCTATCGAGAGACTTCGAAACTCAAGAATCCCTCCAAGCCCTCGGGTGCGAACCAGGGAATTTAGTGCTGTGGCGTTGGCGAGCTCGTTATCGACGTACCGAATGGTGTTGAGGCAGCCAGCTTTGTCTGACTGAGGTCTGTACTCGCCCGAGGTTGGCTATACCCTCGTGTCGATTGGGCGCCTTGACGACCAAGGCTTTACAGCCACGTTCGGTGGTGGAAGTGCATATTGCGCGTCCGAGGGCGATGTGTTGGCCAGGTTCCGAAGAACAGCAAGGGGCTCTATCGTGTCGAACACGAGCCCGATTCGGCCAACGCTGTGCAGGAGAAAATCAGTATCGATCAACTGCATCGTCGTATGGGACATATCTCACCTGAGGTTGCGAGGCGGCTGGTTACCAACCAATTGGTTAGTGGTGTGCGTCTCGAGGAGACTTCCTCTGGGGATCCATTCTTCTGTGAATCTTGCGTTTATGCGAAGGCGACAAGGAAGGCTGTACCGAAACAGCGCGAGGGCGAGCGAGCCATGGAATTTGGTGGAGAGATCCATTCCGATCTCTGGGGACCTGCACCTGTCGAATCGAAAGGCGGAAAGCGTTATTATGTGACTTACATCGATGACAAGACTCGGCTTACCAACATCTACTTCCTCGCCAAGAAGTCTGGAGCTTTTGAGTCATATAAAGACTACGAAGCTTGGTGCGACACCCAGCTCGATGCCAAGATCAAGTGCCTCCACTCAGATCGAGGCGGTGAATATGAAGGGCGCGAGTTCATAATGCATTTGAACTCCCGCGGCACCACGCAGAAACGCACAGTGCACGATACCCCGCAGCAAAACGGTGTCGCAGAGCGCCGTAACCGTGTCATCGTCGAAAGGATTCGCGCTCTCTTGCACGCAAGCGGATTGCCGAGATCGCTGTGGGCAGAGGCTGCCCGCCATGTTGTGTGGTTGTTAAACCGCACATCGACGAAGGCCGTCGATGGGATGACACCTTACGAGGCGGCTTTTGGCAAGAAGCCTGACCTTCGTGATGTCCGCGAGTGGGGCGAGAAGGTGTGGGTACGAGTTGAGGGTGGTAATAAGCTGGGCGGGCGGGTGAAGGAAGGACGGTGGATGGGACTCGACGAGAGGTCGAAGGGCGCGCGGGTGTATTGGCCAGACAAGAGGACTGTTACGGTGGAGCGGAATGTCTACTATGACAAGACGGGGGCATCAGCCTCTCGTCTCGAGGGGGAGGATTGGGATTTTATCGAAACGAAGGCTGATGAACTTACCCAGGATCCTAATACCTCCGCTGCAGCTCCCACACCAACTTTGATGGCACACGAAAACCCCGCGGCAGCCGCAGCACCCCCTCCTATCCCCGATCCTGCAATCTCCGATGCTTCGTCAGATCCTGAAGCTCCCGCACGTCCCAAACAGCTCGGAAGGCATCCGCGCGGCTGCAAGACATCCTAGGCGGGCGCGCCGTGGTTAGTAACCGCCGAGACATGCAAATCACCCCCGGAGTACAACTGCCTACTGCAGAAATACCACAAGCCTCTCGACCTGAACCTGTGGTCGAGGAACGTGTGCTGGAAGGCGAGGGTGGGAGCGACTGGATGATGGCGGCCGATTTTGCTGATGAGTATGCATGGCGGCCGAAATCAGTGAAGCAGAGGCGCTGGAGCCTCGTACCCTTGCCGAAGCGAAGTCGAGGCCTGATTGGCCACTATGGGAGAAGGCGATCGAGGAGGAATTGAAGACGTTGAGGGATGCGGAGACGTGGGTTTTGGTGGAGCTGCCGGAGGGTGCCAACATTATTGGCTCGAAGTGGGTTTTCCGTGCGAAGAAAGACGCAGCTGGCAACGTCGTTCGATACAAGGCTCGGTTGGTCGCACAGGGATTTTCGCAGGTGCCAGGCGTCGATTATTTCGACACGTTTGCGCCGGTTGCGCGTCTGGCGTCGATTCGAGCTATCCTCGCACTTGCAGCAGCCTACGACCTGGAAATACATCAGATCGATGTCAAGGGCGCATATCTGAATGGAAAACTCACCCGAAAGAGGTCATCCATATGCGCCAGGCCCCAGGTATGCGACAAATCGACGACTTCTCTGTCGCCTCCTCAGAACTCTCTATGGTCTCAAACAATCCGGGCGTCATTGGTACCAGCGCCTAGTCGAAATCTCGTCGAGATCTTGGGCTTCTTGCAGTGCGAGGTTGATCAGGCTGTGTTTTACAACGCAGCGAGGATGGGAAGAGTTGACAGTGGTAATGGTACACGTCGATGATTGCACCATCGTGTTGACTGCACAGCCACTCATCGATGAGTTCAAGGCCCGAATTTCCGAACACGTGGAAATCACTGACCTCGGAGAAATTCCACTGGCTCCTCGGGATCGAAATTCGTCGAGTGCGCGAGCAGCGCCGTCTTCTTCTCTCGCAACGCTCGTACATTGAATCCATTATCCGACGTTATGGATTCCAAGACCTCAAGCCTGTCTCTATTCCCATGGACCCAAATGTCCGCCTTTCCTCTGCTCAATCTCCGTCGACAACGCAGGAATTCGCACGCATGCGAGACATTCCTTACACGAAGCCGTTGGTTCATTAATGTACGCCGCGCTCGGTACGCGCCCAGACATTGCCTATGCTGTCCAGCACGTCTCGCGCTTTACGTCCAAGCCCGGAATCGAACACTGGGACGCTGTTAAACGCATTTTTCGGTACCTGAAGGGCACACAGGAGCTGTGGTTGGCGTATGGAGGCGCCGGGAAGGAATTGGTTGGGTATGCGGATGCAGATGGCAGCATGGCTGAGGATCGCCACGCCATCTCTGGGTACGCTTTCATTTTGAATGGCGGCGCCGTCTCCTGGAGTGCTAAGCGCCAGGAAATCATTTCTCTATCTACGACGGAATCCGAGTATGTCGCGGCCACTCACGCCGCGAAGGAAGCGCTCTGGCTTCGTTCCCTCATCTCCGAGGTGTTTTCTACCTCCCTCGACACCACCACCTTATTTTCGGACAACCAATCGGCCATTGCACTCACGAAAGACCATCAGTATCACGCACGCACCAAGCACATCGACGTGCGCTTCCATTTCATCCGCTGGATCGTCGAAAACGGCTCTATTCGTCTCGTTTATTGCCCTACTGAAGATATGGTTGCCGATGCACTCACGAAAGCCCTTCCGTCTCCCAAAGTCAAGCATTTTGCCACCGAATTGGGACTCGCATCAGTTTGAGGGGGAGTGTAGGATTTACGGACAGTGACAAACGTGCTGCGAGTGCAACGCTCGACGGCCACCTCCTATATTCCCTATATTTCATATTACTTACGCTCGTGCGCACCTGCGCTACATTATTTCATATTTCGGACTCTTTTATACTCATATATAAAGTTGATAGCAACGTTCGCGCACCTCAGTCGTTTGTCCCCCAAACACTGAGGTGAGCTCTCTTACTTACTGTTCATATTGTCTTAGACTTACGACGTACTATAGTGATTATCTTATAGGTATCTACTTAATGATGAGTCGTTTGTCCCCCAAACACTGAGTGATTATCTTATATGTTACACCATTAAACATTCTGAGCAAGCAGAACATTGCTTCCAAATCCCTTGCAAAGGCTGGCTTTAAGGGAATATTTATCAATGCAGATTCATTTTTGAGTAAAATAAAATGGTCAAATGGTTTTCAAAAGAGTACAAAATGTGGAATATTAGTGTAGAACAGTCAATTCTCAATGACATTTAATGTTCCAAGGCTTGTTTTAAAGGGTGTCATATCAATGCTTCAAGAGGCCTGGCTAGCATTTACTCTGTATACAAGCCACTCATACTGGCAACAACTCTATCTAGTACTTAGAAGTCTGGTCTGAAGACTACAAAAAAACTGAACCAGCAGTCTGATTTCTTGACTTTTCAGAATAAAAGACTGCAAAAAGACTGGTCTTGGTGAACCAGTCTTTGTGGTTAAGATCAGTCTGAACTAGGAGCTTTTTACACATTATATACTCCATCAAAACTGCTACAAGAACATAAATAACAGTTGAAATCTGACAAAATTATGGTCAAAACTGTAAAATATCAGCCAAAATGGTAGAATGCACAGAATTGTCATATATCACTCAATTATTAATCATTTTTAATGTTCTCATACTTGTTTTAAAGGTTATATATCAGATAATAATGTTTATTAATGCAAAGAATCTGGTCTATGCCAGTCTTAACTGGTTTTTTAATTTTCGGTCCAGACCAGTTAAAGACTGCAAAAGACCAACCAAGACCACTCTTCATCAGTTTTGTGCAGTCTTTTATGGTTTTTAACCACAATGGACTGGTATCAGTCTCAGTATAAGGCTCAGAGAGTCAAAAGACCAGATCAGACCAGACTTTCAAGCACTAACCCTATCACACCTCTGCTCTCTCTGGTGAAGCCTGGGTCAAGGAATTAATTTATGACTATCCTGAATGCATTTGTTCCTGCTTGAGGATGCAAATCCATGTATTTTTGGCTCTTGTTTCTGAGCTGCATGTGTGTGGACTAGGTAACTGTCACTACATATCTCTTCAAGAAAAAGGGGCCTTTTTTATATATACATGTGTCACTGGCCTTTCTGTTTGATATGTGGGTAAATAATTTCAAAGATTGAATGATACAATATCAAAGTGAGTAATATACTGTTGCTTTTTGTTATAAATACCATGTAATATATATCAAAGATACTTCAAAGAAGTTTTTGTGCACAGCAAAAGACCACAAATTATAGCTGTGGTAAAATTTGAGGCAATCTCAAATTTCCTGACATTATTCTTAAATTACACCCATTGGGATTTCTCCACTGTAATAATAATAGAGATTCTGGGACTCTCTCTCAATATAGGGCCATCAAATTTATCGTCAGTATTTGGAGCAAGTTTCACAGTCGCAATGGGGCTTCATAAAATACTTCTTTCATCTCAACCACCACCACCACTGTTTATTGCTGCAGTTGCACATTGCAAATCTCTCTCAGCAACTGTTCTCATTGATGGCAACATGCAAATTTTTGCTCTCTTCCTTGTAAGATACCTCAAGGCCACTATAGCACAATAATCAAGCCATGAAGAGGGAAGGGGAATCTGGGCCATAGTACATCAGTAAGTATAAGCTATTTTTTTGTGCACTTCTTATATTTACTGTACAGGATAAGTCTCTGGAGATTATCTGCAACCTGCATCATCACTGCAGACTACTTGAGGAGGTGACAGACAGCCGCTGTCTTGGAAGAGAGATAAGAAATGAAATCCTAGGTTTGTAATTTTTTTTTCTTTACAGTTCTCAATCTCACAGCATCAGCTCCATTCAGGATTGGCAGTTGGTGATCCAGCTTTGCTCAGTCAGATAACAAGGATACCTCACTGACCTGCCTACTATTCTTACCTGAGTGCTGAGTGCTTCCATGGAAAGTAAACAGATTTCCAAGGTATGCATTAAAATACTTTCTTCAGTGTTGCCTTCTGAGCCAATATTTGTCTTCATTAGTGTCACCTTTCTTCACCACCTCTGAAAGCTCCAAGCTCTTTAATAAGTACAATGGTGTGTCAAATTGCTTTTTAAATTGCTCAATGCTGATCTATCTTACATGAGAACTAGACTTCTGCATAGATCAATCATCACTTCCCTCCTTCCTGGTTGACTCAGAGATTCATAGAATTTGCACTGTGAGTTAATCATTCTCTGAGTGCATCCTCTCCACCTCACAAATTTGTTAGACATCACATCCACACAGCAGTATGTACCCAATATATTAGTCTCACACAGCAGAGCAGGTATTACTTATTTGGTTTCAAGCTCAATATATCTGTTTTATACCCTAATTACCTCTTTCTTCCTGTAAATTTGGATTCCAGCGCATGTGGGACAAAACTGTAGGGCCTGGATTCCTGGTCAGACTGCAATAATCCATCAAAAAATGAGGTCTTTACACTGCCCCACCTGTTCCACATGGACTCCACGGACTCCATGGACAATCCGTGGACTTTTTACAATTTTTTTTTTAGATTTGGTTTTGGTGAAAACACCTGCCAAATTGCAATTTTAGTCCACACAAAGTCCACGAAAAGTCCATGAAAAGTCCACACAATGTCCATTTTAGGTGTGGACTCCATGGACTATCTGCGGACAATGCCATGGATTTTTGTGGACTTGCCCTTACTATTATAATAATAATAGCCCAACAAAATAAAATGCCATGTAGGAGAATTGAACTCGTGAATAGAGCAATACAATTATAGCCGCGCTCTAGCCACCTGCACCAAGCAGGCATTTATAATGTACCAAAATGGGTTATACATATACCAACCGGCGTCGGCAATCCGGCAACCGGTTACCGAACGATGGTGACGCGGCTGCAACGCTGCCACGTCACCACCTTCTTCCCTCCACCATCATCCCCCTCCGCGCGGACCACCGCACAACCGCGACAACCGCGACCACTGCGACCACCACGACCACGATCACCACGACCACGACCACGATGGCGACAACGGCAGCGACGGTCGCCACCGGCGCACCACGCAACGACGACGACGGCGCAGCAGGACGGTGCGACGACGCGGCGCGTGAGGGAAAACGCGCCGCGGGGGGCGTTGGATGCGAAGGGGGGACCCAGGACGTGGGAGGCCCACAAGGTACGTCGTAAACGACGACCCCGCAGCCACGGCTGACCCCCACTCCGTCCCCCACAGATGCGATGTGCCCGTCGGGCGCCGAAACGACGCCGACAGCAGCGTCCCACGCGACGGACCACCAGAACCACACCCGCCACGCGACCGCCATGACGGGCACACGACGGCAGCGGCAGCGGGAGCACCATGTGGTGCTCCCATGTCGTTCCGATGTCAGGTGAGCGGTCGCAACAACGACGACGCAACGGCCGACGCAACGACGAGGCGACAAGCCACCCGACCACCGACACAACCACTCCGCGACGACCGAGGCGACGACCAAAGCGACGACGAGGCGACGACCAACGCAACCACGGAGGTGACAGCGACGCGACGACGAGGCGACCACCGACACGACGACGAGGTGACCAAAGACGCGACGGCGAGGGCAACCGACGAGGCGACCAACAGCGCGACGACGAGGCGACCGCCGACCCACCCAACACGAGACCGAAGCGACGACCGAGCCCAGTGCGACGACCAAGCCGACCACGCGACCACTACCCAACCACGGACCCGACGACCGGACGCGACCACGTCCCGACGACCACGCGACCGCGGACCCACCACGGACCTGACGATCACGACGCGACCACGAACACGACCACGTCCCGATCACGTCCCGACCACATCCCGACGACCACGACGCAACCACGACGCGACCACGACGCGACCGACGCGACCACATCCCGACCACGGACCCGACGACTACGGAAGTGACGACACCGCGGTCATGACCCCGCAGATAACCCCGCAGGCACATGAGTGCAGTGAGAGCTGCCGTGTTGCCCCTTGCATCTGCATATTCACCCCCCTTCCCCCATCCCACCTCTCCACCTTAGCCCATCATAGTAGTTAACCCATGTATTTTTATTAGTTTTTTAAAAAATATTATTAATTTAATGAATTGTAATGTCTGTTGTAGTAACAAGTCCACAGAGAGTCCGTGGACTCTCTGTGGACTTTGGTATGTCCAACTTAATGTAGCTCTAAGTTATGCTTAAGTCCAAAGTCCACAGAGAGTCCACAGGAGTCCACAGACATAATATTTACTGCTAATTTCATGCTTGTGGACTGAATGTGGACTGGGTGTGGACTAGGTGTGGACTTGGTGTGGACTGTCCATGGACATCCGTGGACTAATTTTAACAAAAATAAGAAAAAGGTCATTAAGTTGAAAGTCCATGGAAAGTCCATGGAATTCCATGGAGTCCGTGGAGTCCACGTGGACAGGTGGGGCACTGTAAAGTACAGCAAAAAATGTATGAAAAATGTAGGAATAATGCCATAACAATGTAGCAGACTTGTACAACTTTCTAAAAATTATCCCAACATCTGATTTTACTTATATTCTAAGAGAATGTGATAAAAATGTGACATTTTGTTTACATTTTACAGCTGTCAAATTGTGAGTTGATGTACTGTGGAGACAATATCTGCTTCCCAGTTCTACAATGTATATATCCAGCTGTCATGAACAGATAATCCTATTCTATCTGCAATACTCAACAATTCAAAATGGTTTCCTTTTTTTCAGAATGCTATTAGAGCAATGGATGACACACACATCAATTGCAGTCCATCTGCAGATGAACATGCTGCTGTGCAGAACCACAAAGAAGGCATATTGCAAAACACTCTTGCCTGTTGTGACTTCAAAATGTGATTCCAATATATGGCCAGTGGATGGGAAGGATCAACAGCTGATGCACAGATGTATCATAACTCCCATCTTACCAATCTCTGCATTTCTGAAGGAAAGTACTATCTTGCAGATGCTGGATTTGGTGCTTGCAATTCTCTCCTTGTTCTCTATCATGGTGTTTGATATCATCTAGCAGAATGGGGCCATGCTGGAATAAGATATGTTTGAATAAATTTGTATATAAATTGTTCTGATACTATTACTTAGACCAGAAACAAAAAAAGAGCTCTTTAATCTTCACCATGCATCAGCAAGAAATGCTATTGAATGTATATTTGGAGCAGTCAAGAAGTGTTTCAGGATCCTAACCTCAGCTCCAGAGTATAGTATAGATATTCAAGCCTGTATTCCACCAGCTACTGTTGCACTTCATAACTTTATTTTGCATCACAACCCAATAGAGATAGATAATATAACCAGTAGTGCTGATCCTCATCCTGGTGAACTTTCAATTACTCACAATTTTGGTACTTTTGCAGGCTCAGCTCCAAAAGCTGTAGAAAAATACCAGGCACATGATTTCTGGAATAGAATTGCATAGGCAATGTGAGATAGTTATTAAGGAATATTAAAAGAATGTGGCAATACAGATGTACTCAAGTAGATCATACACTCAATTATCCAAGTACCAAAATCTTCTAGAGCTGCTCCAACTTCCTTCTAATGCAGCCCTTGTGAAGAATTTTATTCTTCTTGACTGCATTATATGCTTATGTGGCACCAGCTTCAGTTTGAAAGATACATATAAGCTCAAGCATTTGGTCATCAGTAAGCCAGTTACCATCTAGTGTTTGTGCAATCATCATCATATTCTGCTTTCATAAAGGGATAGGTGGAATCATGGATGTAGAGGGTGCAAATACAATCTCAAGAAGAGATGCAACACAGTTCATAGAGAAGGTAATACCAGTCATGATCCTGGCACTATATGATGAGGCTTCTTGTCAAGTGTAGCAGATGCACTAGTAGAAGCATGTTTGCATCCAACAGGTGTTTTTGGAGCTACAGATTTTTAATACACTGCTTAAACATAAATCAGAATCCATGCACCAATTCTGATTTATCAGCTGTTTTCTTCTCCGCATCTTCATCACTATCCACTCCACTCTTCTTTCTCTTGCCCAGCTTTTTCAGAGTTTATTGCAGCTTCCTGAGATGCCTGGAAAACATGGGTACTCCATGGCTTGGTACTGCCACAAAGCTCTTTGAAGGCATATGCACAGAGCCAGCTTGCATTCCTGAATAGTAAGGCCTCTGGATGAACTTGGACATAGGGCTCCCAATACCCTTCTTTGCTTTACTATCAATATTGCAGCCCAGTTCATTATCCCACTCCCATCCTGAATTCTCATGAAGGAGAGAGACAATGGCCCAAATCTGCTTGAACTAATATAATTGGTGTCAGAATTTTTTTTTTAAAAAGAGAAAAACATGACACACTGAAGTGAACTTGGCCTTGCATGATAGCCTGAACTTCTGAGCACCTTTCATCAAATGTCTGTTAAGAATAGCTGTAACAGCATTCCAGGTAATGGTCTTCTAGTTGGGACCATCTTTGGCCTCTGCCAAATGATCTTGCACAGATTGAAGCAGCTGTATCTTGTCCTCAGATGACCAGTAAGTGTGAGGCTTTCAAGTCTGAGATGTAGAGCTCTTGAGAGGCATAATAATACAAGAGAGAGCTTGAAAAAATGGTTGGAACTTTCTTCAGAAAGGCTATATCAATGTGAGGTACAATGACCAATGCCTCATATCATGCAAATCATCCTAATTCATAAGATGCCCATTTAGACAGTGAAGTCCCCATCTAGGAAGGTGAGGTGGATGTTACCAGCAGTCTTAATTGCTGAATGGACTTCTAAATTAAAGATTACATGTGCTCACAGAAACTGTAGGACATCCAAAATCTCAAATATCAGGTTATTGTTGTCAATCCCAAGCAATTCAAAAGCCAGAAGGGCTGTTCAAGTATATCTTCAAAAACACCACCTTTACAGTGTAAGACACCTTCTTGACATATGATACCTCCTTGACTCAAAAAAGAATTTCAGGTTCATTTCTTCACTGATTTGCACCATATTATACACATGGATTTTTCTTGCCTAGAGCTATATTTCTATCAAACTTTTGTGTGACTCTGAATAGTACACGGTTCAGAATATGGTGTTTTGTACTGAAACATTCCCAATTTGGGACCATGCACCAGATTGTGCTTGTTCTAGTTCACTTTTGGGGTCTCTTATGTCACTGATATTCAGGAATCAAGTAGGAAGAACATATATCTCACAGGTTATGTGCTTTTCTGCATGAGTTTCACCCAATTGCACCTAAGAAATGGAAAGAAGATGAGGCATGACAAGGGGGTAACACATCTATAGTGTGTTCAGGAGATGTCGCCCAGGCTTCCTGGGCTATGTCACACTCATGTCAAGGAGGTGTTTTCATGATATTTGAACTTGCAAACTTCTTTCCTTCAGTTTGGGCTCCAGTGTTCTGCTTTCTTTATTCTTTCATGGTAGTTCTATCTATTACAGTATCTAGTTATAGCCTATAAAAACAAATACCCAGAATTTGTTGATGGATGTGCCACAATAATAAGAAGTTTACTTTTTCATGTCAAGGAGGTGTCTTACACTGTACTGACTATCTTATCAGCACAAACTTTGAAATTCCTGTGCCAACAAAGTTCTAGCATATTCAACGAGTTTCCTCTCAGAACTTCTTTTATTTTTATTTTATCAACCAGTAAAGTCTTCGCACCATCATGCCCAACTTTCCGAATTAACACCTTCTCACCTGTCCAGATTATGCTCTGGATGCCTATTCAATGGCTCAAGAGAAATTGGTGTTCGCCACCATCACCGAGGCAATGGCAATTCAGCAATTGGCACTCATGCAGTCTGCTAGGAACAATGCCAACAAAATGCGATGGGATCAAGCCATGGAAGCAGAGATGGCCCAGGCTGATGAACACACTCACAATGCCAAAGAGGCCGAGGATGCCTTGATCACCGCCACGATCCAGGAACACAATGACATCCTGAAGGAGGACAAGAAGCAGAATAAAGCAAAGTACTTGCCTGTTCAGGGTTGTCCTGTTCCCACATCCCAACCTGTGGTTTTGTCTCCCACTGTCAAATCCAAGTTGACAAAAGGGAGCTGGGTTGCACTTTGGCACTTAACCAACAAAGGGATCAAGCATGCGCTCAGTGACCCAGCCTCTCTCAACACTGACAGACTTGACATCATCAGGGATGCCAATGGCGGCATGTCACTTATCCCCACAGGTGCAACAAAAGGCTCTCGTGCTGTCATTGATGATGCCAACCTAACATGGGATGAGTTCATGCAGGCAGCAACTCGTCTCCTCCACCACATGCAACTGAAGAGATGGCAAAAGGACCAGGTGGAGATGTTCTGCAGCTTTTGATCCAACCTTCAGCTGCACCATTTTCACTACTCGGATGACCCCATCGAGTGGCATGCGCTACTCCTCTACCAATCCAAACAACGCAAACTTTGGCATATGACTGTCATCACTGATGAGTCATACAGCCTTGCCAAGATCTCTGAGGAGCTGGTATTGTGAGTGAAGGACAGACTCTATGGCAAGTTTTTCAAGAAACAGACTGCAGAGCATGAATTCACAGTATGTAGTCGGTCTCCATTTATGTTCTGTTTCTCTTGCTGACTGCCTCCATTTTTCCTTCACTTCAATTTGGTATAATTGGATTTTCTCTTTGCATGTGCCTCTGTCTATTGCCTCTTGCCTCATGCATGCACATGCATATCTCAGGCCAAGAGCCTGACTGACAAGCTACGGGATGAGATTGAGTTGGTGAGAAGGCACACTTCTTGCTGTTCTCCATCGCCTTGCAGACAGAGTCACCATTCTTGTCAGTCTGCCTCCCCTCATGGTCATAACAGGCACTGTTCTCCTTCCCCCCATGCAGGAGGCATGAGCTGGATTTTTTTCAGGGTGCAGGCAGCACGGGCTTCGCTGCCTGCACCGTTTGCCTTGGCCGGCACAAGCACAAAATCCAGGAATGCAACCCTTCTGCACTGTGGGACAACTCAGGCCTGACATTCAGTGTATGCATCAGGCAGGATCTTCAAATGCGAGCAGACCACCACTCGCTTTGCATCGACTGGCAGAGAATGAAGGGCTGCATGTCCAAGTCCCATGCTGAATGGCACATCTGCTCAGGTTGCAGCTCTAACTCTCACAGAGCTCAAGTGTGCCCTCTTTGAGTGCATTAAAGATGCTTAGTGTGGGGTACTTTACTATACTCAAACACCCAAATCAATGTTTAGTTGACTTAGTTCATCCAAGGGAAGGATAATAGTTTTATAGTATTGATACCTGATCATAGGTTGCGATAAAAGAAGGTGTCTAACTATGTAACAGCTCAGGCAAGGCCTTAGGCACATTTAATAGTCAATGGGTCATTTTAAGTCCAATAGACTTGTGTAAATTTGTAACTGGTGTTCTGAAACTAGTGCTCTATGCACAAACTGCTTAACTAATCTCATCTCAACTTGTTCTCCAATTGAGAAGATGGCTCTATGCCCTTTAACTTGTCTTTACTTGTCTCAAAACTATACTTGTGGAAAGAGGTCCACAGACTTCTTATCTGCTGACACTACAGTCCCTTAACAATGGCCAGAGGCACATAGATGCTTTTGTCCACTGACACTACAGTCCAGGTCTCCAGATGTCCTTTGACAATAGGTGGTTTTGAACAAAGTCACCAAAGACTAGTCCCTTGGCTTATAACTCTCCTATCTTTACTTGGTGAACCACTTAGGCTCATGATCTTTTATCTTAGACAGGTCATTTATAATGTTTACTGGTTTTTTATTATATTGAGACTCTCTCTTTGAAGCTAAACTTAGTACCTTTAGAGGAAACACTTAGATTAGATCTTAAGTGCTTGTATAAATTGCTTGTATTCTATGGTGTTACAGGGCTGCTTTTATACTACATGGATGAAATATTATTACATAGACTAGCGCGGTCGCATGCTTCGCATGCTCCTTTGCATATGACAGCCTTGCATGAAATTTACAGATGATGTTTTAGTAGTACATGTGTTAGGAAAAATTACTATCAATACCGGTAGTAAAAACTTCATTACCTGAAGGAAGCTTGTGAGAAATTGTGACTGCTGAGTGACTGCCGAGTAAACAAGTGGGGCGGGGTCAAATAGACAATGGTGTCGCTGTGGCCAAAAAACCCATCTTGTGACAGAAATAAATAATTACATGACATGGTACAAAGTCATCAGATAATCCATGCTATCACCTAAAAGGTTGTTAATCACCTTCATATCCATTTCGTGGAAGGTTGCAACAGCATGAGAAACAGAGGCAAACCGAGCCTCTTTTATGATACTGATGCAATGACAAGAATATAGGGAATTCATAAGCATTTGTGCATGAGCAGCGGGCTGTGGAGTACAGTTTCCATGCACTTGACTTTATTATGCACTTTTGGATGAATCAGGTGCTCAGATCACCTTCAGTTTAGCTAACTTAAGCACCTGAGACTTAATCCTCCTTGAATATGTGGTATCTAGGTTCTAAACCTTTCATTTTCATTGATATCTTGTCCTGTCATTGGCTATCGACAAAACAGAGCATAGACACTCAGGCAAACTGCACCTGTGCTGTCCATGATAATACTCGTGATTAGGGTTCTAACCGAGTTCTTATGTGTCCTCCACGGATTCCTAGTGGAATCTGGCGGAATCCACATGGATTCTGGATGATTCCGGTGGAACGGGTTTGGCTGAGGGACCAGCCAAATTACCGGATGTCAGTCCTGTGGAATGGGTACCGGATTGGCCCGGAATCCAGTATGGGCACCGGAATTTGCCAGAACGGAACGGAAAATGGAATGGAAAATGGAATCCGGTCACCTGTACAATGGTTTAGTATGTTTATTGTGTAATTGATATATTAAGTAATTAATTAATAATTTTACATTAATTATACAATGATTTTGGTTAGTTTGTGATGGATTTCGAATTCGGCAAGTGCACGTGATTTCAGCAAACCGGCAATTGATTGCCGCACGGTGTGACGTGGCTGCAACATTGCCACGTCATCACCTTCCTTTCCTCCCACCACCATCCCACCATTCCACCACCACCACCACCCTCCCTGCGGACCACCCGCTGGCAACACACAACCCTGACGACGATGATGACGACAGCGATGATGACGATGATGGCGACACATGGCATGTGAAGGAAAACGTGCAGCGGGAGGGCGTTGGATATGAAGGGGGGACCCAGAAAATGGGAGGCCCATATGGTGCATCGCGAACGACGACCCCCACGACAACCAACTAACCCCCACGCCAATACCTCACAGATGTGGCATGCCTCTGGGTGGAGAAATGATGACCATGTCACACTTGACTGCCCACGCACCTGACCGCCCACGACAGCAAAGCGCCACCCGCCACCCGACTACCGTGATGTGAAGTGCCCACAGACGCAGTGACAATGTCGACCAGACCACCACTATGACCAGACCACGGAAGCGATGTGGGGTGTGATCACAGCCACGCCGATGGACCCGACTGTGAACCCGACAATGACAACGACCCGCTGGCGCACGAGCGCAGCGACAGCTGCCAACAACGGGGCTGCCGTAATGCCCACCCACACCCTGTACGTCCATCCCCCATTACCTCTCTTCTGCTGACCCTGAACTTCCCGCCCACAGGTCTGAGCAGGTCGAGGCCAGCGGATGGCCGTCCGCCCACCACAACCACTTCCGCCATGCAACAACTGCGACAGCAACGACGTGGAAGCATGACCCTGTGCTCCCACGTCGTTCTGACGTCGCGTAGGCATCACAACAATGATGGTGACATGACACCATGACAACGGAAGCCACAATGATGCGACGCGACACGACGACTGACATGACGACGATGATGCAATGATGATGTGATGAATGATGCAATGATGATGCAACAAACGACGCAACGATGATGTGAAGAATGATGCAACGACGATGCAATGAACGACTGACATGACGATGCGACGAACGACTGACACGACAATGTGACGAGGTGACGACAGAGGTGGGGACAGACAGACACGACGACGAGGTGACAACGGAGGTGACCACGCGACGACAACCCCGTAGATGCACGAGTGCGGTGAGGGCTGTCGACCGCGCCACCCCATGTTGCCAATGCCAAAGCCAGTGGCGACAACGACGTGGCAGTGGCGGCGGCCATGGGATGGCTGTGTGCGAAGGCACCCGGTATGTCGAAAATGAGTGGCAGGGCATTCCTGCTGCTCATTTTCTTGTGTTTTCACCCCTAGTAGTACACTATGTAATTAATAGTTTGAATAAATATATTTGATTTTCTCCTCACATGGTACATTGCTATATAAGTGCCTTAATTCCTCTCCAGAGTCCACCAGAATTTTATCATTCCACATGGATTCCTTCCATTCCATGTGGATTCCTTCCATTCTATGTGGATTCCCTCCCATTCCACGTGGATTCCCTCTCATTCCATGTGGATTCCCTCCCATTCCATGTGGATTCCCTCCCATTCCACGTGGATTCTCTCCATTCCACGTGGAATCAGTGGGGGAGTGAAAAGTACTCATTCTAACCCTTCATCCTTCATACCCTGTACCCTAGTACCCTCAGCTTGCATCTGGGATCTCACTATGTTGAGTTTATGCACCCCAGAAATCTTACTGTAGCCAGACATACCTGATATGGTATATGTTCCCAATTAGGTATCCCTTTGATCCGAGCTTTGATCAGTGTTGCTACTGGTGCATCTATGGGCATCTGCTTTTACCCCACTGCTCCACATCCTTGGTGCCTTCAGCAATGTCACATGACCTGACCTGTAGTGTGCCTTTATGTCTGTTCGTTAATCTAGAGATCCATGCCCTTGCTGTATATAGCAACTATACAGTTGCATATAGCAACTATACAGTTGCAGAAATACTATTTGAAATTTAATCAGCTACCCTAGGGCCAAAGCCATGGCCCAAGCCCAAGCTCACAGCTTCTTGATATCAAAGCCCAACCCTTGGGCTCTGCAGAGCTGTAACCATGGCCTTGAAAAGCTCAGCTTACTGTGGCCTGGCTTTGACAGTCTATGGCTTCTAGGCTGAGCCTGGTACAACACTACAAAAGACCAACTGAGACTGGTCTTCATCAGTTTTGTATGGTCTTTTGCAGTCTTTTAACTGCAGTAAACCAGTCTTGGTCTCAGTCCAAGGCTCTGGGGTCAAAAGACTGGACCAGACCAGACTTTCAAGCACTACCTGACATATGTCAGAAATCTCCAAAGTGCCTTATAATTGTTACAATCAAAATCAGACCAATCTGACCTTATCAAGAGGTCAGTTAGTTGCTAATCATGATCAGAGCCTTATAATCTGAACCACCATCATAAGGCTGCAGCCTTACAAGATACATTAGAGTGGAGCTGGAAAAAATAACTGTACATCCTTCCTAATCAATGCCCATATTACTATTACTTACTATTACTCATACTTCAGACTGCTTTTCTTACCTAGATAGATGCTAATAACTTATGATTGCTATGCTATTGCCTTATTACTATTGACACTACCTTACTAACTCACAAACTACAACACTAACTACCACTACATCAACAAGGTGTTTTGACATTATAAACATCCAGTTAATCTAACCAGTCACAGCTAAATAATTTACTTTGCTTGAATTTCAACACCAAGAGGATGCAGTGGGGCTCTTAACATGTTGATGCCGAGCTCAGCTAACAAGGGCGTCAGCAAGAGACACAGCCAGCAAAAAATGGCAGAGGCATAGGAGTAACAGCATCAACAGGTTTTCATGGCGGAGGTTGAGATTGAGATTATGTCCATGGCGCCATCAGTTGGGCCAGTACTTTACCCTCCTCCACCTATTCCTGGTGGAATCCACGGACTCTGCATAAAATTGGTGGAGTTCAGATGGACTCCGGATGGACTCCATATGGAATTAGAAAAAAATGTACGACTCCACTATGAAGAAGTAGAGTCCGTATGGACTCCACCTGGACTCCACATAGAGTCTGGTGGAGTCCACATAGAGTCTGGTGGAGTCTACATAGAGTCTGATGGAATCTACATGGACTCCATATAAACTCCGGATGGACTCCATATGTCCACAAATGACGCAACTTTAACTGGTGGACTTAGACAACTCAGAAAAAAAATATCACCAAAAAGTTTGCATTCAACAGTAATTGAACCCAGAGCTACCAATAAGCTGTCAGAACAAACCATTTAACCACTACACAAGAGAACCTTGTTTTATCAACCAAAAAAAGCGCCCTATGTACCTCTTTTTTTGTAATATATCTATCTATTTTGTGACATTAGTCACAAGATTCAAGGTCAAGCAGAGTACCATCAGATTCAGAAATTTAAGGAGATTCTGAGGTCTTTACCCTGCCCCACATATTCCTGGTGGAGTCCGGTGGAGTCCGGCCAGATTCCCAGAGTCCATCTGGAGTCCAGTCAGTTTTTTTTTTGGTGGCAGCACAGCCAAATTATTGTTCTAAATCCACCCGGAGTCCAGCCGGAGTCCAGCAGAACTCCAGATGGACTATCTGGACCACCCAGACTACTCCGGATTGACATACTGAAAGAGCAATGTAGTAATTTCCCACCAGAGTCCAGCCGGACTCCACAGAATCCAGCCCGAATCCACCAGGAACCCGCAGATTTTATCACAAATAGCCCACAACCAATATTATTTAATTGTTTTAGGGTTATTCTGGTTGATTAAGGCAGAATCCAGGCTAACAAATGACAATTTGATTATTTATTACATATTTATTATTTATTTATTTAAAGGCCAAAAAAAATGGTACCATTGAGAATCAAACACTCGACTTCAAGTGTATAGTGAGCGCCGCAATAAACCACTGTGCCACGAAAGCTATATAAATGGGTTCAACTTTTGTTGGTCATGTACTCAATATGCTCGGCATGTTTGGCAGGCACGCATCACACACTGCACATGTGGCTGTGCATTGCCACGTAGCCACGTCACCTTCCTTCCCTCCCACCACCACCATCCCCGTCCCCATTGCCCACCACTGTTACCTCCCCGCATCAACACCGCTGTGCGGATGCCCCGCATGGCCCACAACACCTGCTCTGGCACCCAGCATGCTGCTCCCCCCACCACGTTGGCCCTAGTCTTGACCCGCAAGTGCCTCCAGTCGAACGCGGACCAGAAACCCAACAAATGAACACGATGTGGCAAGAACGATGATGACAAACAGCAGGAGGAGGAGGAAAAGGTTCTGGATGAGGCTCGGGCAGAGGACGAGTGGATCAAGTACGAGGACGAGGCAACGAAGGGGAAGGGTGTTACGGTCCATCGCCAATGCGTCTATTTTTCTCTTTCCTTTCTATCTTTGTACTAGTACCTGGACTATTACCTTATCTAGCCATCCTATCTTTAGTACGTTCTATTTCGATTACTGTACTATAAATAGCCTCGACAACTTCAACATCGTCGAGATGACTGACTTTCTTTCTCTTTCTGACTCCTCTTGACTGTAGTAGGAGTCATACCTCGTTGGTCTGTGCGCACTCTCGACTAGTATATATACAGTAGATACACGATCCTGTACTTTAGCTAGTTCTTGAGAACTGTGAATCTTTACTTGGTTTCTCTCCTTGCTACGATTGTCTAAGCTCGTCAAAGCCGAGCCTCTAGACCTAAACACTTATGCTCGTCGAAGCCTCTAAGTGCGGACAACCAGACCTAGTGCCTTGGCCAATGACTTTGGAATCACTGGTTGTATCGATCTAGTCGAAGCAATCACATTGTTTCTTGCTAGTCGTAACAAAAGAACTAGCTTCTACTCCTTTCCACCACTATCTAGTGGTCGACTACCCCTTGAACCCTGACACTCATCGCAGTAGGACTCCTTGGAGTCCGAGCCTGCACAACGCCTCTGAAATCCTCAGTAACTCGACCGACAGTAGCTTCACAAGCTAGGTCATGAGTAACTTGATCAGCCACCCGAGAACAACTCCCCGTTGCAGCCACTCCTGAACCGTCCTCCCCCAGTGTCCCGTCCCGCGATCCTACCGAAACCCTAGAAGAAGCAGCAGATCCATTATCCGCTAGCATTTTCTCCACCTCTTCCAGAGCCAGAACTCCTGTCCAATTTCCCTCGTTCACGGATCTCGAAGACGAAGGTCTCCACGATCACCACACACCTTCTGAACCTCCTCCTGACCCTCCTAGTTCTTTGGAAGAACTCTTCCCACCACCAGGGCGACAACCTTCGAGACAACCGCAAGGTCCACCTCCACCTCCCCCGAACCCCCCGGGTCAACAGACTGCTCCTCCCATGGCTAATCCTACCCTGAAAGAAATAAACTTGAACCGACCCCAGGACTTTGATGGTGATATTGAAAAATATGCCTCTTGGAAGAAGACAGTGATGCTTTACCTAAAGATCAATTCCGCTGTCTACGACACAGACGAGAAGAAGATCGTCTTCGTTCTCTCCTTCATGTGAGGGGAAGCTGCATCTAATTGGGCTGAAGAGTTCTATGACTCCCACTATACTCCCGCCGCTCCTGCAGTTGGAACGACTCCAGCGACCAATGCAGTGCTGGACCTTGGAACCTGGGACGCCTTTATCGACCAACTCGACAAAGACTATGAGATCACCAACCTGAAGGGTAACTCTCTCAAACAGTTATATGTGATCCGACAAGGGAAGGCACCCTTAGAAGAACACATCACAAACTTCAAAATCCTGGTCAAGAAGACCGGGATCTCTGACCCGTCGATTTTAATTGACCTGTTCCAGAAGTCCCTTAGGACAGAGTTGTTGAAAGAAGTCATGCATCTCGAGACCCGACCAACTACTCTCCAAGGATGGTATGACAAAGCGAAAGACCGTGAAATGAACATGAAGATCACTGACACGATTGAGAAGAGATACGCCAGACAGAACTCTGGGTATCAGAAACTGAAATACAAACCGAAACCCATGAGACGCCCATTCTCATACTGACCACATGACCCTGACACAATGGATGTCAATGCGATGACAACCGACGAACGAAATGAACTCCTCAGAACAGGAGCCTGCTTCTTCTGCAGGGAGCCCAGCCACATGGCACGCGACTGCCCGAAGAAGAAGAGAAGACAAAACCCGACGAACCAACAGAAACGATATGAACCGCCAAAGAAGAAACTCACTGGCAGGCAGACCAGTGCCCACATCCGTTCACTCATCGAGGAATTGGATACCGAAGAGAAAGATGCCTGCCTGGATGACTTGGCTGAAGGACACGAGGGTTTTTAATAGGGAGACGCCGCCCAACGTCAGTCTCTCCCTATCTTTCTATTCACTCTGTATTAGTAGCTGAGATCGAGAATCAAACCATGCAATTACCATGCTCTCTCTCGTGCGAAAGTCAGAACGGTAGAAAAATCGTTGGAACCACCGCCCTCTTGGACTCAGGCGCTGGTGGACAATTCATCCACCAGCAATTTGCGAACTCTCTTGGGCTGAAACTGCGATGGCTTTGGAGACCGATCAAAGCCAAGAATGTGGACAGAACACCTAATAAGGAAGGAATGATATCATACTATGTCATCATCGACCTCACCATCAATGGAAGAACAGACCCGACCCGACTTTTAGTCACCGGCCTCGGGAAGCAGAAGATTATTCTGGGCTTCCCTTGGCTCCAAAAACGAAACCCGAACATTGACTGGGAACAGGGAACTCTGACCTGGAGAGAGAAAATTAAAAACTCCCTTCGCAAATTCAGGGACGTATTCGTTCGACTCCTTAGGACCAAACCAGCAAAGGAACCATGAAGGGGTGAAACCCCTTCATCGGACGAAATGGACCTACATCTTGACGAACTGAGGACTGATCCAGAACCTGACAGGAGCCCCATGTACACGGAGTTTACTCCCGTATTGAAGAGGACTGTCGAGGTAACCTCAGACGAACCCCACACAGAAACGGACACCACAGATGACCTGGTAATTTCTTTCATCGACGGCGAACTTACCAAAGAAACAAAGGAGACTTGGATCAATGCCAAGACAACCCAAGCACAAACCTTCGCCTTCGCCCAAGAAAAACCAAAAGAAGAGAAAACCCTGGAAGAAATGATACCGGCAGAATACCACGAATATTTGGACATCTTCGACAAAAAGGCAGCCGCTCGCCTTCCTGAATCCAGATCTTGGGACCACAAGATCGAGATGAAGGAAGGTTTCGAACCGAAATCGTTCAAAACCTATGCCCTCTCCCCTACTGAGGATGTAAAACTTGGCGAATTCTTAAAAGAAAACCTGGACAAAGGCTATATCCGACCATCTGAATCCCCGATGGCGTCTCCTTTTTTCTTCACTATGAAGAAAGATGGAAGCCTAAGACCCTGCCAAGATTACCGGTTTCTGAATGATTGGACGATCAAGAACGCCTACCCTCTCCCGCTTATCCCTGAACTGATGGACAAACTGAAAGGGGCCAAATATTTCACCAAACTTGATGTTCGTTGGGGCTACAACAATGTCCAAATTAGAGAAGGCGACCAATGGAAAGCAGCATTCAAAACGAACAAAGGATTATTCGAACCGACGGTCATGTTCTTTGGCATGTGCAACTCCCCGGCAACCTTCCAGTCCATGATGGACGATATTTTCAAGGACATGACCTCCGAAACGCACATCGAATATTGGATAATCATCTATATGGACGACATCTTGCTCTTTTCATCAGACAAGGAACGACTGCGCACATACACCAGAAGGGTCCTACAACGCCTACGAGAAAATGACTTATTCCTAAAACCTGAGAAATGCTTCTTCGAACTCCCGATGATGGAATACCTGGGCATGATCATTGAGGAAGGATGGATCTGAATGGACTCAGCCAAACTCAAGGGAATCACAGACTGGCCGATACCGAAGACGGTCAAACAAGTTCGATCATTTCTTGGATTCGGAAACTTCTACCGGAAATTCATCAGAGCCTATTCTGAAATAGCCCGTTCAATGAATGAACTATTGAAGAAGGACCAACCCTTTGAATAGACGGAAGCAGCACAGAAGGCCTTCGATACCTTGAAGAAACGATTTACTGAGGAACCCGTACTGTTAATGCCGGACATGACCAAACCATTCCAGATAGAATGCGATGCTTCGAAGTACGCATCTGGTGCCATGCTATCGCAGTTGGACACAAACGGCTCCAGACACCCTTGTGCATTCATCTCGAAGACCTTTTCACCGGCCGAACAGAACTATGAAATCTATGACAGAGAACTCCTGGTGATCATCCGAGCCATGCAAGAATGGAGACACTATATCCAAGGATCACCATTCACGATGACTATCCTATCAGACCACAAGAACCTGACCTACTTCTGTTCTGCCCAGAAACTGAACAGACGACAAGCGTGCTGGTCCCTATTCCTGTCAGAATACGACGTCAAATTAGTCCACCAAGCAGGAAATAAAATGATCCAATCCGACGCACTGTCTCGACGACCAGACCATGTCCCAGACAATGACACCGACAACGATGACATGACCCTCTTGCCCGAGGGCCTCTTCGTAAACCTCATAGACCTTGAACTGCAGGAAAAATCGCCAACTCTCTGAACCTCGACACTGAAGCAGCAGAAGCGCTCAGAATACTGCTGGAGGATGGACAACGGAACCTACAAAAGGACTAGAGGACTGGACCACTGCCGAACACAACGGAAAATGATTATTGTTCTACAAAGGGAAAAACTATATCCCTAATAGTCAATCGCTGCGACGCAAAATCGTGGAAAAATATCAGGAACCTCTGACAGCTGGACACCCGGGTGAACTCGAAACGTACAATGCTATTCAGGAACATTACTGGTGGCCTGGCATGTGAACCTTCGTGAAATCCTACGTGAAAGGATGCGGAATCTGTCAACAATTCAAGATCAACAGAAACCCATCACACCTGGCATTAATAGCACAGGAAACTGCTCATTTGAAATGACCCTTTGCCGACCCAATGATGGATTTCATTACTGGATTGCCCGAGATCGACAGAAAAAATGCCGTACTGGTCGTGGTCAACCATGGTCTTACAGGGGGGGTGATTACCATTCCTTGCTCCACTTCGGTCACACAAGAAGAAACTGGATGCCTACTCTTGGACAATCTATACAGAAGATTCAGACTACCTGACAGCCTCAGGTCTGACCGTGGCCCTCAATTTGCGGCAAAAGCCTTCCGAGAGCTTCTGAAGCTTCTTGGCATCAAATCCAAATTGACCACTGCTTATCACCCGCAGTCTGATGGCGCTACAGAACGTCTTAACCAGGAAATCAAAGCATACATCTCCATATATTGCTCATCAAATCCAGACACTTGGCTCAACTCTATCAGCACTTTGGAATTCACACACAATGATCGGCGACATGCGGACAGACAGAGAACCCCATTTGAACTACAAATGGGGTATTCACCTATCTCCATTCCCACTTCATTCGAAAACACGAAGTTTCCTGCCGTTGAAGACCGAATGAAGCAGTTAATCAAAGATCGAGAAGAAGCACTTGCAGCACACGAACTAGCCCGAGCAAGAATAGCCGAACGTTGCCAATCGAGATTTGTCCCCTTCAAGAAAGGACAAAGAGTCTGGTTGGATTCACGAAATCTCAAGACGCATTACAACAAAAAGATGGCACCTAAACGGGAAGGACCATTTTTGATCAAAGACGTTCTGGGACCCCTAACCTATCGATTGCAACTTCCGAAACATTGGAAGATTCACGACGTTTTCCATGCTGTCCTCTTAATGCCATATGTGGAAAATGAGATTCACGGGAAGAATTTCACACAGCCTCCTCCGGATCTCATCGACAGAGAAGAAGAATATGAAGTCGACTCAATTCTGAGTCACAAGAAACTCCAAAATGGCCGATACCAGTTCCTCATCAAATAGAAAGGCTATTCGGTCGAAGAAGCCAATTGGGAAAATGAAAGCGGGCTTACAAACACACAGGAAATCCTCATGGCCTACAAACAACACGTCCACCTCCCGCCTTACCAGAAACGTCAAACTTAGACGCTCGCAGCCTATCACACAATCAAACACAGCCACTATCCCTATATGACATGTGGACCCCCACGTTCTATTTTCGAGTACCATCTATACATCGAGCCCAGTCATCGCCACCACCCAGACCATATTCAACGCATTGCCCACTTCTCTTCAAAGAAGGTTGGACCCCAGTTCAACGAGAAACAGAAGACATATACAGAGATGTGAAGAAGGAGGAGGATAATCTGCGAGAAATCGCAAGGAGACTGAAGTATAGATGACAAGAGCTTGAAGAAATCCTCAATGATGAAGGAATTCTCACCCATCGACAGGCTTCACAAACACAGCCCCGATTCTCTACCCTCTGAGTCATCTCTGACTCACCCGAGCCTTCTTCAAGGTTCTCCACAGCCTCGACGGACCCGACCCCACTCATTTTTGGTCGTCGCCCCATCCAGAAGAGTCAGTCTGAGCCGACGCTTGGACTGCTCCGGAAAATCAACAAATCGATTGACGACTTGGTCCAGTCATTCCGAAAACACACCCGATAAAATGACTCAAGACCAGTCAAAATGACACCGCCCTCATCCCGCACTGACCATGTAGTTTAGTATAAAAATTGTATGAATCATATCCCAAAAATCCCCATTCCATTCTCCTCGAACATGTCCACCACCTCTAACATTATCGACCAGCTCATCAACCGCACCAAGGACCTCTCCCTTGAAGAAGCACCTTCCAACTCTGCCCAAAACTGGGTTAACGGCGACTCTGTCACCACTGGCACCACCAACACTCCCGAGTCTCGCTGTACGGCCATAGATGCCGTCTTCAGTAGGGTACGAAGCAACACTGATGCAGCCGATCACCCCGAAGGGCCTGGTCCCAATGCCGTAGAAGCTGAAACTGCAAATGACACCATCCCGGCCCTTGTGCCAGATCCTGATAGCTCCGGTTGGGATACTCCTCCCGACTACTCTGGTTGGGGAACCACCAGTGCACCAGAGGCAACCAACTGGACCAATCGAACAGACATCACATTCACCTATGAAGAATACACCAATCGGGTGGTCACCACACAAGATTACACTCAGGTTCAACGTCTAACCAACAATCACACTTTGTTGGCCTATGACACAGAAATCCTCCACCAAACACAAACGAGCATCGTCGCTCTTCAGGGAGAAATAACACAGCTCCGCGCATACGCCCACACCACCTTCGACAATGTGGTAAAGATGCTTAGTGCGGAGTGTGTGTGAATTACTAGATAATCAAGTAGTCGCTTTCAATAGACTTTGTAAGGTCTATTAAAGAGATACTATCGAATCCGACTTGCTTCACTTTTAATAACTACTTTACTACACTCAAACACCCAAATCAATGTTTAGTTGACTTAGTTCATCCAAGGGGAGGATAATAGTTTTTATAATATTGATACCTGATAGTAGGTGCGCGATAAAAGAAGGTGTTTAACTTATGTAACGGCTCAGGCAAGGCCTTAGGCACGTTTATAGTCAATGGGTCGTTTTAAGTCCAATAGACTTGTGTAAATTCTGGTCTGGTACTCGGAAACTAGTGCTCTATGCACAAACTGCTAACTGATCTCGCTTTGTCTTGTTCTCCAATTGAGAAGATGGCTCTATGCCCTTTAACTTGTCTTTACTTGTCTCAAAACTATACTTGTGAAAAGAGGCGCGCAGATGTCTTATCCGCCGACACTACAGTCCCTTAACAATGGCCAGAGGCGCGTAGACACTTTGTCTACTGACACTACAGTCCAGGTCCCCAGATGTCCTTTGACAATGGGTAGGTTTTGAACAAGTCACTTAGACAGGTTCCTTGGCTTATAACTCTCTTTACTTGTCTTGGCGAATCACTTAGACACGCGTTCTCATCTTAACAGTTCGTTTATATCATTACTTGGTTTCTTTTTATATTAAGGGACTCTCGCTTTGAAGCTACTTGGTACTTAGAGGTGAAACACTTAAGATATAACTCTTAAGCGCTTGTATCTCGTGGGTGGTAAATTGCTTGTATTCTACGGTGTTACAGGGCTGTTTATATACTGCTGAGACGATATATTATTACATAGACGCAATGACGAGAATATAGAGATTTCATGGGCATTTGTGCACGAGCGGCGGCCTTGTGGAGTACAGTTTCCGTGCGCGTCCACTTAATCGTGCCTTTTTGGTTGGATCGGGAGCTCAGATCGTCGTCGGCTCGGCTAACTTAAGCGCCTAAGACTTAATCCTCCTCGACTGCGTGGTATACAGGCTCGTGACCTTTCGTTTGCATTGGTATCTTGTCCTGTCATTGGCTATGGGCTGACCGGAGCATAGAAGCGCCTATGTCTCATCGGAGACTCTCGGGCAATCCGCGCACGTTTCTGTCCGAGGTAATGCTTGTGATTAGGGTTGTAACCCTTCGTCCTCTGTACCCGATACTCTGGTACCCTCGGCATGCATCTGGGATCTCGCTATGTCGAGTTATGCACCCCGGAAATCTTCCTGTACTCAGTTATTACCCGATATGGTATGTGTTCCCAATTAGGTATCCCTCTGATCCGAGCTTTGATCGGCGTTGCTGCAGGCGCGTTTATGGGCGTCTGCTTTACCCCGGCTGCTCCACTGTCCTCGATGCCTTCGGCAATGTCATGCGACCTGTCCTGTAGTGTGCCTAGATGTCCGTTCTTTTAATCTAGAGATCCACGCCTCGTTCTGTATAGGCCAGATGGTTAAGATATTACTGAAAGGCGCCTATTTCCGTACACTTCATTAGATGTATTGATTATTATCTCAATAGTTACTAATGATAATGTCTTTAATTGACCGCGCGTTCCTCGTTATCTTGCATAGTTTCCTCTAGTCCTTAGTAGCCTTGTCATTGTAATGTCCGGACTTGTAACATTTAGACTACGGTATAAGCTTTACTAAGTGCTAAAAATAGCTCAGGTAAGGAGAATAGTAGTCCGTTCACAGCTAGCCGCTCGCGGTCTCTTCATCTCTCCCCAACTTAGATATTGACTGTCTCCAGTCAACCTTATTGCACACTATCAATGGTCTTTGGTTCTTGTTTTTGTGTTCAACATTTGCCTATGCATTTCTTTAGGAGCGCCTATGTTCTCACGGCAAAGCTTGCCGTTGTAATGAGAAGCACGGTGAAGACTTCCTGCCTAGCAAACTTTCTTAAGTTGCCAATTTGTGTTCTAAGGTCTTTCCGTCCTAGGAATAGTTTCCTTAATTGTTGCTGATCCTGATCATCGGTAAGTGCTTCTAATGATTCTGCTTCCTTGAAAGGCTACACAACTGATTCTATCAGGTTTTAACATATCCTGCTGCTTCTTTCTTGGTGAATACGAAGAATCGCACTCCATCATAGTCATTCGGTTGCAATCGGTGACTCAGTGCGGTGTCTGTAGCTTGTCTTGGCCCGCGTATATAAACTGGGCTTTAGGCGCTCTTTTAGACCCCAACACTTTTCGCACTTCCCAACCACCACTGTCAACACTCCTCATCTTATATCCTCCTTCTGTTTATCATAGCATCATGTCCTCTGCCATCTGTGCCTATTTGCAACCTATCTGGGACATTCTCCGCTGCAAACTCCTCATGTTTGTGCTTACACCGGATACTCGTCGCATTTCTGCGGCCTCGATGGCTCTTAGTGGGCTAACCAACCAGATGGTACGCTGTGCCTCATTATTTCTTCTTGAAGTTCTCGTCTCATCTCTCATCTGTGTAGGGTAATTACATGCGTGGGCTTGAGGTCACTAGATCTCCAGAGCCTGTTGCTTGCATGCACGTACGACGCTGGCTGTGTTTCCTGGCGCATGTCGCCGGTGAAACCCCTCCGCCGTCCGCTTTCTTCACTGATTTCGATCCCTTGTCCGTGGTAAGTCATTATATTCCTTGCATTTTGTATCTTTACTTGACAATCCCAACTGTTCTTTCATAGGCAGATTTTTATCCCTTGCATCCCGAGGAAGTCTCAGATGCTGCTATGGATAGTGAACCACCCGTGTCCAACTACATCGGCCTGGCGCAGAGGTTGCTAGAGGCGACTTGGGTTCATTCCCCATCGTAAATCCCCTCGTCACGTATTCTCCCTCGCCGTCCCCAGTTCTTGGTACGCGTACTTGTTTTCCTCCCCCTGGGAACTTAACTTCTAACAAATCCTCTGCACAGCGGCAGTTCCAGACATGGACCTCGACGTAGTGCCTTCGCCCGACACCTGCTGGTATGTATCGTTGTGTGTCTTTTTATTTGATTGTAGCTAACTTGGTGGTCTTTTAGCAGTTCTCTCAACCATGGATCTCGATGAACCGCGTTTGTTGCTGCCTCCAGCTACCCCCGGTATGTATCATTTCGTGTTTTCTTTGTTTTTCATTCTACCTAACTCCTTGGTCTAGCGGCCATCCCAGAGGTGAGGCTGGGCGAGACTCAACCGTCTCCGATGCCTATCCTTGATGTAGTTGGACGTCCCGAGGAGCGGCTTCGCTGTTTTGTCGAGGTACCTCCTCGTCCTTCGAAGAGTCGCAAGGGAAAGGGCAAGGCTCGTGCGCGAACTCCGCCCCCGTCTCTCCCTCATCCCCTCATTACCCGTGCTGCCGCTGCTAAGCTAGCAGCCATTTCTCATCAAGAGGCTCGCCCAGGGTTGCTTCTGGCTCGCGGGTTACGCTGGATACTGACCAATCCCCCCCTCGGCCTCTCAAACGCAAGGTGGCTGCTCTGGGCAATGCTCGTAGCAAGCGCCCTCGACCAGAGGTGACCCCTGAGGCCCCCGAGCTGGTTTCTTCTCCTTCTAGCAAGTTGGCTGCTGCCCAACTCGCTCTGCTTTTAGGTGCAGTACCCAAACCCCTGGTGAGTTCTTTTGTGTCATTATTGTTTTATGCATTTATTTCCTCATTTTGTTATCTTTAGGCGCCCCCTGTGTGTATTGCGTGCAGTCTCAAAGGATTAAAACCTGAGGACTGCATCGTACCACAGGGTGAACAGGGCTGTATCCCATGCCAGAGGAGCCGCCGTGGCATCTGCTCTTTCAGAGCCAAGCTCAAGGACCAGATGCCGGACTTTGAGTCTTTCCTCGAGTTCGGCCAGTCATCCCTGACCAGTAAGTTCCCTGTTATTGGCATATTCTTTCTTAGCTAACTTGTGGACCCCCCTAGATCTTCAAAATCTATTTGAACGGATCCAGCGCATTAGCGCCACCAACATCCTTCAACGAGCGCTCATGCGTCAGAGCGACCTCGAGATCTCCGTTTTGTCGCGCGAGGTCTTGGGTATCTTGTATCGGCTTGTTGCATCCGATCCCGACAACTCATTCCGGGAGTTGTACCTCGCCGATGATGATGCGATGGAGACGCTGATCAACATTTTGTCGGCTTTGTCTCCTGGCGATCTGTCTTCCAATGATCGGTACCCTACTCACTCGACTTCCCTCTCTGAGCTATCTCTTTTGCTGCAGGGGGTCGCTACTCCACCCTGGCTTCTTCACCCTAGCCACATCCTTCCTCCCCGCCCTCGTGTCATTCCGTATCAGGAGAGCGAGCCCGACGTCGATGAAGCCTCTGCCTCCCTTGACACCGATTCGGAGTGTGCTACTTTAGACGCTCTTGATCGCGATGTGGGCGACTTGGACGATTTCGAGTGCTACCAGTAGTTTTGGACCTGGTAAGTCCCACCTTATCCACCTCGAAGTCTTATCTCAAGGCTATCGATCTACCTGCCTTCAGTGACTATGCCACTAGGGTCCCCACCAATGCGACGGAGGTGAAGATGGCGATGCTCGCCTCTCCTTTGTCCATGGACATCATGCTCGCGGGCCCCCCTCGCGTCATTCGCAACTCGAAGGCGAGCTCTACTGCTCACGCCTTCTTCGAAATTTACGACTCTCAATCGGGTCAACGTGCGAAGCGTCTTATCAACAAGACCTTCATGTTCCGTGGAAGGGTGATCCTCATTCGCCCAACCAATGTCAGCTCCGGAGTCCCCCTCTGCACTCGATGCTGGAGGTGGGGCCACCCGAAGAACTCCTGCAAAGCACGTCAGCCAATCTGCGCGCGCTGCTCTGGCCCACACGAGGCTGATGTTCACCGCATCGCCGCCTCGTGCTGCAAACCCCACCCGGAGGCTAAGCCCCCGACCAAGGGCACTCCGCTTGGTACGGACTGCCCCCACACCGCGCGGTGCCCTTCGTGCCGCAAGGACCATTGGGCCAATTCGAGCCACTGCTCGTTTTGGCGTCACCGCTTCGACCGACCCTGGATCGATGCTAAATATGCTGAGGTACGTGATTTTTGGCTAAATCGTCGTCCCACCCATCGCTCACATAACGTAGCTTAATGCCAGTACAACCCATGCTGGATGAGGTGCGGGTGCTGAGTTGGAACGTGGCCAGGGACGGGATGTCCCTGGATGTAATTCTATCTACGTGTTGTAACATATATGATATTATCTTCGTTCAAGAACCCCCTTGGCGACACATAAGGACCGCCCCGTCTGCTAAAACCAGAAAGGGCGAGGATGTCATAGGCGCACCGAACCACCCAGATTGGCTGGCAATGGTCCGTGCGCCCACTACCGCTGATGAGCGACCCCGGGTCATGACCTATGTTTCGACTAGGCTAGCCCGGTATCGTCCGTCTATACGAAGGGATGTGATCGATCACCCCGATATACAGGTCCTGTCACTCTCAACAAGTGCCGAGACCTTCTTTTTGATGAACGTCTATTCTGACGCGGACCATGGGGCCATTAATTGGCTCAAGGCCCACGACACTGCACTTCCCCGCTTCCACTTCATGGGCAGGGACTTTAACGCACACTCCGAGGACTGGGACGAAGGTCACAGTGGTCGGGAGGGATGCGCTCTCTCACTGCAGCAATCCGCTGCTATTCTTGGGCTTGAACTGGCTGCCTTTGGCAACCCAGGGCCCACGCACATACCAAGAGATCCCACCAAGCGCAAAACGGTGATCGATCTCGCTTTCGTCCCACCTAACCAGGTGATTGACGGTACTGTTGTCCGATGCCCGGACATTCAACTCAAATCGGATCATATTCCGATCTCGATTACACTGGACATCTCTCCCGCCCCTAACGGGGCGGTTCGGATGTCTCTTCCTACTGATGATGTTCCGGCATTCATCAATTCTATCAGTTCTGGGCTCCGGGCCATTGACCCGACTGCCCCTCTGAACTCCGAGGAACAGATCGAGGCTGCTGCGCAAGCGGTGGCCTTGGTCTTCTCTTCTGCATGGGAGTCCCATGCTAAAGAGTCCTTTGTTACCCGGCGATCTAAGCCCTGGTGGACCCAGGAGTGCTCAGACGCCCTTGACACGTTCCGGCGCAGTCGCCTGCCCGAGGACTGGAAATCCTTTCGGAAGATCATCCGAGATGTCAAGCGCGAGTTCTTTGATCAACGGATCCATGAAATCGCGTCTGCTAACAAGCGCCCGTGGGACCTCATGAATTGGGTCCAGCAGCGCAAGCTTCCTCCTTGTGAGGCTCTCCATTATCGTGGCGAGCCTTGCAACGACATGCCTGCCCTCTGGGACGCGCTCCACGGCACCTACAACTCTGCCTCTGACAGAGTGTTTGATGCTAATTTATTGAACTCTCTCCCTACCCTGCCAGTTAGGGAGTGGGTTCGCTTCTCCGCGCTGGAACTCACAGAGGCTCTCTCTGCGTGTTCTGGTCTGTCCGCTCCGGGTCCGGATCATGTCAATTGGTCCCACCTGAAGGGGATAGTACGTCGCGACCCTCACTCCATTGAGGTTCTCCTTTCGATTGCTAATGCCTGCATGCGTGTGGGTTATTGGCCATCTGTATTTAAGGATTCGCTCTCGGTGATTATCCCCAAACCGAATAAGCCGTCCTACTCTGCACCTAAGGCATTCAGGCCTATTGTCCTCCTGAATACCGTTGGTAAATTAATTGAGAAAATGATCTCGAATCGCATTCAGTTCGACGCTGTCGGGCTGGATATTTTCCATCCTAACCAGGTGGGTGGAGTGCGTCAGCGCTCCACTGAGGATGCTGGGCTCTTCCTGACACACATTGTGCGCGCAGGCTGGGCTAAGGGTTTAAAGACTAGCGTGGTCGCCTTTGACCTCGCTCAGTTTTTCCCTTCACTTAATCACGACGCGCTTGTGATTATCCTACGGAAACTTGGCTTCCCTCCTTTGGTGGTCAAGTTTTTCGCATCTTATCTGGTAGAGAGGAAGACGCGGTATGCGTGGAACTCCTTCTTGTCAGACCCGCTACAGGCGGACGTGGGGGTGGGCCAGGGATCGGCCTTGTCCCCTGTCTTGTCGGCTATCTACCTGGCGCCTATTATGCGCCTTTTCGAGAAGCGGTGCCTCGACCTTGGGTTGAGGGTTGACCTCCTCTCGTATGTTGATGATGGCACACTCATCGTGCAAGATGAGTGGCTGGATCATAATATTGCGATGCTTAAGAAGGCATACGCTGTTATCTTCGAGCTGTTCAAGGCATTTGCTTTGGCGCTCGAACACGACAAGTCTGAGATCTATCATTTCGATCGGTCTCATGCTTATTATAATCCTAGCATTGATCTCGGGTATGCACCCTACACCAGAGATCGTGCTAATTACCTCAAGCCCAAGCCGTTTTGGCGTTACCTGGGCTTCTACTTCGATCGCAAGCTCACCTTTAATGAGCATGTGCGCTATTACTCCACCAAGGGTTTTACATCGGTTGTCTCGATGAAGATGCTTGGCTCCTCTACTCGGGGGCTTCTGCCTATGCAGAAGCGACTCCTGTACCGCACCTGTGTGGTCCCCATATTCACGTATGGGTATCGCATGTGGTTTTTCAAGGGTGCCCGTAACAAGGGCCTCATTAAACAGCTTACGCAGGTACAGCGTAAGGCTGCTCTTTGGATTACGGGTGCATTCCGTACTTCGCCCTTGGGAGGGGTGGAGGCCCTTGCGGGCCTCCTACCCATCCCTATACTTCTCGAGAGATTGCGCGACCGCTCTACGGTGCGGGTTGCCACTCTCTCGGACACCCATCCGATTCGGTCATTCATGGCTGGGTCATCACTTAAGCGCGCAACCCCCCATCCTATGTCAGTTGAACACATGCCTGCCGCCCATCGCTGCAAGGTGACGGGTGCTCTTATGGATAACGTAAATTACTCCAGTGTCCCTGTTGAGTATACGGAGCCTTTTGCTCCTGAGGCTCGTCCGGGTTATCGACTCCTCGATCGGTATGCCGATCGGTTCAAATGGCTTTCCAAGCCACGCTTTAGCAGGTCCGAAGATCCTGAAGCGGCTTGGAAGCTTATCCTGGATGCGTCTCTCGAGTCTCTCGAGGACGATCCAGACGCTACGTACGCTGGTGTCGACGGCTCCTGCCCTCCGGGGTGGCAAGCCGCCACTGGCGTCGTTATCAAACGGCAGGGCGCACAGGTTTATTCTGGGTGTCATGCTGCCAGGAGGGCCTCATCTACGGATGCAGAGCTCTTTGCTATTCGCGTAGCCATCTCCAATGCCGTTGGCTTTGGGGATGTCAAACGCGTTACTATTTTCACTGATGCGATGCATGCCGCGCGCCTCTCAGTGGATCCCTCTCCACACTCCTTTCAGTCTCAATCACTGATGGTGTGTCGTTTACTTGAGCCGTGGTTCAGACGCTCGCCTGACCACAAGGTTACTTTTATCGAGTCTCCCTCCGACAAGGAGTGGGGCATTCAAAACGAAGCACACGATCTCGTTGCTGGTATGCGCGGCGTCGCCGTCGTCCCTACCACCAAACTCTCTCTCCAGTATGTCCGCGATTTTGTGGACAAATCGGCACGCGCAGATTGGAAACAAAGAGTTTCCGATCAGCCATTTCTGCTTGGCTCCAACTTTATGGAGCTGCAAGGGTTGAACGGAGACCCTGTCCAGCCTAGTCCCACTCGCGGGGGACCTTGGCTTGAAGCCGGCAGTCAGAGCGTTTCGCTCTTTGCCCGCATGTGCCGTTTAATTACGAATCATGCTCCGATCGGCTCGTACTACGAGCAGTTCAAAATCGATGACCCTAGGGCCCTCGGTTGTGAGTGTGGGGTTTATCCTCAGACTCGCGATCATATGTTCAAGTGCAAAAAACAGCCTTGGACTCGCCGGAAGCCGAAACTCGTTTCGGAGCTGGCGACTTATTTGTTGGAGCACCCTACGGCGTTCTCCTCCTCCCGGCACCCAGCTGGAGTCGGATGAGGGACTCTGGGAGGGGGGCGATCCTGATCGCGGAGTGGGCCGCGGTCAAATCTACTCGACTACCCGTGATGTGTTTCCGTTTGGCGGCGGCGAAGTTCCGCAAGTGCCTAGGGCCCTGGTCGTTCCAGGGCCGGTGGCGTCGACTCTCTGAGCCGGTGTCATGCGCCGCTGACGGAGGACCCAGTTTGGTGGACGGCGGTGGGGGCTTCGGCTCCTGCTTAGCTATTACAACGTTAATTTTACCGTTGAACCGGGGAGGGTCTGGCAGGCTCTCTTCGCTTTCGGGTGACCCCCCTTCCCATCCCAATACTCCTATCTGCCGTTCGTGCGGTAGCGTTAACAACGCCGCAACGTCGGACAATCTGTAGTTGCGAGACTACCTATCTGGGTTTCAGGCGGCTGCGCCGTCGAGCTAATTTCTTTCTTTTACTTGCGTAGTATACCGCCTCCGTTTGTATTAGTTAGAGACCGGACTGCTGTCGCGCACCGGTATAAAATTGTTGATATAAAAAAAAAAAAAAAAAAAAAAAAAAAAAAAAAAAGTCCCACCTTATCCTTTCTTTCTTATTTTAACCAATACTGACTTCTATTCTATAGTCATATAGTCGCTTATCTTGTCTTGTCTTGGGTCTTGGTCATTCTGTAGTATACAGCCCAATGTTTTGTTACATTTTTGGCATCTTTGTAGTGTACTAGCTTCGCTTTCTTAGATAGTTTTAAGGGTCTATCTTTTTTGTAGCTTAGCTAGTGGATGTCTTTATATTTCTTTGTTAATGTAAAACCCTTATTTTGTTGTTTGACTTATAGTCTGATCACTAGGTTTCACTTCAAGGAGGGTCTACAGAATCTCCTTATATTGCTATAAGTCTCTGCGACTATCTTTTAAGTGTTCCTTAAGACTTTATAGCCTTACTTGACTAAGTTTATGATGTAAAATCTGTAGTCAAATCGCAAAATTTCGTGGTACACATAGACACTCTTATGCATCAGCTGGTCGTTCTGCGTGCGTGCACCCTGTACCTCTCCCCCCAACTTAAAATCAACTGTCCCAGTTGTTCCAAGTCCATACTAGAGATCGGTCACTATGTGCGGTTCGTCCTAGAAAGTAGCATACCGTGATCGGTTGCCCGGAATCAATTTTTACGCCCTCTCCTTTTCAATATAAAACCCAGACATTGGATCCTAGAGCTCCCCATGGCTTCTAACAACCAAGTAGATGTGTCTAGCACCCCTCCGGCTTATAATCAAAACCTCCGTGACATATGGGATGGTCGTTCCCATACTACTCCCGAGGAACAAGTCGCTATCAAGGAGGCGAGGTTTACCGCTCTTTTCAACGCCACTCACAACCTTGACACTGCTCAAATTCGCCTTCAAGACAAGTATCCTATTCCAGAGTTTACCGCGTTCACGCAGGCTTTCGTGCGTTGCTCATTATTTATCTCCACATTCACATCATCATTTCTTATCTTACTTTGCTTAGTTGGACTACCACGACGCTGTCCCCGAGGGTACCGTCCACAGACAGGAATCCACTGGATTCTACTGTGTTCTCAACGGGCTTTGGTTCCATTTAATCGGTACTCCACGCGAGCATTTTGGTGGCGAGATGGCCAGCAAGATGTACGCGCTTATGCGTTCTCCCACTCTCCCTGCCTATCCGCAGTCCAATACTGTACGCTTTATCATTGCTTATATGTCATTCGCTTTTTAACTTTTATGGGTAACTCCTAGACTGCTCACCTGGCCTGGAAACTCGCTAGCGAAGGTGTAGACAAGGTTATCCAGCACATTGAGGATAAACGCGTAGTCTGTTACTTAGTTGGTATGCACATTTGTGCATTCCGCGACCTTCAGTTACAGCTTGCTCCTAAACCTAGACATAGCCGTAGAGTTCCTACCCATCTCGTTCGTTACTTAGCGTAGTGTAGTGTTTCCTCGCTTGCTTGTAGATTCTTCATCAAAGTTGAAGTGACCCTATTTCCCAGAATAGTAACGATTGATTGGCGCTCTTATGAGGCACTGATTGCAAATCATTACACATCTATTAATAGAACGCGGAAATCGTTTCATTTAAGAATTGAGGACATAGTGACGCACATCGATACAGATAAGATCGACTGAGGTTTTCTCGGTCAAGCAGCTGCCTCGACAGCAATTTTACTCTGCCGTGTGGCTAAAGTTTTAACGTGTTTTACAGATCGCTTGGGCTTGAGAGTTTTAACCCTAGGTCCAAGTACACTATAAAAGCTCGCGAGGACGCAGCGTTTCAACCCGCTTCAGCATCCCTGCTTGGCACCCAGTGTCCTTTCTGTCACTATGTCATCTATCCCTGAACTCAACCCTTCTTTTGCCGATGCTGATCTTGAGACTCAGCGTATCTTGCACCATACTCATCCTAGTCGTCAAGACAAGGTTAACGAGCCTGGCGAGCTTTGGAAAGAAGCTCTCCGTTGCCTTCGTTTTATAGTACATGTTGTTTATCTCTTCATAAGCTCGCTTATCATTCTTTTGTCATATAGGCGCCCTGGGAGAATCAAATCCCTAGCATTCTGAATGGTGGTCAGCCATTGCACAACATCGTCTTTGATCTTCGGAAGGCGACACAGTTCCTGAACACCAAGTTCACTGCGCTCGGATGCGTTCCACTCTGTACTCCTGAATACAATGCATTGGATAATATATGCCTTGCTATTCTTCGGAACAGAGAGGCTCCCGCTCCTCAAGCCCCACTTCTGGTTTCACCTGCCACCAGTGACACTGCTAGTCCTGAGACATTGCCCCCTATCACGGCCGAGAAGACTTCTACCAAGCCTCCTACTGAATCCGTGGTGGTGAGTACCTCTATCCTCCCCACCTCGAAGTCTTATCTCAAGGCTCTCGATCTACCTGCGTTCAGTGATTACAACACTAGGACCCCCACCAATGCGACGGAGGTGAAGATGGCGATGCTCGCCTCTCCTCTGTCCATGGATATCATGCTCGCGGGCCCCCCTCGCGTCATCCGCAACTCGAAGGCGAGCTCCACAGCTCATGCCTTCTTCGAAATCTACGACTCACAATCGGGTCAACGCGCGAAGCGTCTTATCAACAAGACCTTCATGTTCCGTGGAAGGGTGATTCTCATTCGCCCAACCACTGTTAGCTCCGGAGTCCCCCTCTGCACTCGATGCTGGAGGTGGGGCCACCCGAGGAATTCTTGCAAGGCGCGCCAGCCTATCTGTGCGCGCTGCTCTGGCCCACACGAGGTGGAGGTGCATCGCATCGCCGCCTCGTGCTGCAAACCTCACCCGGAGGCTAAGCCCCTGACCAAAGGCACTCCGCTTGGTACGGACTGCCCCCACACCGCGCGGTGCCCTTCGTGCCGCAAGGATCATTGGGCCACTTCGAGCCATTGCTCGTTCTGGCGTCACCGCTTCGACCGACCTTGGATCGAGGCTAAATATGCTGAGGTACGTGATTTTTGGTTAAATCGTCGTCCCACCCATCGCTCACATAACGTAGCTTAATGCCAGTACAACCCATGCTGGATGAGGTGCAGGTGCTGAGTTGGAACGTGGCCAGGGACGGGATGTCCCTGGATGTAATTCTATCTACATGTAACAACATATATGATATTATATTCGTTCAAGAACCCCCTTGGCGACACATAAGGACCGCCCCGTCTGCTAAAACCAGAAAGGGCGAGGATGTCATAGGCGCACCGAACCACCCAGATTGGCTGGCAATGGTCCGTGCGCCCACTACTGCTGATGAGCGACCCCGGGTTATGACCTACGTTTTGACTAGGTTGGCCCGGTATCGTCCGTCTATACGAAGGGATGTGATCGATCACCCCGATATACAGGTCCTGTCACTCTCAACAAGTGCCGAGACCTTCTTTTTGATGAACGTCTACTCTGACGCGGACCATGGGGCCATTAATTGGCTCAAGGCCCACGACACTGCACTTCCTCGCTTTCATTTCATGGGCGGGGACTTTAACGCACACTCCGAGGACTGGGACGAAGGTCACAGTGGTCGGGAGGGATGCGCTGTCTCACTGCAGCAGTCCGCTGCTATTCTTGGGCTTGAACTGGCTGCCTTTGGCAACCCAGGGCCCACACACATACCAAGAGATCCCACCAAGCGCAAAACGGTGATTGATCTCGCTTTCGTCCCACCCAACCAGGTGATTGACGGTACTGTTGTCCGATGCCCGGACATTCAACTCAAATCGGATCATATTCCGATCTCGATCACACTGGACATCTCTCCCGCCCCTAACGGGGCGGTTCGGATGTCTCTTCCTACTGATGATGTTCCGGCATTCATCAATTCTATCAGTTCTGGGCTCCGGGCCATTGACCCGACTGCCCCTCTGAACTCCGAGGAACAGATCGAGGCTGCTGCGCAAGCGGTGGCTTTGGTCTTCTCTTCTGCATGGGAGTCCCATGCTAAAGAGTCCTTTGTTACCCGGCGATCTAAGCCCTGGTGGACCCAGGAGTGCTCAGACGCCCTTGACACGTTCCGGCGCAGTCGCCTGCCCGAGGACTGGAAATCCTTTCGGAAAACCATCCGAGATGTCAAGCGCGATTTCTTTGATCAACGGATCCATGAAATCGCGTCTGCTAACAAGCGCCCGTGGGACCTCATGAACTGGGTCCAACAGCGCAAGCTTCCTCCTTGTGAGGCTCTCCACTATCGTGGCGAGCCTTGCAATGACATGCCCGCCCTTTGGGACGCGCTACACGGTACCTACAACTCTGCGTCTGACAGAGTGTTTGATGCCGACTTGTTGAACTCTCTCCCTACCTTGCCTGTCAGGGAGTGGGTCCGTTTTTCTGCGCTGGAACTCACAGAGGCTCTCTCTGCGTGTTCTGGTCTGTCCGCTCCGGGTCCGGATCATGTCAATTGGTCCCACCTGAAGGGGATAGTACGTCGCGACCCTCATTCCATTGAGGTCTTACTCTCGATTGCCAATGCCTGCATGCGTGTGGGTTATTGGCCATCTGTGTTTAAGGATTCGCTGTCGGTAATTATACCTAAGCCGAATAAGCCATCCTACTCCGCACCTAAGGCATTCAGGCCTATTGTCCTCCTGAATACCGTTGGTAAATTAATTGAGAAAATGATCTCAAATCGCATTCAGTTCGACGCTGTCGGGCTGGATATTTTCCATCCTAACCAGGTGGGTGGAGTGCGTCAGCGCTCCACTGAGGATGCTGGGCTCTTCCTGACACACATTGTGCGTGCAGGCTGGGCTAAGGGTTTAAAGACTAGCGTGGTCGCCTTTGACCTCGCTCAGTTTTTCCCTTCACTTAATCACGACGCGCTTGTGATTATTCTTCGGAAACTTGGCTTCCCTCCTTTGGTGGTCAAGT
>JADNRV010000220.1:0-78901 GCA_015499995.1 Flammula alnicola | reverse complement strand
GACTCGTCAAACATCAGATAAGAGTGCAAGAGGTATTCCAAGTTCCCATTTCCTGGCTCCATAGCATACCATCGTTGAACGTTAAACCGTACTCGCGATGTCCGCTCTTCTACCGTACGCTAATTTGGGCACCGGCACTCGGAGAGAGATAACCGCGTAAGTCGCTGAAATATGCACATCAATTCTAGTACATCCGTGCTGATCCAAAAGTGATCATCACATTCAGCAAATTTAAAGAGCTCGCGGACGGGGCTTTCAGCCAGCGCAGATATCGAGATGCAGGGAGATTGTATCTTACAGTAGTCTCCGGGATAGTTCCTTCATGGAAAGACGTTCCACTGCAAGCCACTGTTGGGGGAGGCGGCCCTTCCCAGTGGACCGCATACGCGTTCTTGGAATCCGAGGTCAGGCTGCTCTTGAGTGGGTGCTATACTGGCATTGCATCCTGTTATCTTCAAACGGGAGATGTGGAACAGGTAATCGATCTACTCTTGATCGACTTTTTCGTCGCTTTTCACCCGTCTGATCTAGGCATTACTCTGGTGCGAAGAAGCGGTTTTTCTGGCAAAGACTTTGCGATACGCCTTATCCGAAACGCATTTCGGTGCGCATGACCCCTTGTGGTCTTAAATGACGTTGGTCTGATGCAGCTTTCCCAAAAGATTGGTTTGCCTGTGACTCGGAGGAAGACCTGGCATCATACCACCTGGAGCATGTTCGCACATATTCGCAGGCATCAAACATCTATGAAACACTAGGAAACACAGGGAAAGCAACGGAGCGTCGTCTTTTAACATCGGCGGGCCTTGATTCCATAGAACTGCGAGATGTCGCTCCCGAGATTTTGCAAGCCTGTGATGCGCTGAAACTGCTAGAGCTAATCTCGTTGCGTCATCCGGATCCTTCGCTGACTGCCACGCTGACCGCGAAATATCCTGAACTTCAAGTGCTCGGATCGTGGAAGAAACTCGCTATCAAGCAAAAGGGATTGATGAAGGCACGATTTGGATTTTCCAGCTTTATCTGGAAGAGTACGCATTATCATACCTATTTTGCATCCACCAAACGCCGTGGTTAATTTTACAATCTTTCAGGCAGGTTATACATTGGAGGTGGATCCCTTACCCTCCATTTCGGACCGTATTATCGAGACTTGGCCTACCTCGACCTCGAGAAAATGGATACATGGCATTGTCTTCCCCGTCTCCCCGCAGATGCCCGAGAAACGGGCGAATGGATAAATTGGACTTTCGCGATACACGGACGACAAGGCCTATTTATTCAATGGCCGGGACAGGGTTCATTTCTTCGATGTAGGCCAAGAGACCTGGGGCTCCGCATTGACGTCGGTCCTTTCCTCATGCCTTGGTGAAATACAAGAGCCAAACTCGCAGCGTATTACCTACCAGAACATTGGACATACGACCCAGCAAGGTCGTCGGTGATTGCCTCTATGTATTCGGAGGCCCTCATAAGCATTGTGTAACGGGACCCAATATCTTTCTCCAATTGAATCTGAAGACTTCGAATGGAGGAAACTGAGCGGTACGTTAACTCCTGGTTCCATCTCTGATTATAGCTGCCCGGGACCGCGAGTCTCCGCCTGCAGCTGGGTGGACGACGAAGAAGGGCGCCTATACATCTTTGGTGGTCAATGTGACCTTGCCGCTGGACTACGAGCCGGGGAACCTCACGGCCGTCAACAGGCTCATGCGTACCGCGACTTCTGGAGCTGGGACCTCAAAAATGAGCAGTGGAGGATGGAGCGCCTTTTCGGGAATGTTCCCTGCGGTCGCTCCAATGCAGCATCTACTTATGTGCGATATCGGTCATATTTTTTTTTTTTTTGAATCTGTCGGATTGCTCACGCCGTTTTATTTATTTAATCTTGTCCAACAGAACCAGGCAATCGGGAGCAATATTATATTCAGTGGCATAAATTCCAACCTTAGTTCACGTTTTGGACAGGTAATATTCTCCTGCGCCTACCTGGCGGATACGTTCATGTATATCCCCGGACCTCCCGACCCGCTTACTGGCAAACGAAAGACGGGAAAATGGAAACAGGTCCTCACTCGTGGGTTCCCAACTTACCGCGAGAATGCGACACTGTTGACGGACCAAGGGACTGGGAAAATGTACCTCTATGGTGGCTATGTCGGCAAAATCTGGATTTCCCAAGACGAGCCGCAGTGGGCCATACATACCTTTAGCGATTTGTGGACGCTGCGCGTGGATGTCCCCGGTGGACATTTTGAGGAAGTCAATATTGACGAAGAAGGGAAGTCTGCTAGAGTGGGGCCGTGGCAACGATGCTTTGCGTGCTGCTCGATAGGAAACTGGAAAAAATGCGGAGGTATGTTGTTCCATATTTTTGTGCGACTAGATGTAAATGTTAACGAAAAAACATCATTGTAGGTTCGTGCGAGGGAAAGGCGTTCTTCTGTGATGCAGATTGCTTAAGAAATGGGTGGAAGGATCATAAGGCGATGCATCATTGCCAAAAAGTTTAGCTGTCACGCTTATATATGAAATGTTTTATACTGAATTCCGAGAATTTACGATATGACTATCAGTGCAGAACGACGTTCGCAGTGTACTACTCGTAGTGCAAGGCTTGTGCAAGGCCTGACACAGAAACATGTTTCTTTAGTTAAATTATGAGGTAGGAGCACCTTTACTTGGTTTTATGAATATAAATTCTTTTAAAAAATGTATGCAAGAACCAACGAGAACAAAAAATTGGAAAGAGTGGACGATCCTGCTCCCTGAAATCAACTCAAAAGGACCGGGCGCGTTGTAAATTAGTCACATGATTATTCATGATGATCACGTTTGTGACCGAACAAGTGACGTTCAGATAAGATTATGGATCTTTTTTTTTGTACATCCAACACTTGTCCTGGACCCCTCCCGAGTCCAATATCACTCGCCCTCGCTCCATATAGCTCAAAGCTAAACTCGTATTGGCTGATCCTTATGGCCTATCAAAGATATGGCTTCTATCTACTCCGTGAGACTGGATCGTCCATATGCCTCAAAACCTTAGTGGTTCGACACTGCCTTATAAATATTATAACGTTAACGCATTGAATGCTGTGTCCATAGGACAAACGAGTCCAGGAATCTTCGGAAAGGTAGAATGGGAGTTATCATATGTCCTGTCTTTAGTAAGCTTATCCTGTGTCTAATAGTCGAGGACACACTTCCCCCATCGATTGTGCATTGTTTCTTGGCAGACCTGAATATCGTCGTCCATTTCCCAGCCTTCACCTTTCCATATGGAATTGGGATGGATATTCTCATCGTAACTGCGAATATCTGGCAAACGGATTCATTTCTCATTCAGTGAGCTATCTTTGTCTATCTCTACGTCCGAGTGGTGGTAACCCCTGCAGCCTTCTGACACTTCCACATCCCAGTCCTCGACAAACGAGGCTATTTCTCATCGGAGCTAAAGCGCGTTTTCGATATCATGAAGACCAGGGTCGTGACCATATTTGTGGCGTGAGGGTTAGGGCGGGCCGTAGGCGGTGGCAATCCTGATGCCTCGAGGCAGCCCACAGATATGTGGGGATTTGGTGGGAAAGGCAGTGCTGACGCGTCTTGACCAGTACTGACTCTTATCCTCTGCTTATAGGACAGCCTGCGCTCTATCGTTCCAATTTCCAGCCTTGCCCACATCTTCGACTGTCTTCGACTCGGTTCCGCAGTCTAAGTCATTTGTGACGCAGCACTTGTCTGGCCTAGTCACACGGCGTAATTGTCCCTTCTCCATATCTTCTCACAGTACATATCTGTGAACCAAATACGAATACCGCTCCTGTCTTCTCTTCCACTACCACCACCATTGCATCCTCCCGTCCTATGGATGCCCTCAAGTCACTAATACAGCCTCTGGTCGGCGGCACTGGAGGCTCATCTGTCATAGATGGCATGAAGCTCGTCGTGCTGGGTGGCACAGTCGAGACTGCCAGGCGAGTATCGAGCTCTGCTTGGTAAGTTCCCTCCACCGTTGCGTATATCGAGTATCTGACCTGATTGTCGCCTCATAAAGGAGCCATTTCGTGAACTGTGAGCATCCCCTTCATCCCCTCGCGGTCTCTAGCGTTTCATAGAAACGAAACATGTGACTCGTAATGACAACTGCGCTCGAATTAGCGCCCAGTCTCCATAATCCCTCTACCCGCGTGCCATGAGATGAATGCTGATGAGCCTTTTTCACAGCATTCTTCCTTACAGCGCACTTCAGCGAGGAGGACTTTCCCTATGATTGGCTCATGCTCTGGCTTTCACGGCGACCCGAGTGGCAACGCTCGCGCGAATTCGAGACCACAACGCGGACTGCAGGGCCTGGGGGGTCGTCCTCCTCGCATTACTCTGCGGAAGACGCAGACTGGGACCAGTGGGAGGTCGCGGAGTCCACTGGCTTGACTCATGACCCTGACAGTGAGGGGCGGCCAAAGACTCGCGTCGTTTTCCAGCCCACGTACGACACGACACATACTATCTTCTATCGCGGGCACTGGCTCCGCGTTCGTCGGGGAAGGAAACAAGAGACAGGCTCCGAGATGTTGTCGATTAGGTTAGCGCAGCACTTTCTCCACTACCTCCGTCTTCCGACGACTGGCGCATGCAGGGATAATTACTCACCAAGCTTTATTTCCACAGCGTCGTTGCGAGGTCGAATGCGATCCTGAAGCAGCTTGTGCTGCAGGCCAAGAAGGAGTACGAGGCCGAGGCGGTGCACCGTATCCAGATTTACTTTGCCGATGCGCATGGGTCGTGGAGGTGGACGGACTCGCGGCACAAACGCCCCATGTCGAGCATCGTGCTGAACCCCGGCGTCAAGGAGATGCTGGTCGACGACGCGCGGGATTTCCTCAAAAGCGAAAAAGTACGTGATGCTGTGCTGCCCGCACGTTATCCCTCTCTTATCACAACTCTGACTCAACTCTCTTAACGAAACAGTGGTACGCGGACCGTGGGATCCCCTTCCGCCGCGGCTATCTGTTGCACGGCGTGCCAGGCTCGGGCAAGTCCTCCCTCATCCACGCCCTCGCCGGCCAGCTGCAGCTCGACATTTACGTCGTCTCCCTCTCTGCCTCGTGGATCTCGGACAATACCCTCACGGCGCTGATGGGCCGTGTGCCTGCGCGCTGCGTGCTGCTGCTGGAGGACCTCGATGCCGCGTTTGTGAGGAGCACGAACCGGGAGGACGACCCGCTGGATGGAGACTCGGGTGGGCCCGGGGATGGGCCGAGCTCGGGTGGCGGGCTGGATACGAATGCGTTCCCGTCGTTCGGCGGCCTCGGCGGCTCGAGGCGCAGGAGGTACGGGAGGAGTGATGGGTTGTCGGATATGAACACCCTTAGTTTGAGTGGGCTGCTGAATGCCCTTGATGGCGTGGCGGCGTCTGAAGGAAGGCTGTTGTTTGCGTTAGTCTTTTCATTTCATTATGTTTGTATGAGTTGATTATGCTTACTTTTGCTTTTACTAAACACAGAACGACGAACCACTTGGAGAGGTTAGATCCTGCACTGTCTCGTCCAGGCCGGATGGACGTGTGGGTCGAGTTCAAGAACGCGAGCAAGTGGCAGGCTGAGGCGCTCTTCCGGAACTTCTTCCCGTCTGAAGAGGAGGAGGAACTCGTGTCGGACGCCGATCTCGAGAGCCTAGACATCGATGCTAACCTTTCCGTCCAAGAACGAGATGGGAAAGTGAAGACATACGTCCCTTCCGCCGCCGTCGCAAGCAAACAGCGCTCCAGATCGGCGTCGACCCTAAGCAACAAGGACGGGGATGCGGACGCGGTGCCTCCGTCGTTGTGGTCTCTCTCCACGAGCATCGCCTCGTCTGCTTCGTCCCTGCTCTCGGCCTCAAACGCGAGCTCGCCCACGCTGGCGTCGCCTCATGGGTCGGTGTCTCCGCCTTTGCCACGGACGTTCTCCGGCTCGCCCATCCCGCCCTCGTCGACTGAGGCATCGAAGCCCTCACTGGATAAGGACCAATTCGGCGCTACGAATACGGCGTACTTACCTCCTGCTCCCGACGCCTCTCTCTCCAAGGCCAAGGCCCTCGATAAGAAGACCCTGGCGACCCTAGCGAAACGGTTCGCAGATGGCCTGCCAGAGGATGAGTTCAGCGTTGCTGGGCTACAAGGATGTTAGTATTTTTGATCTTGTTGTGATTTTACGCAGCTACTTACGGATGGCTGTAGATCTCCTGAAGCACAAGGCTAACCCCGAGGCAGCTGCAAACGGCGTCGAAGCCTGGGTGCAAGGCGAGCGCGAGATGCGCGAGCGTCTGAAGCGAGAGAAGGAAGCTAGGGAGGTCCGTGAGAAGGCTCAGGTATGTGTCGTCCCTTTTCTGGTATTCCGTTCCTGTCCATGTGAGACTGAGATGTGTATCCGGAACTGCAGCGCGAGAAGAGGCGAAAGGAGAACCAGGAGAAGGAGAAAGCGAAGAAGGCACAGGACAAGAAGGATCAGGAGCTCGAGCGGGTGAAGGCGCTCCTGGCGGAGAAGGAGAAGGAGGACGAGTTGGAGAAAATGAGGCAGCAGCTGAAGGAGAAGGAGGAGGAGAGAAAGAAGAAGGAGCAAGAGAAGGGGGTTGAGGCGAAGGAGACGGAGGGTGGGGATGAAGATAAGAAGAAAGAAAAAGAGGGGAAAGAAGATGAGATGGAGTCTGGGACAAGAAAGACACAGACGAGGAGTCCAAGGACGGCGACAGTGCGGACAGCGACGAGGAGAACGTGCCTCCGCCACGCAAGTCCATCGTCTCTTCGTCGTCGACCTCAGATTCGTCCTGGGGGGATGCGTGGGGGATGTGTCGTGACTAGGTGGTGGTGGTGATCATGAACAAGAACAAGAACAAATTTCCTCAAATCATCCTCCTCCGGATTCTATCTCTGCGCTATCTACAAATCCAGCCTCAACTCAGTTTTCCCAGGTGGTCAACCCCGCTGATTCTCTGCTTTCCAAGCCATCTGCTTCATCCTTATCGATACCATCATCGTCTTCATCATCTCTGACTCCGACAATGCCTGATGTCTCTCGTGATGCCTCCATGAATTCGCCGGCACCTGTGTCTTCCGTTCCTGCTGCCGATGCCATGACCAATGCGATTACCCATCAGCGTCATCCGGCTGGCAAGTTCCTCTTGGCTTCCACGGCCACTACGATAACACAACTGCGTCTCTTGTCAGCGGGTGTGGTGTCGCCGTTCCTGCAGGTATATATCGTTCAGCTGTATGTGATGCTTTTGCAGATGTTCGGTATGGGATCCGCTTCGAACTGAACGAATGAACGAATATTTTCATCTCTATCCATTTACCATCCTACCTATCATTGTCCATCTCCCATTTTTTCCCTCGTTTTACTTCGTTTTTTTTTTGTCCGTGCGTTGCTCTTTTCATTTTCATTTTTTGAATTCGCTTCACACTACTCCCGAGGTGCATCGTGGATATTCTGCACTCCATTGATCTCCTCCCTCCTCGATTTTTGTTGGTCCCGGTTTTCATGCTGATTTTCATATCCAATGTACAACACACATCTACAGTCACCTATACACACAATCGACATTACAACTGTCTTACATACTCGTTCGGGGATCTGAATTCAAGACTCGTTCATGACGTTGGTTTTCTCGCCGTCCACTAGGAGCATTTACGTCCTAATTTACGATAATCGCAATGCTGTGCCCTATATGTATATGATTCGTTCTATTCTGGATCAAGTACGACGATGTTCGGGTTGGTATAACTTTTATCCGTTAAGTATCCTATCCGAGGCTTTATAGAAGAGAAGAGACGCCCCACAGTCATGCTGCACAAATATGTCAGGTTGCTCTCCATCTTATCGCAGCGCCACATCCGTCTAGAATCAATTCGTCTGGCAGCGACAATGGAATCTTTCCCTGCCGATGGGAATACCGAAGCACAGAAAATACTTAATGCCTTGGCAAACTAGTATTACTTATTGCGAAAGGGAGAGGGTAAATGCCGCATCGTCATGTGGGGGCTTCGCTGAGCAAGAACGCTACATGTGACTATAAAGCATTCCTACTAGTTCTTGAACGACAAAGCGCCTGACATGTCTGACGATAACACACGGAGGTCAAGGTAAGCGATACCGGTTCTCATACACAATATAAGACTCAGATAATTATCTTTCTCGTTCAAATTGTCAATCTTCCCCAGTACTTTGACTTGCAAGCCCCGCATTGCAGCATGGCTTTGAATATCCCCGACGTGCCGCTCCCCACACTCGATCGGCTTGGCGCGTCCCTTGCTCCTGACCTCGACGTCAAAAAAGTTGCGCATAACTGGTTCAACGCTTTCTCCACCGCTGCAGCCTCAGGCGATGTCGCCGTCCTGGCAGCCCTCCTCCTCCCCGACGCCTTCTGGCGTGACATGCTCGCGCTCACATGGGACTTCCGCACCTTCTCAGGCCAAGAGAAGATCCAGACGTTCCTCACTGACCGCCTCGCGCTGTGCAAGCTGCACGACTTTTCTCTGAGGGAAGAGACAGTCCGTCTGGAGCAGCCGTTCCCAGACCTCGCGTGGATCAGCCTCATGTTCGACTTCTTCACAGATGTGGGGAGGGCGTCGGCTATCGTGCGCCTCGTGCCGACAGCGAATGGGGAGTGGAAGGCCCACGTCGTGTACACCAACCTTGAAGGGCTGACGGACTTTCCCGAGAAGGTGGGCGCGTTGCGGAACCAGGAGCCGAATCATGGGAAATGGGAGGCGCAGAGGAAGCGTGAGGTCGAGTTCCCCGATGGGGACCCCACTGTGCTCATCATCGGCGCTGGGCAGAGCGGCTTGGAGATCGCGGCGAGGTTGAAGCACTTGGATGTCTCTGCTCTGGTCGTGGAGCGCAATGCTAGGATTGGCGATAATTGGAGGAACAGATACGAGGCGCTTTGTCTCCATGATCCCGTTTGTGAGTGGCTCTGATCTTAGTTGTATTGGGTTTCGCTAATGGTCGGACAGGGTACGACCACATGCCCTACCTGCCGTAAGTCTTAAAGCGAGGAATAAAACGCGTCTGCGATAACTAATGCTTGTCGACAGATTCCCGTCAACATGGCCTGTATACACCCCAGCAATGAAGGTACTTACCCTCCCACATACCCTGCCTTCCATGCAATAGCCACTGACATCAACACACCTCCCTAAAAGCTCGCGAACTGGCTCGAATTCTACGCCGACTCCATGGAGCTCAACATCTGGACTTCGTCCACCATCACTCAGATAACGCAAGACGAGAAGACGCACAAGTGGCATGTCGCGATCACGCGCGGGGACGGCTCGAAGCGGGAGTTGACCGTAAACCATGTGGTGTTTTGCACGGGGATAGGTAGCGGGGCGCCGAATACGCCTGATGTTCCTGGGATGGTGAGGGTCCTGCACTATATGTTTTTGTTTGATTTTTGTGGCTATCTGACGACTGATTGCGTTGGATGGGATGGGATGACACTAGGATAAATTCACAGGCGAGATTCTGCATTCGACGCAGCATAAACGCGCGAGCGATCATGTTGGAAAGAAGGTCGTTGTTGTTGGCGCTTGCACTTCAGGTTGGTGATGTGTCATTTTGCTGTCGTCCTGCTTGATTCGTTGACTGTGGGGTTATATAGCCCACGATATCGCTGTCGACTATTACCAAAATGGCGTTGGTAGGCCCTTTACCATTCTTACTTCCTGATTCTCGTACTGACAAACCGGGATATACTTAGACGTAACGATGTTCCAACGTGGTTCGACATATATTATGTCCACCAAGAATGGGTGGGAGGTCCTTTTCAAAAGTCAATTTCTTTCCGTCACCATCATTACCTTATCCCTCAAATTTTAATTCGATAACTTACACAACATGAACTTGAAACAGACTCGTACTGGGAAGGCGCACCCCCCGTGGACGTCGTCGACAGGTTCAACGCGTCGTACCCGCATTATATGGCCGTTGGTCTAAACCAGAGGCACGTCAAGCGTATCGCTGAAATGGACAAGTATGTGTAGATTTTTTAAGGCCGCCTTCGAATTGAACCTGATGCGAACGACGCTCCTCCGTTCCAGGGATCTCCTCGACTCCTTGCATAAAGTAGGCTTCCGGACGAACCTTGGACTCAAAGATTCTGGGTTTGGGTTATTGGCGTGGAATAAAACCGGGGGTTATTATCTCGGTAAGTGCCCAATCATCTCTCTCCTCATCCTCGTTCTTCGATTCTTCTTTCTCTCACACTGACTGTCCCACGACTCGGAATTTGGCTGAATTAACTCATGTCACAATTACTCGACTTGTCCTTTCAGATACCGGAGGCAGCAAGCTCATCGCGGACGGAAAGATCAAGCTGAAGACGGACAGCGAGATCGAGAGTTTCACGGAAACGGGGCTCAAGTTCAAGAACGGGACGGAGCTCGACGCGGATGTGGTGCTCTTCGCTACTGGGTGCGCATTTTCCTCCTTCTTTCCCCTCTACCTTGCCTTGTTCCTGGCAGTCTTCTACTTTATTACTCGATATACTTACGTATACTTAGATTGGGCAATACCATCGACCAGTTTCGCCGCGTATGTGGGGAGGAGGTCGCCAAGAAGATGAAGCGCGTCGGCGGGTTGGATGAGGAGGGCGAGATCAACGGGGCCTGGCGCAACGTTGGCGTTCCAGGATTGTGGTATATGTTCGGTGCGCTTCCTTTCTCTGAGGTTTGGGTACTAGAACACGGATTAACTGCTGATGCTGCTTTTGGATACTCAGGCAACCTCGCGCTGTGCAGATTCCATTCCACGCATATTACTCTTCGTAAGTCCATAGCCACCCTATTGTTACCGAATGGTTGTTGATGACTTTTCTGTCCTCCGTTTCTGCAGAAATCAAGGCTATGGAAGAGGGTATTTTCGGTACGCGTTACGAACTTGCCACGAACTGAATGAAATTTCTCTGCGGCGAAGCATGGGTCGATGATTAGATACCGTGGAGTGTAAAATAGTTGAACGAAATATGTCTAGTATATGTATAACATTTGCTTATGGAAGAAAATGAAATATTCAAGGCGGAAATGAAGGAAAAGATCCATCTCTCTAGGCTGTCTGATTTTCAAAGCTTGAGGATTAACCAAGGATTATCGATTAACGTTAATGTTAACCTTTCTCCTTGATCCGACACTTGTCGTCGTTTCCTATAACCTAGGCAGTTTACGAGACCGCTCTGTCCGGAATGACCTTCGAATTCTAAAGTTGTACTCTTGGAGACAATTTTGTAATACGACAACAGATCATTCCAACTACTGTAGGACCCAGAAACAATACAATTTACTGCTTCAGAACATGCCAATCTTGGTTCAACTGTGAAGCGTTGTGACTCGAGCTCAAATAAGACGCGTACCACTTAGCCACGAGCGTGATGCTGGCCCCTTCAATTGCAACGATCAATCCGGCATACTTCAGCGCCACCGGTACCAACTTCAGCGACGTGGCATTGACGAGGTGGGGAGGAGCGGTCGGCGCATCATTTCTCCTCTCCAGTCTTGGATATAACGGATGGGCTGGACTTGGAAGTCAGGCACTTATGGTCGTGAGCACTGGGGGCAAGGTGGCGACGTGCTACAGATTCCGATATGGAGCTGCATTCCCGCCAATGGTCCTAGCCACAATCGCAGTCATTTTTTGGGTGTTAGGTTTACTGGCGTCTTCGCGACTCCTCGCTCTAAAGAAATTGGAGGGAATATATGGCGGACTTTCATCCGTCATCATTACCCCCGTCCCCGGGAAGCCACCTAAAGACTCGCTGCTCATCTGGGAGAAAGAGTCGGACGGGCCTCACCTCAGAGCAATTGTCGATGGCTTACCTCATGACGGTGGAAATTCTGATACGCTCGTCTCTTATATGAAAGATACCAAGGGGTACAACGGCCTGGAGAAGTAGGCACGAATGTCTTTTCTAACAGCTTTCTTTTTCAACAGTTTTTTTTTCACATTATAACCTATACCTATTATCTACACGACGTTCTTTACGCAGCACCGCTATGAGCAGGGCTACAACTTTGTTTCGAGATATTGGAGTGACGTAAGAGGAATATACAGTGGTGACGGCAAGCCGTGTTCCTCATAAATATACTTTGGCGAGTGGGCACCGAGAGGGAGGTCCGATCAAACCAATTAATGTGGTACAAACAAGTTTCAACCGTCAATCTAGAGTACAATATTAATGGTCGATGATTCAGCTGCAAAGAATTCCCCCGGTAGGGCGAAAAACAATTCTGAGACGGACTGACCCTCCAAATGCACATTAATTCCCACGTGCGCGCCATTTACCGCCGCGCGCGCCAAATGGTTCCAACTCGATAGAACACCATATAGCACCATCCCTACACCTCAGGTGGCGGTATATAGACATCCCTTATGTATTGGAGCGTCCAATGATGGTACGGGCGTTAGAAATTCACACTGGCTCTTTTTTAGCGTGAAAAGCAGTGTGAATTTGTGAGTGTACGATGGGGGAAGATTTATCTGAGTGCTTGCTCAGACGAAATCTGAGGGCAGTCTTCTATAAGTCTCGAATGTTAGACATGGCCGCCGCTGGGAGCAGATCGTCAGTGAACAGTCGAGCTGTGAGATGTGCATGTGCTGAGACATGCACGAGACATGCAGGCCTATCCATCGTTCTGTTGCCCGTTTGTTGCCATTCATTGGACTAGAGTAAACTAGTTTAAACGCGAATAAATATCCAATAGAGCTAAGACAATTGCTGGAGTCGACACCAAGACATGCGGAATGATCATGATGCGGCAACGAATATATTACAGTGATCACACGTGACGTTGTGACATTAAATCAGATTAGATTAGATCACTGGTGCTTGGTCACCCGCTCTAAAGTCGACACAATGATAATAATAATATTGAGAACGCTTCACTGCCCGCTGTCTGCAATTATTGTACGACGGAGTCGCACCTCGCAGACTGATGGGGAGCTTGATACATCCTACTTAGCACAAGCGCAAGGTCTTATTGCCACGGGGTGACCCTCAAACGCCAGCGGATCACGTGGACTTAGACATAGGCGTCACCATTACAAAAGGGGAGCAAGCTCCCCAACAATACGTTGACCTCTGCCTCATCACTGGACTTCTATCGTACTTAATGAAATCTAACTCAAGAATTTCCAACCAACACCCCCTTAATGCATATATCCTCCCCGTTTCCGCCGAAATCGATGAGTGCTGCCCCCCTCCAACACTGTCTTTTGTCGAGAGTTTCATTGCCGCAGTTCGGAGGCTTATTAGCATCCTTGTGAATGCTTTCATGGAACTATTCCAAGGACGGCAAATTCAACGTCCACAACAAGCTCCCAATAACCTCACTACGCTTCCCGTTGAGATACTCACTGAAGTTATGACACATTTGGAATGGCGAGATGTGTTACGAGTGCGACAGGTGAGCGATTGTACGGTAACGTGTCAATCACTGTATTGGTAACTTTCTTATATTCATAATAGGCCTGCAAAGTCGTGCAAGAGGTCTCGACGACACGACAAATCTGGGAGAACTTGTTGCAGGAAATTATCTCTCGCTCTCAGATTCACACGAAGTTGGAGCGCCCCATTGAGCTGTATTCATCCAAGGAGCTCGAGCATCTTGCGTTACAATGGACAACCGCAAATATAGGCTGGACCTCTGGTGAACTGTTGCGGTATCGTCAACACAGGATGTCCGATGACGACGTCTTTAATTTCCAGTTGGTCGAGGGAGGCCGTTGGCTTCTGGTAGCAAACCGAGCTGGTCGTGTCACCTACTACGATCTAGACGAAGAGGAAATGAAGGAAAAGACGCTCATTCCAGTACAACTGGGAATCCAACTCGAGCAGCTGGACAAGACCAGCACTCTGATGGATGTTGATATGGATGTTGATGCGCATTTCCTCACGTTTAATCTCGGCTTATGCTTCAGACGCCCAGGTAAGTTGACTCTCTCAAGAAGCTGCCATACATTTGCGGAAGAAATTGATTGTTTCAAGATGTCTCCTTACTTCAGGTCTGGAGCGTTCGTCTTGAGCTTGATTCGCATGGTCGTGGCACAGGTCTGAAGGCAGAGATACTAGCCTCCTTTCCTCGTGATCCTCATTTCTTGGTTTATTCTTTTTCATTGCTTGGGAAGTACGTTGCTTTCTCAGTGGCACGGGGAGTTTGTTCCAGCGTCTACGTTGTCATCATTGATTGGGCTCGAGCGCACTCACATTGTGAGGGGCGAGAAGACGAAAAACTTCTTTACCCAAAGCAACTCATTTATCCAGTGAACGATCCGGTAAGGCGTTCCTAATATATTCATTGTTCGCCACCTATTCATCACATTCTTCTGTGTTCCAATAGGGTCGGATACGACTTCTTCCCGGAAGGAGGTTAATAATGACATGCAGATCTTCTGTTTGCCTTTACGACCTCCATTTTGCTCACGCGACCCGAGGCAACCTTCCCGATTCATCCCCCCACATGCACACACCATACGAATGGTTTGCGCGTGTGGGCGACCTCAACCCGCGAAGCCTATCGAAACCTTTCCATCACACCGAAAGCGGTACTATACGACTAATCGCTCACTCGCGGAACACCATATACGGAATCATCATTCCCTCTATCGACGCAGACGCCCGTGATCCGGAAAACTCCCCGCAAGTTGTAACGCTCATGAATTACGAAGTTGGAGTCGGCGATTGTTATCCCAGCTTGGGATACAACCACGCAATGTTTTTCCGTTCATCTTATGTGACCACCTTGAATTACTCCTGGCCTGATGACCTGGAGTTCAAGCCTCCCACAACATCACGCAAACTATCCTCCTACAATGTCTGCTGTGTAAATGGCTATGATATGGACGGACTGTCAGGCCGTGTGGTATTCTCCTGGCCTCTTCAAGAAATATTTGTTCTAGACATGGCAATATCGTCAGTACACTGATATTCGCTAACTACAGTAACTGGCAGAACGCTTCAAGTTTACTATATTACGCACATAGTAGCCTTCAGCCATCCCTGGGTTAGCCGTGAACGTATACATACATCACTCCGATTGAAAGAGACATTTCTCTGCCATTTTCTTCCTCTTATAATTTTCTGGGTTTCGTAAATGAGAATAATGTGGTTGCAGCTCTAATTGGTGAGTTGAAATCAGACGGTCTGTTATCCCAAGCACAAGCATTCTCGATCATCGGGGGGACAGTTTACAAACGTAGAGCAGGGGAATGTGAACCATTTCCATGTCCATAGCATGGGAGCCGATGCCAGGCACGCTCGAGGTGCGTTGAGCTCACAAAACAATTCGAGGGCAGGCACAAACTGATTTGGACGAAATCTCTGTTAGCCGTGGAAATACTTCGACAAAATATCACTTCTGGCGCTTTTTACGACTCTGCAGAGCGTTTCAATCTACCTAAATGTCACCCTCAAACCCGACAGTCACAAGCCATTATTTTAAAGACTATGGACTGGATTGAGGACCCTGAGAACCTTCAATGTTTTTTATGGATGTATGGTCCAGCGGGATGAGGCAAATCAGCCATTAGGGACAGTCAAAGTTTTCCAGACTGTCGCTGAAATGTGCGCAGCCTGAGAAGCTGGGGTATTGACAGTCATAAGCTGGGATTCTTGCCGTATGGCTTAGCCGCCTATGGCTCTCCAAATGCACATTTATTCCCACGTGCGCGCCATTTACCGCCGCGCGCCAAATGGTCCCAACTCGATAGAACACCATATAGCACCATCCCTACACCTCAGCTGGTTGTATATAGGCACCCTTTAAGTATGTATTGTTGCATATAAATATCCAATAGAGCTCAGATAAATATGCTTTCTTTGGTGCTGTAATGGTAATAAGTACCGTATGTCAAAGAGTTCCACCGTGTGACATCCTGGTCCGTGTTATCTGATTTCTTCCGTCCAACAGAAGTCTTCCCACACCATTCCGCCAGATCGTATTCCAATCCTCATCGCAATTTTCATGATGCTGGCTAATTTTAGGTGGCTCATTTGCTAGTATTTGGTGAAATTCCTGGACGACTTCTTTGACCTTTGCAAGAGCAAATAGGTTCTCATATCCAATCATGTTAATATCGTCCTGGCTAAGGGTATGGAATGGCGTAAGAGCTAGACATTCGAAAGCTTCCCTAGCAAACATTCTAGTATGGTAGTCGTTGCAGATTCCCAATAATTTGGCCGGCTGGAGATGATAATGCATTGACTGCATTTGGATCGCCATATTGCCGGCTCGTTCTTTTTCTCGCGCGCGTCGGCAGGTCGCAACAACAAAACCATTTTACCTGAGTCTTCCTTATCAGCTCTGTCTATCAGTTCCAGAAACACGGGCTGATGTGGCAATGGCCCTTGAGCACGGTTCATCCCTATTTTTCCGATCTATCGCCTCCCAAACACAGGCGCTGCTCGTCAAACCGGTCAATCAAATTGCCGTGAAAGATGAAGATCAGGGCTCTCCAAATGTATGACCCCGACTCGTCATTGTCGATGGGTTGGACGAATGTGATGATCCCAGTTCGCAGAGCGAAATCCTGGTTACCCTCCCAGCAGCAGTCCAGCAATTAGGCTTCCCTTTCTCTTTCTCTTCACGAGCCGTTCGGAACATGAAATTCGTCAGGTGTTCAATAGCTCATCGATGCGCTCTCTAATGAGAGGAATACCGCTGGACGATACCTACTAGCCCGATGACTCTCGTCGAGAAATTCTCTTGACAGTGGCTACTGTTCAACGGGTCTATGATGTTAAAGTAAATGATGTATACAAATATTAGTACGGGTATCTACATCTAATGTAGTCCCAACAAGCCCAAATGAGCGTCCACAATATATGTGAGTTAATCGAACAAAAGTATAATTTATCATACACAGGAATCGTCTTGTCGATGGTCCATCACCCTTATCGCCTTCGTTTCGTCCCTCTCAAACTCCAATTTATGTGGCCATCTACCCTTCATCCATGACTGGAGTGTCGTATCCATAAGCGCCAGCCAGGATGGGTCAGTCGTGGACATGTCATCATTAATGCAAAGGAAGGCCAGATCTTTATCTTGAGTATCAATGACTTTCAGACGCAAGGCGGTGTCGGAGGCGCTCGTGGCGCCGAAGAAGCGGTTTGGGGTTGCCCCGAGAACGTAGGAGTATCTCTGTATTAAGCGAAGGGCGAAGAGACGGGGATTGTTGGAAGGGTAGGAGAAGGTGAGGAGGGAGGGTAGGGTGAGAGGAAGGTACGTTGGTGTGGAAGAAGGGTATGAGGTAGACGTCTGAGGAGAGGTCGGTGGAGGGAGGAAGGCAGAAAACCCGGTGGGGCCAGATAAATTGATTAGTGCAGATATGACTAGAAGAAATGGAACGAAGCGATAATATAAGATTCCACGTTACGAAGAGGAGAGTGTAGCAGAGAAACAAAATTTTAAATGACTTACTACAGTCGCCACATGTTGGGTTGTCCACCATTATCCGTTTGAGCATCTCAACGGCCGGCTCATTTGAATCGTTGTTGAAGCATTGTTTTCGATCTATCTTGCAAGCCATACGTGTTTCGCCTGAAGCGAAGTCGGCCCAGCCATTCTGATGAGGTGGCAGGGGATAATACTTTCTCAAGGGAAGGTAGGTATACGGGTAGCCGTCGGAAGAGACTACGGTAGAGGATAAGCACAGATTTCGAAATACAAGGCGAAACGGAGAACGTACGAAAAGCATAGTTAGTTGTGCCAGGATCGGGCAGCCGAGCAGTCTGTAGCTCCTGCCTCGAGTTCAGTCTGCTATCCCGCTTCGGCCACGGGACTTCCGTCTCCTCTTCTCCGCTTTCCCCGCCAACCTCGAGCCACATCTTCTCCTTATCTTCTCTAGTGATTGACCCTTTCTCACCTCCCCACTTGCCGACCACCCAGCTCCACAACAGCGCCTGGAAAAACGAGACAAGTAGGTCAATTTTTTGTGCTGGTAAAAAGGCTGCGCGAGATAGAAAGATTGCTCACCTCGCGGTGCCTTTCAACTATAAATTGTGTCGCCAACCAGAGTGTGTGTGTCTCGGGTCTCGAGGGGTCCTGCCCTCGGAACCGGCTGGTCGCGGTGCTGGAGAAAGCCAAAGGAAAGGCTAAACTCGCCTCGTGAAGAAGTGGCAGAGGGATGGATCGGGCGTTGTGAACCATGTAGGGGCGTCCTCGAGAACCGAAGCGCTCGGAAAGACCTTAAAGGAGGGGCGAACATCAGTCGGTATAGCTGGAGGATAATCGAGAGGAACGAAGAAGATACGCACGAGAAGCGGCGGTTTCAAGGCCACGCCACTCGGACCAGCCAGGGGGGTTTGGATGCTTTCCTGCTGGGTCCACCAAAAGATCCGGTTGTAATTGAAGGACAGGACCATGGATGGGTGAATAGAAGGAGGACGTCGACAGGGGGCGCAAGATGAAGTTGTCATCCATAATAAAGACACTGAATGAGTAAGGGAGTTGTCAGTCACCCAGATACAACGGTAAGAATGAGAGGACGAACGTGATGTCAGAGACGTCGTCGGCAGGGAGATTCCCCAGTTGACTTTCAACGGCTAAGCTGGAGGAAGAGATATTGAGCATAAACGCCCGCAGTGAAGAAACAAACAACTTGCCTGTTGAAGGTAGGAAGAGAGGCTTCACGCCAGGCAGCGAGGTCAGCGTTGAGGATTTCCTTGTTCGGTGACGAAGGAAGGAGATGGAAGATATCAACGTCTGAGGATATGATCGTTAGCCGCTGACGATAAAAGTGCAGACACAAGTCCTGGCGACCCCGAATATTTAAGAGCTCACTCACCATGATGTATCGTGAGGCTCGGTGCCTCGTCACCGATCTTCCACAAATCGAGCCATTGTGGAACCTGACCCAACCTCAGCCCATACCTAACGTCCTTCCCCTCTCCCTCATAGGGAGACAGCGGCAGAGAATAACTGTTCGCTACCAAGTGAAATGTACTCCGCTTCCAACTTTTCGTTGCGGCTGTAGCCGACCTTACTGAGTACCGTAATTCATCATGTTGTCGGTACTGCTTTTCCCTGATTGCAGAACTGGGTTGAAGTTGAGGAGGCTTCGGTGGCGGGATGGGATGGGCCTCGCGAGCTACGAGGTGGAGGGGGTCACTAAAGGTGAACACGAAGGGAATAGTGAGTTAAGAAGGAAAAAAACGCGAAGCCCCCCTCGATTACTTACCTCCCATTTACCCATGTCCACACCAAGTCTATCCTTGGTTCCTCCATCTTCAAATGCAAGCACGCGCCTGACCACTTTCCCTCCCTAAACCACTCCTCAAGGCATTCATCCGAGATCTCATCGTGAACACCTATTCTTCGGACAGTGATATCTGCCGGCGCTGGGTCGGCGGGGGTGAAAACCAGGTATAAATTTGACGAATTTGAAGGGTAAAGAAAGGGAGTTGGGCGAACAGGACATTGTGAGGGAAGTAAGGCGAGTTGGTCTTGAGTTGTGGGCAAGTCGATGGTTGCTGTATGTAACGAGAAGGGAAGAAGTTTGTTGAAGTAGATCACCAAAGCAAGTGATCCGACGGTAATTAGAAGAACAATACGTCTGTGTGGGTTGAGGTAGAATGGGAAGGAGCGGCGGTGGCGAAAGGCGGACGAGAAAGACCATGAGGGAGAGACAGCCTCAAGGTCGTAAGGTAGCGGCATGGTCGTTTACCATCTGAGAATGAGATCAGAGCTAGCCTATTTGAGAGAACTCGGAACGGGAGTTGGAAGACAAAAACACTCACGGAAAAATGGATAGGGTTTTATGAAGTCAAAGATATGCGACGCAACGGTAGGGTAGCCGTGGGAGCACAAGGAGTTTAAGGAAAGGAAATGGTGACGGAGAAAACGGGAAAATGTGAATCTAGTGAGGCACACGACAAACAAATCCGTTTTTCTACCGGCTGCATTCAGGAATAGGCAACCCCTTGATGTGGGCAGTTGTTGGGTGGGTAAGAATAACGGTTCGTATGTAAAAAAAAAGGTCAGTGGACAAAAATAGATGTTTAAAAATAGCTTAATGATGGCTAAAAATATTCAAATGAAGGGCTGAATATCGGCATTGTCTTCAAGGCAGTTCTTATCAGTACAATCACTCCATGGTTCTGGCAATGTGATCTACGACAAGCTCCCTGAAAACTTCGGACCAGCATATTACTGACCAGGTATCTCTTGCAGTTGACTCGTGCATATTTTGGAAGTCCCTAAGCGTTGCACGTTCAGTTCCGGCCGACATCTCGGGTCCGCAGCGTCAGGGGAGATATATTTTTAGCAGTATGTACCTGGTGCCGTGCAGCCGTGCTCAGACGATTTACAAAGGGCGTTAGAGCATGTTCAACGGACCACATTAGGCAGTTGCCTGCAGTTGCCAGCTGGTTGCCAGCGTCCAGCCCTTGCCGGCCTGGCAGCTTCTGATCCTCATTGTGCTGCGGTTTAATGACGCGCCAAACGGAAGGAACTGCGGTATCAGATTAGACGGCAGTATCAGATTAGACGGCAGTAACAATGTCATCAGTGTAGATAGGCCTAGATAGGCCTGACGTATCTCACATAATAGAATAATTGGAAAGTGCTCCACGTCACCATTCCTTCCCCGCGTACGACCCTCGGACTTGACAGTCGCTGTGTAAAGAAGACGAGATGACAAAATGATGAGTAATTACTCATCGATTGGCTAGAACACTAGTAAAGCCTTAAAGGAGTACATAATATGTAAGTTACGCACGCTTTGCGTTCAGGACATACCTGAGGGTGGGTGAATTATATCGATATTTAGTCTTGGATTGGCGATAGGATCTTAGGTTAACAAAGAGTAAATTCGGTGCGATGGTATGGAATTTAAGTTCGTTGAGTTCACCCTCTGCATTTGTCAAAACATCGGTTTATCATCTCCATTGAAATACTCCGCTAGCCATCCATTTATAATCTATCTTTCACCCTTGACGGTCAGACATTGATTACTTCCCTGGTATACGTTACAATAATCAGTTCACTAATCCACGGTCATACCCCAGACTCAGGTGGTCGGGACCGAAGGATAAACGAAGGCTTCTTGTTGGCTCAAGACCAAGCAGATAGCGACACCTTTTCCGCCGATAGAAAATGTATTGAAATTTGGAAATCATGATTACCTAGGCTTTCTCTACTAATGTCCTTGACTCTCGCTTTCGGAGTGGGATAGTGCCGATAGCTCGCAGCTTCAAGGAGATACTTCGTGCAATTCCCAAAGCTGAGAGAATAGTGCCGATGGCTCGCAGCTTCGAGGAGATACTCTGTACTTACAATTCCCAGAGATTAGCGCAGCAGATTCAGAACAAAGAAACGGTGGAAAACAAAGCAAGCTATTGTTCTTTGCTTCTATCAATTATTCGTGATCTACCCTTGGGGGGTGAAACCTTTTTTCACGCAAGGGCGATTCCAGGTAGTCCGATTCTCCCACTCCGAATTCTGGTCTTGTGACCAGAAAAAAAAATCCCAAGTTATCGAGTCTGCAAAAAAAGCCTGGCTATTCTAGAAGAATCCACGATGAGGAGCAACACTGGTTTGCAATATAGCTGCGGAGTGGGGTGAGTGGGCTGCGACAACATGATATAATTAAATATCACGGCGCCGTTCATAGAACAAGCCGTTTGGAATTAGAACTAAATTTTCGCGAAGTCTATCCTGTGTATTTTGACCAAAGTTAAGACGAATTGTAGATGTAGCGGAGTATGACCGGCTGTGGTTAAAGCGGTTGAGAATGTGATGACCGACTTAGGTTGGTATCTGAACTTCAGTTAGATCTCTCAGGTGGTAGTGGATACCGCAGCCTTGATGTGGCGTATGCCCTCCGGGCGCCGTTATCACGGCCGTGTAAAACAACGGATGCCGAGCACTGAGCCTAATTCTTGCGGAACATGCTGATGGGCGGTCAACTTGTGACAGCGATATGTCGGACCATTAGAAAGCTGTTCGAGCGGCTGAGATGTGCCGACGGGATATTTGCGGGTTCATGAACGTCTTCCAATGCCATATTTATACTTGGTTGTGCGGGCCGTGGCTGCGCCCGGCATTACGAGTCCTTTTCAAGTCCTTTTGTTCAGTCGTTCTTTCTAGTCAGAAGGCACTTGAAATATATCTTACAAAGTCGAGAAGTATATGAAAAGAATAATATACTGGAAGACATCTATTACTTACATTGAAGACATATGTCCTCTGCTCAGTCACCGCAGGCATAGTAGCAGCCGGCGTCGCAGTACCAAGTATACCACCCGCACCCACAGTACCTGCACCCCCACTAGCTGCAGCAGCGGCCTCCTGCCGCCGCTGGTTCCACCACCCATGCCAAACTTGACTACATTCAGCTAGAGGGAGTGAGGGGAGTTGCACCAGCGCGGTTCAACACCAGAGCCTCGTTGATGGTGTGGAGATGGTGGACTTCGTGCTCAGCTGACCTGAGACGCTCGGAGGCGGCGGCGGTTGCTGTTGCTGTCCCTCCTCGTCGTATCGAGACGACAAAAGTGGTCACCGGAGGTGGTGGTGGTGGCCCTCGTTGTCATATTGAAACGGCGGTGGCTCCCTCTCCGGCTCGCCTTCATCATATCCAGTGGTCCTAGGTGTTGGTGTCGGGGAAAGTAGCAGTGTCATCTGGGTCCGGGCAGTGGTGGGCGTTCGCGTGGTCGAACGAGAGGAACAGCAAGGCAGAAGCCTTGGGGGAATTAGTGTCATCATGCGTGGGACGTGGTGCAGCGGTAACTCACCTCCCTGCGGGCCTACGGTGGCTGCTGGCCTTCCTCGTCATATCGAGACGGCGGCGGCGGTTGCTGGTGTTGTTACTGGCCCTCCTCGTTATATCGAGACAGCAGCGCCGGTCGCTGACAGCCCTCCTCATCGTATCAAAATGGCGGCGCCGGTTGCTGCTGCTAGCCCTCCACGTTATATCAAGATGATGATGGTGATCGCTGGAGACGGTGGTGGCCCTCGCTGTTTTGAGACAGTGCTCCTCATTGTTGTCATATCACGGCAGCAGCAGACGCCGATCCCTCAGATCCCTCGCTGTTGTATCGTATCACGGCAGCGGCAATTGCTGCACGTGCTCCTGAGGAATCCCCGTTGTCTTCTCGTATGACCTGTATATTTGGGGTGGTGGCTGCATAGAAGGGAGGAGAGGGCTGCGGCAAGGGTGGAGATGCGGAGTGGAGGTTATGGGCATTGGTGGTGTTTGGGAATGAGCGGCGCAGGCTGTAGGTGTTACCGGCATCGAGGGTGGTGGCCGTAGTTCAGAGGTGCATGGGTGGAGGCGCCAAGCAATATATCATAGATGGATGCGCTGATGCGCGCACAACTAGGAAAGCTGGATATGGAGGGTGGAGGTGCAGAGCGGATGTCGGGCACCGGGCGGCGATGGCATTTGGGAATGCGGCACCGGGTGTAGCTGCAATACACAGCGGTGAGGGTGGTGGCCGTTGGTCAGAGACGTGTGGCTGGGGATGCAGAGGGCGGGTTGGTGGTGCACAACATCGCGCTGGGACATTCAAACGCAGTGTCCATGCTTGCGGTCGTCTGTCATCCGTGTTCGTGCTCACCCGTGCTCGCTGTTTGTCACTATTCGCCATCGTTATTAGTGATCGCCGTTTGTGGTTGCTGTCTGTGCTGTGCTCGCGGACACTGCTCGAGCATGCAGACGCTGTGCTGGCGGACCCTCGTATGACAATTATGTAATTTAAATGATGCCATCACTCTAATTAGGAAATATATTCGCGCGGTGTTTCACCGTTACGGTTTTTTTTTCTGGGGTGGGTTCAGTAAAAAGAACGATTCCTATAAATAGGACTCGTAATCTGACATCATTCCTTCAAGCCAGGTCTCCTGCGTTCCCCGTTTACAGCCTTGAAATTTTTCTACAGACATGGTGTGTACATAGAAAATATAGTACTCTCACACATCGACGGAAATGCTGTTCTATCTTTCCTGATGCTTTGATCATCGATCATCCCTGAATAGCCCAGCCTGAGCGATTACTAAAATTTAAAGAGGCGACTCGCCGTTGCTTGATCACACGACCGCATTTGCTCTAGACATTTTTACACAGTGGCGTCACTTGCTCGAACTTTTTCCTCTCTTTATTTCCAGTCGACTCCCAAAAACTTGTAAGTATCTAACGAGTATTTCTTACCAGTGAAGGTCCATATCTCATGGATTGTCTTTCTTCATTCAGACAGCATAATCTAGACGACACTGCTTTACAAGCCTTGACAGAACCGGTGTACATTCTGGATAGATTGGCCACGAGGCGGATACACTATCACATGATCCCTGTTGCTGAGCAGGCTGGTGCTTAAAGTCCTAAGCATAGTCTATGTATGAAATCAGTGTTAACCCTCTAGCTCAAGCTGTGGTTTTCTATCGCGTCTGTCAAGTCTCTCCTTGATGACATCTCATTCAACAATTTCCAACCAACATGCCCGTAATGCACATATACTTCCAGTTTCCGTCTATATCGATGATTCCTCCCCATCACCAGCACTATCTTTTGTCGGAGGGTTCGTTGACGCAGGAGGTTTATTAACATGCTTATGAGCGCTTTCATGGGACTATTCCAAGGCTACGAGCCCGGTTTGGCGACACAGAAATCCAAGCCTGTCACCCAAGTTGAACACCTACAAATTCACCGTCCTCGACAACCACCCAACAATCTCACTATGCTCCCAGTTGAAATACTCACTGAAGTTATGACGCATTTGGGGTGGCGAGAGGTGTTACGGGTGCGAGAGGTGAGCGATTGTACGGTAACATGTCAATCACCGTATTGGTAACTTTCTTATATTCATGATAGGCGTGCAAAGTCCTGCATGAGACCTCGACGACACGACGAATCTGGGAGAACTTGCTACGGGAACTTCTTTCTCGCTCTCAGATCCCAGCGAAGTTAGAGCGCCCGATTGAGCTGTATTCATCTATGGAACTCGAACGTCTTGCGCTCCGTTGGGAAAGCACAAATTCAGCCTGGACTAGCCGTGAACGAGTGCACTTTCATCAACACAGGATGTCCGATGACGACGTCTTGAACTTCCATTTGGTCGAGGGAGGGCGTTGGCTTCTGGTAGCAAACCACTCTGGTCGCATCACCTGCCACGATCTCGACGAAGAAGAAATCACAGAAAAGACCCTAATTCCGGAGCAGCTCAACCCCCGGCTCAAACTGCTCAACGACACACACGTTTTGATGGACATTGATTTTGACGTTGATGCGCGTTTCCTCACGTTTAATCTCGGCTTATGCTTCAGACGAGCAGGTACGTCGACTTTCAAGAAGCTGCCATACATTTGCGGAAGAAATTGCTGACGAATTGTTTCAAGATGTCTCCTTACTTCAGGTCTGGCGCGTTTGTCTTGAGGTTGATTCCCATGGTCGTGGCCTGGGCCTGAAGGCGGAAAAACTCGCCTCGTTTCCTCGAGAACTTCATCTCTTTGTGTCTTTTTCGTTGCTTGGGAAGTTCATTTCTTACGCAGTTCCAACGCAAGGTCGTTTTCCACCGTACGTGGCTATCGTTGACTGGGCTAAAGCGCAATCGCATTATGAGTCAGAAGAGGAAAATCGTCTCTATCGCAAACGAGTTATTCACCTAACATACGATCCGGTAAGTCATTCATAATTTAAGCCTTCGACACACCGATTCATCCCAATCTGCTATGTGTTACTAACAGGTTCAGATACGACTTATCCCTGGAAGGCGGTTAATCGTAACATTTAAATTCCCCGCATATGTTCGCCTTTATAATCTTCATTCCGCCGACACAACTACGCTTAGCCTTCCAATTTCAACCAATGTGTATGGTACAGCACACGCATGGAGTGCGCATCTGGCCGGCGTCAACCAACGAAGCCTTTCCAGACCTTTCCTTCACACCAAAAGTGGCACTGTACGACTAATCACTTCCTCGCACAATGCCATATATGGAATCATCATCCCCTCCTTCGACCCCGACCCCCGTGATCCGGAAAACTATGCACAAGTTGTGAAGCTCATGAAATGCTTCCCTGGGCTCAGTAATTGGAGCCCCAGCTTCGGATACAACCACGCATTGGTTCGGAATACGACTCATATCGTCACCTTGAATTATTCCTGGCCCGGCGACCCAGACTTCAAACCTCCCACGATATCGATCAAAAAGTCCTCCTACGAAAGCTGGACTATGCACGATACTGATATGGACGAGCGATCTGGTCGTGAGGTGTTCTCCCCCTCGGCTGGTAAAGAGATAATTGTTGTAGACATTGCATTGCGCGGGTTAGTCCGTTGAAGAACAATTCGCGAAAATTATTTTGAGCCCTGTCCGGAGGATTCTTTAACACCATGGTGTTCACTCGACCACCGCTAGAGTACTCGAGTATTTAATGGAAAGAGAAATTCCTCTGCTACAAATTTCTTGCATTTATAGTATCTAATTCTCGACCCATGGTCAGCCGCAGAAGAACTTCAATCAGTTCGCGGCCAGCTCGTAACGCGTACCGAAAATGCCCTCCTCCATAGCCTTGCTTTCTGCGCAAAGCGAGGATAGCAACGGACCGACAACAATTCGTTAATAACAAGAGAGTGGACAACTTACGAAGAGTAATGTGCGTGGAATGGAATCTGCACGGTGCGAGGTTGCCTGCGTCATCAGCAACTCATGGTGACAGTACCCAAACCTCAGAGAAAGGAAGTGCACCGAACATATACCACAATCCTGGAACGCCAACGTTGCGCCATGCCCCGTCAATCTCACCCTCCTCACCCAACCCGCCAACGTGTTGCGACGGAATTGGTCGATGGGGTCCCAATCTAAGCATACGTAAATGCATCGAGTAGTATAAGAGGGAGGTCGTTGGCTTCTGGTAGCAAACCGAGCTGGTCGCATCACCTGCCACGATCTCGACGAAGAAGAAATGACGGAAAAAACGCTAATTCGAGAATAACTGGGGCCCCAACTTGAGCGGCTCGACCCAACCAGCACTCTGATGGATGTTGATGTTGATGTTGATGCGCGTTTCCTTGCGTTTAATCTCGGCTTATGCGTCAGACGACCAGGTATGTCTCTTTCAATCAGAGTGATGTAGGTATACGTTCACGGCTAACCCAGGGATAGTTGAAGGCTTCTATGTGCATAATATAGTAAACTTGAAGCATTCTGGCAGTTACTGTAGTTAGCGAATATCAGTGTACTGACGATATCGCCAGGTCTAAAACAAATATTTCAGGCCAGGAAGCGGAGAATACCCCACGGCCTGACAGTTCGTCCATGTCACATTCATTTACACTCCAGACATTGTAGGAGGATCGTTTGAGTGACGTCGTGGGACGCTTGAACTGCGGGTCATCAGGCCAGGAGTAATTCAAGGTGTCCACAAAAGATGGACGGAAAAACATCGCGTGGTTGTAGCCCAAGCTGGGATAGAAATCGCCGAGTGCATCGTAATTCATGAGCGTTACAACTTGCGGAGAGTTTTCCGGATCACGGGCGTCTGCGTCGATAGAGGGAATGATGATTCCGTATATGGTGTTCCACGAGCGAGCGACTAGTCGTATAGTGCCGCTTTCGGTGTGATGGAAAGGTTTCGATAGGCTTCGCGGGTTGAGGTCGCCCACACGCGCAAACCATTCGTATGGTGTGTGCATGTGGGGGGATGAATCGGGAAGGTTGCCTCGGGTTGCGTGAGCAAAATGGAGGTCGTAAAGGCAAACAGAAGATCTGCATGTCATTATTAACCTCCTTCCGGGAAGAAGTCGTATCCGACCCTTTTGGAACACAGAAGAATGCGATGAATAGGTGGCGAACAATGAATGTATTATGAATAACTTACCGGATCGTTCACTGGATAAATGAGTTGCTTTGGGTAAAGAAGTTTTTCGTCTTCTCGCCCCTCACAATGTGAGTGCGCTCGAGCCCAATCAATGATGACAACGTAGACGCTGGAACAAACTCCCCGTGCCACTGAGAAAGCAACGTACTCCCCAAGCAATGAAAAAGAATACACCAAGAAACGAGGATCACGAGGAAAGAAGGCTAGACTCTCTGCCCTCAGACCTGTGCCACGACCATGTGAATCAAGCTCAAGACGAACGCGCCAGACCTGAATTAAGGAGGCATCTTGAAACACTCAATTTCTTCCGCAAATGTATGGCAGCTTCTTAAAAGAGTCGACCTACCTGGGTGTCTGAAGCATAGGCCGAGATTAAATGTGAGGAAACGCGCATTAACATCCATCGCAACATCCATCAGAGTGCTGGTCGGGTCGAGGGGCTCGAGTTGAGCTGGAATTAGTGTATTTTCCTTCATTTCCTCTTGGTCGAGATCGTAGTAGGCGATGCGACCAGCTCGGTTTGCTACCAGAAGCCAGCGACCTCCCTCGACCAACTGGAAATTAAAGACGTCGTCATCGGACATCCTGTGTTGACGATACCTCAACAGTTCACCAGAGGTCCAGCCTATATTTGCGGTTGTCCATTGTAACGCAAGACGCTCGAGCTCCTTGGATGAATACAGCTCAATGGGGCGCTCCAACTTCGTGTGAATCTGAGAGCGAGAGATAATTTCCTGCAACAAGTTCTCCCAGATTTCTCGTGTCGTCGAGATCTCTTGGAGGACTTTGCAGGCCTATTATGAATATAAGAAAGTTACCAATACACTGATTGTCATGTTACCGTACAATCGCTCACCTCTCGCGCCCGTAACACATCTCGCCATCCCAAATGCGTCATAACTTCAGTGAGTATTTCAACTGGGAGCATAGTGAGGTTATTGGGTGGTTGTTGAGGACGTTGAATTTGTGCTGGTTCAATCTGGATGATACGCTTGGGTTTCCGTGTCGCAAAAGCGTGTTTCCGTCCTTGGAACAGTCCCATGAAAGCATTCACAAGGATGCTAATAAGCCTCCGAATTGCGGCAACGAAACTCTCGACAAAAGACAGTGTTGGAGGGGGGCAGGAATCATCGATTTCGGCGGAAACGGGGAGGATATATGCATTAAGGGGGTGTTGGTTGGAAATTCTTGAGTGAGATTTCATTAAGTTCCAGTGAAGAGTCAGAAGTCCTAGTCAAAGTTCAACGTTCAACGTTCAACGTCAACGTTGGTAACGTTACAACTCGAATTGTCAATATGATATCATTATGTCGACTTTAGAGCGGGTGGCAGTGCGTAACCAAGCATCAGTGATCTAATCTAATCTGATTTAGCGTTACAACATAAGCACATCGTTGCCGCATCAAGTCATTCCGCATGTCCCTCTTCTTCCCCACCGCCCATGGTGTCGACACCAGCAAAGTCGGAGCCTGGCGCTCAACCGCAGGATGTCTTTAAGCGCCTGGTTCGTACTCTCAGCGGCCGTAATGCACCAGCGTCACCTTTGACCAGCCCAACGGAGCCAACAGCCTCCCTGGAATCCCCATCCACAGACCACTCAGCACCAGGGGAACCACTTGAAAGAGTGCTCAGCTCTAGCTCTTCGCAGATTAAGAGGAAGCTGAACATTGGAGACAGGTTGAAGAAGCTTGGAAAAGATATTGGTAAATTGAGGACAAATAACGACAAGTCTGTCCCTGCGTCCCCGAGAGTGACAGTGACTGAGATCCCACCTGCGGCGACGAGCTTTTCGCCTGGTCCATCTTCTGGTCCTTATCCTGGTCATTCCAAATTGCTTAGCATGGTCGCAGAGGTCGATGAGCCTGTGGATGAGACCCTTTCAACGAGGCCGGCTGACCCACCTGAAGCTACATCGCTGGCGAAGCGGATCCAGTCTCTCGTCGACTCTCTCCCATTCCCCACCCCCGGACAAAACCGGACGATACCCGTCATCAAGAATTCCAAACCTCCAGCGAGAGACCCTGATGGACGTCCTATCCCTCCTCCCAACGCTTCTCCTATCAAGGATTCCCGCCTGCTCTCTTTCTTGTCCAGTCCAACAATCATGAACGGCTCCACCGTGAAAGGTAGACCCAGTATTTGGAGCATCCTCGAGGGTATCGGCGCCCCTGCTCATGGATTTCCTTCCTCAGAAGAAGAAGACGCTACTATTCCTGGTGGAAGCGGAGAGCCCAGCCATGGTGATCGTGACGACCAAGATACTATCTTCTCCGATAATTCGAGCATCATGATTTACTCGCCGCTCATACCAACCAAAGACGATCTAGTGGAGCTAGCTGAGCTGGTTCCTGTTGGTGTCGAGGAAGAGGTAGTTTCGGAAGGGCAAGAACCGACTGCCGGTACATCGTGGACGACCATGTGGCCACTCTCTTTATGGTACGGAGAATCACCCCAGATGCACAAGACTCCTGTGATGGCTCCTCGGCGCCTATCTGGAGAGACGGTTATTTCTCCTCGTAGGACAAGCACAGACAGCGCGGGGCGACTAGTCAGGGTGCAGACGGTTCGGGCTTGGGTTCCTTCGAACACGAAACTATCTGTGCAGGCAATGTGGTGGGGCTATCGACTGTAAGTAGCCCTTCTCGTTGTCGTCATTCATCCATCTATTCGATTCTTATGCATGATCTTTGACCTTAGATATCTCCCTCCTCCGGTGCTTGCGATTCTAAGCGATAAAACCCTGGAGGCCACAAAACGCGCTGCGATGATCACAACCGCTCTCACCTGGTTCTTCAACCACCTCCCGCTTGACGCGTTGCCTCCCCCTGTTCGTCCAGCTGCGCTTCTGCTTCAACGACTAGCTCCATATCTAGGATATATCGGAACATTTATTTCGTGGAGTTGGAGTACGATTAAAAGTTACGATATCGGTATGTCGCCCCTTGAAATTATGAAATCCACTGACATCTTAAACTGTCGCTATGTAGGTTACGGTGTTATTCTAACTGCAACGTGGCTTCTTCCTATTGCATTGATTCCAGGAACGTGGCACGAGAGGGATTTCCCGACCTCGCCTACGCAAGGTTCTCCCGCTCCTCTTCCACCTATGTCTCCTTCATCTTCTGGTAGTCCCTCGCTACTCCCTACCTCGCCTCCAACTAGCCCCAATACTAGTCTTCCAACTTCCCCATCCTTACCACCAACATCGACACCTGGCAGCGCAAGCATATCTCTCGCGTCCTCCTCTCCTCCGCCTATCACATCTCCAGGTCTATCTTCGTTCTCACTGTCACCATTGTCGCCTACTAGTCCTAGAAGTAACCTATCCCGCACTGTTCCCATTCCTGTCGCACCTTTGCCAGTGGACGTGCCTCCCATCCCACCCACACCCACACCTCTGGAGGTTCCGCTCGGCTCTCCGCTCATGGCGCAGCTGCTGAACGGGCCGGTAATTTCGACTGTTCCGCTTCCTGACGAAGACGCAGAGGTACCACAGGCGGTAGTAAAGCCGAGGAAGGATAGAAAGAGTAGAGCGAAGGCGCTGTTCACGAGGAGCCCGAAACTTGGGTGATGAGCTCATGGCGAAGGTTTCCGTCTCTCTTCCGCTGTCGGCCTTGAGCTGGTCGAGTCTCTTTCTGCTTTTGGGTTCTCCTTTTGGATCTTTTGTGGAACGCTATACTACAATTTTCATGACGTATGACTGACTATCTATCCCATCTATCTTTACGACATTTACGACCCCACTTATAGCGTGGAATACGGAGCTGTACAATATAATTGTGAGTTGAACGAACTTAGCGGCTGCCCGATTATTATATACAAGGGCGTGGTGGGAACAGTGACGGAAATATATTTGGAATACTGCTGACAAGTCCACCTTTGACTCTGTTCTCATCGTCTTCCATTTCCACTACCCATTGTGCTTAGGCTTTAAGGAGGACACAAATGACACCCGGGGCTATCGATCGCTTAGCGATCTGATGAGCACAGTTTCGCAAGCATATCCAGGTACCTGTATTCCGACTCTCCTCGCAAAAAAGCCACTTATCCTCCACCTGGTTGTCCGATTTAGTTAGGGAATTGCTTCTTTTCAAATCTAAGTATAATTCCACTCGAGTTCCGGGCCTAAGATTCCAATGAATCCCGTGATTTTCTCACCGAGCACGTCAAGACCATAGGAGTCTCTGCGTTCTATTTTTCCTTTCTCTGGGCACTTCAATTGCTTCTATCAGAGGTGACATGGAAAGAATAGAACGGCGTCGCAGTCGACGACCTATATGAAGCGGCCTTTTCACTCACTGCATCCCAGGCTCCTAACCAACTCCCTCTACGCTTCATCTTGGCCACTTCCATGGCAGACAACGATTCCTTGCCCAAGGTCGAGCATGAGAAGGACAGCGACATACTCGTTATAGAAGACATTTCCGATGGCATTTCTGCACTTCAGTCGAGTGTGGACGAGAAGAAGCTGCTGTGGAAGATTGACTTGCATGTCGTTCCATGGCTATCGCTCCTCTACTTGCTTAGCTTCATGGATAGAGGGAGTATTGGGAACGCGAAGGTTCGTCTATATGATGAAATTGTCTTTGTCTTCCGCTAGATCGCTGACATTGCTTGACGCACCCTGCTGGTATTTGCCTTAGCTTTACGGCTTAGAGAAAGACATCGGCATCACCGACAAGCAGTATCTCATTGGGTTAACAGTCTTTTTCTTTCCCTATGCGTTGATCGAAGTATGCAATTCAGTGGTCATAAGACGATTTCTAATTGACCTGGTTATTGTCACTGTAGCCCATCAGCAATGTTTTCTTGCGGCGGCTGCAGCCCTCGATCTATCTTTCAAGCATGATGCTGGTGTGGGGGCTTGTCATGGTATGGACATCAAATTCAATCACTCATAATAATGCAGCCACCGACCCTAGTTTCGGCGTAGACCTGTCATGGACTGATAACAAATTATGGCGGTTTGATTAGTATGTCTATCATATTCTTCTCGAAAAAGCTTGCATGGCTTACCTCCAGTTCAGCTGTACGATTTCTCCTTGGTATTACAGAAGGTGGATTATACGCCGGAGTGGTATTCTACATTTCCAGGTAAGCTACGCTGCGATATTAAACAGCCAATCGCTTAATACGTTGAATTTTAAACGCATAGTTGGTACAAACGCTCTGAGATGGGCACACGGATTGCCATATTTTTCTCGGGTGCAACAGTCGCTGGAGCTTTCAGTCAGTACCATTTAATATCGCAGAAGGCAGAACGTCGTTAATTTTTTGCTACCTACGACAGGCGGTCTCCTTGCTGCCGCTATTTCAAACATGGACGGGGTTGGTGGAAAGGCAGGTCCGAATGCTTCCAAAAATTTCCCCCGTTTCCTATATGCTCATAATGGGTAAAGGATGGCAATGGATTTTTATACTTGAAGGACTAGCAACAATCTTGGTTGCAATAGCGTCATTCTGGATCATTCAGGACTTCCCAACCACGGCCAAATTCTTGACTGAGAAAGAGCGTAGGGCGATGAACATATTTATAGTAATACAGTCAGCTTACTGTTAATCAGGTACATTTGTTGTTCATCGGCTCCAGCAAGATACCAAGCTCAGCGCGAACGGAAACGAGTCCTTCCGGATGAAATATGTCTTGCAGAGTTTGACAGATTGGCAGACATGGATTGGATGTGCGTGAAATCTGTCTATGAACGACTAGATCGTCGCTAATGGAATCAAAGTGGGAATTTTCATGGGCTTGTACGTCATTCAACGTACCTGGGCTTCGAGGTCGATTTACCTACAATCGTAGTGATGGGCCATTATATGCGTTCTCTCTATTCACACCATCTGTTATCAACCAGGTGCGTAGCTCGTTGTGACGATTTTAAACTCTACGTTTCTGATAATATTCTGTAGCTCGGTAAATTCCTCCCATCCAAGTGCTGCGTTCTGCTTCAGCTATCTCGCCTTTAGGTTTTAAAGCAACGGAGGCGAACCTTCTTTCTGTCCCTGTTTACGCATGGGCCTGCCTAGTGACGTGTGCCGTTGGCGTCTTGGCAGACAGAGTTGGTGCTCGGGGTTACATTAACTGGTAAGCTGAATAAATTTCTTCAGAAATATCCAAATCACTCAGGACTCCTTGCTGGTGAACAGTTTTTTCTTCGGAATTGGATTGGTAGGGTATATCATCTTGATTGTCTCGAGGACGCCGGCGCTTTCATATTTCGCTGTTTATCTTGCAGCATCGTCAGTTATACATTCTTGTTTCTATCCGAAGGCAGGTTATTGACGCGCTATCTTTATATTAATAGGGCCATTTACCCTGTAACTGGTGCGTCTCTAATTCTTCAAACCTTTGATAAAGATTCTCAACTATATGAAGCAAATTCCGCCTCGTGGGTCGCCTGCAATGTGGAAGGGTCTTATAAGCGCGCTGTGATTCTCGCGACGGTTATAGGATTCGGAAATATGAATGGTGCAGTGACATCTAATATTGTAAGTCGATCCATTGTCGTGCACAACTGTATACTTATGCTCTCTTTTCAGTACCGGGCACGAGATACCCCGTGGTACCGTCTTGGACATGGAATTGTGCTGGCATATATTGCCATAGGCTTCCTTTCTTCTCTTCTTTATCACATTCTCCTTAAGAGAGAAAACGCCCGTCGTGATCGTGGAGAAAGAGATGAAATTATTGATGGGATAGACAACAAGCAGGCCCACGAGCGCAACGGGAGGTATGCAAGTGTAGAAGAGGCCAGAATCGCTAAAGGCGATAGATGGAGTGGTTTCAGATACACTTTATGATTTTTCGTGTATATTTATTCCATAAAACAACGCTATAAGCCAGTGGAATGTCGGCAAATTTTTGGGGATGGCAGTGTTATGTATGTACGCATTCTTGCGTCTACGTAATGGGCGGTAATCTAAACATGTCTTGTGACATTGACAATGACTCTGTTCGACAGTCGATCACGAGTTAAATGTTGTGATAAAGGCAAGAAGATGCCCGGTAACAGGTCAACGTCAACCATGACCTGAATCGATATGTCCACTCGCGCTCACGACCACAGGAACCCTCCTCGCCCGTCGCGATGTCTAGAAGGGAGGGTTGCGAGTGTCACTGGAGCTGGCTCAAGAGCGACCGGCATCGGCAATGGACGAGCAGCGTCTATCCTCTTGGCTGAGGCTGGTGCACGCGTCGTGTGCGTGGACATGAACCTCGAATGGGCAGAGGTCATTGTCTCGATGATTTTCAAAGAGCGGGAAAGACAATGCTATTGCTTTGCAGGCCGATGTCACTGAACAGGAGGCATGCAAGCGTGCTGTGGATACAGCGGTCCAAAAGTTCGGCCGCCTCGACATTCTCGTCAACAACGTGGGCGTTGGAGGACCACAGGGCACGGCTGTCGGGGTTGATCAGGCGGAGTGGGCCAAAGTACTTGAGATTAACGTTACGAGCGTGATGCTCATGGAAAAACATGCCATACCGGCGATGGAGCGTAACGAGCGCCACCCCATTGGTGGAAGAGGGAGCGTCATCAACATTGCCAGCGTCGCCGGGGTCATGGGTGGCACGCCGATGCTGCTCTACCCTACAAGCAAAGGCGCGGTTGTGAATATGACGCGAGCTATGGCGGTCCACCATGCTCCAAGTGGGATACGCGTCAATTGTGTTTGTCCTGGTAAGAAGTTCATTGATTTCTGCGACAGTGCTGACCTAGAATAAAATAGGTATGCTGTACATACCAATGTTATATGTGCATGGGATGCCAGAGGAAGTTCGAGAGGCACGTAGAAACCGTAGCCTCCTCAAAACAGACTCTAGCAGGCGGAATAGACAAAGCAAAACTCTGATTTGCGGGATGTGTTCTAACTTCTAATACGGAAGTCGTATGATCAACAAAGTATACCTGTATAGCAATCAAAAAAATATTCACCTTATCGCTTTAGCACTTTAGTACTAGCGCTTTAGTGCTTGGTCCTCTGACAAGGTAATCGCCGAGCGAGCCTTGAGCTTCAGAAATTTGCAGTCGCTGCCACTGTGTTGGCCGAATGCGGATATTTATTCACGCGGGTCATGCACATGGCGGGCCGAAATTTATGCCGAGCTCAGGGGCCTCGCCCATTTACACGGCGGGCTGACAAGGGTACGTCGTGATACCTTACAACGATTTGGGGGAAAGAGCAAACCCGTTCAGTGGAAAAATTTGCTCTCGTGTTTATCAATCCGGAGGATGGAGCCTTCCCCCCGTGAAAGAGAAACAGGGATGAGGTGGGTGGGTAGTGAAAAAGCTGGCTCAACTAAGGCTGAGCAAGGCAGGTAGGCATGTTACAGTGTACCGTATGATATGGTACAGCGAATGTATACAGTGTGCCGTGTGATGTGGATTCAGTGAATTCGCTGAACCGGTGAATAATGTAGTGTATACAATTATTAATAGGTAGTATACATTATACTGTATAATATGATCTAGCAACCTAATACATATTTGTAAATGCGCAATGGGCCCGATAAAATTAAATCGGCAGTGCCGGTGGACACTAAATTACATCAGCAGTGACTACTATAATCATGTACTATGTATTATATGGGTGATTGGCAATAAATAAATAGGCCGACCAGCATTTTATTAAAATAGGCCAATCAGCATTTGTCCAATCGGTATTCAGCATTAGACTGATTGGCATGTGTCTGATCGGCATTTTGTAGAATAGGCTGACCGGCATATGGCCGATCGGCTGTCAGCATAGGCCGATCAGCATTTATGCAAGTTATATTTATATTCAGTCATCACATTCTGGTTATTGTAGTCAAAAATGTATCTAATATTAATTGCAAATGCATCTAATATGAATTTAATCAGATGTGGTCCACTCCCCCGTGTCTCTAACTGGTGCCGATGCCGATGCCGACTCACAGAGAACCTCTCGGCACCCTGATATATTGTTTTCCAGCCTTTATTGTTATTCAATTGACTCACGTTCTGGCCATTTTAGTCGTAAATGTGTCTAATATTAATTTAATCAGACATGGTCCATTCACGAGCATCTTTAACTGTTGCCGATGCCGATTCCGATCCACAGAGAACCTCTCGGCACCCTGATATATTTTTTCCAGCCTTTATTGTTGTTCAATTGATTCATGTTCTAGTCATTTTGGTCGCAAATGCATCTAATATTAATTTAATCAGACATGGTCCATTCACGAGTATCTTTAACTGGTGCCGATGCCGATGCCGACTCACAGAGAACCTCTCAGCACTCTGATATATTTTTTGGGGACTTTATTGCTGTTCAATTGATTCACATTTTGGTCATTTTGGTCGTAAAGGCATCTAATCTGAATTTAATCAGACATGGTCCATTCACGAGCATCTTTAACTGGTGCCGATTCCAATGCCGACTCACAGAGAACCTCTCGGCACTCTGACATATTTTTTCCAGCCTTTAATTGCTGTTCAATTGACTTACATTCTGGCCATGTTAGTCGCAAATGCATCTAATATTAATTTAATCAGACGTGAGCTATTCCCGAGCATCTCTAACTGGTGCCAATGCCGATTCCGACTCACAGAGAACCTCTCAGCACTCCCATATTTTTTTCCGGGACTTTATTGCTGTTCAATTGACTTATGTTCCAGCCATGTTAGTCGCAAATGCATCTAATATTAATTTAATCAGACGTGAGCCATTCCCGAGCATCTCTGACTAGTGCCAGTGCCGATGCCGACTCACCAGACACCTCTCGCCATCCCAATACATATTTTTGCAGGTGGTATCTATGTTCAATTGACTCACATTCTGGCTATTTTAGTCGCAAATGCATCTAATATTAATTTAATCAGATGTGAGCCATTCCTGAGCATCTCTAACTGGTGCCGATGCCGATTCCGACTCACAGAGAACCTCTCAGCACTCCCATATTTTTTTCCGGGACTTTATTGCTGTTCAATTGACTTACGTTCTGGCCATGTTAGTCGCAAATGCATCTAATATTAATTTAATTAGACGTGAGCCATTCCAGAACATCTCTGACTGGTGCCAGTGCCGATGCCGACTCACCAAACACCTCGCCATCCCAATACATATTTTTGCAGGTGGTATCTACGTTCAATTGACTCACGTTCTGGCCAATTTGGTCGTGAATCCATCTAATATAAATTTAATCAGATGTGATCCATTTCCGAGTATCTCTGACTGGTGCCAATGCCAATGCTGACTCATAGAGAACCTTTCAGCACCCCATTAAATTTTGTCCAGGTTATATTTATGTTTAATTGAATCACATTATGGTCATTTTGGTCGAAAATGCATCTAATATTAATTTAATTGGACACAGTCTCCTCCTCCACTTGTCTGGCTGGTGCCGGTACTCGTTATTGGCTGTATATGACTGAATTGGAGGTAATTAAAGGCCAATCAGTATTTTGTATAATAGCCTGACTGGCATTCAGTCGGACAGCATTTTATTAAATATGGCCAATTGGCAAATAATCACAGATTGCCTTAATATGAGTAGTAGAAATGATACAGAGAAAAAAAGTGGAGGAGTCCCAAAAATGCGAAATTGACTCACTTTGACATGTCTGTTGGCTATCTGCAACTAATAAGTTAACTACGGCACACTTTCCAATGTTTATATCTGATATTATATCTCTGAAAAAAGCCATAAAGCTTAGTGGGGAGCAAAAGTTCCAAGATGAATTCAAGGCTTGCTATTGCAAGTCCTATCTATCAAGAAGGGTGTCGTTTAGCTGATCATGTCTTGAAGTTCATTGGCAGGTATACAAGATTTGCAAATGAAAAGGGTATGATTATCCATAATTATTATATGGGAAGCCTGAATCTCAGTTGAGACTATGAACTGATGACCTCCATCTCATGCTGAGGATGAGAGAGTGGTACTGTATAAGTCAAAATCAGTATAGGTATGTCAGAAAGACATAGAAATGGATCACATCTGGTGATTACATTAAGATTAGATGTATTTATCACCAAAATGACCAGAACATGATTCAATTGAATATCCATAAAGGCCAGAAAAAAAAATCAGGGTGCCGAGAGGTGTCCTGTGAGTCGGCATCGGCACTGGCACCAGTCAGAGATGCTCGGGAATGGCTCACGTCTGATTAAATTAATATTAGATTCATTTGCGACTAAAATGTCCAGAACATGAGTCAATTGAACATAGATACCACCTGCAAAAATATGTATTGGGATGGTGAGAGGTGTCTGGTGAGTCGGCATCAGCACTGGCACCAGTCAGAGATGCTCAGGAATGGCTCACGTCTGATTAAATTAATATTAGATGCATTTGCGACTAACATGGCTGGAACGTAAGTCAATTGAACAGCAATAAAGTCCCGGAAAAAAATATGGGAGTGCTGAGAGGTTCTCTGTGAGTCGGCATCGGCATCGGCACCAGTTAAAGACACTTGTGAATGGACCATGTCTGATTAAATTAATATTAGATGCATTTGCGACCAAAATGACCAGAACGTGAATCAATTGAACAACAATAAAGGCTGGAAAAAATATATCAGGGTGCTGAGAAGTTCTCTGTGGGTCGGAATCGGCATCGGCAACAGTTAAAGATGCTCGTGAATGGACCATGTCTGATTAAATTAATATTAGATGCATTTACGACTAAAATGGCCAGAACGTGAGTCAATTGAATAACAATAAAAACTGGAAAACAATATATCAGGGTGCCGAGAGGTTCTCTGTGAGTCGGCATCAGCATCGGCACCAGTTAGAGATGCTCGGGAATGGCTCACGTCCGATTAAATTAGTATTAGATACATTTGTAACTAAAATGACCAGAATAACATTCAATTGAACAGCAATTAAAGGCTGAAAAAAATATATTGGAGTGCCGAGAGGTGTCTGGTGGGTCGGCATTGGAATCGGCACCAGTTAAAGATGCTCGTGAATGGACCATGTCTGATTAAATTCAGATTAGATGCCTTTACGACCAAAATGACCAAAATGTGAATCAATTGAACAACAATAAAGGCTGGCAAAAATATATCAGGGTGCCGAGAGGTTCTCTGTGAGTTGGCATCAGCATCGGCACCAGTTAGAGATGCTCGGGAATGGCTCACGTCCGATTAAATTAGTATTAGATGCATTTGTGACCAAAATGACCAGAACACGAATCAATTGAACAACAATAAAGGCTGGAAAAAATATATCAGGGTGCCGAGAGGTTCTCTGTGGATTGGAATCAGCATTGGAAACAGTTAAAGATGCTCGTGAATGGACCATGTCTGATTAAATTAATATTAGACACATTTACGACTAAAATGGCCAGAACGTGAGTCAATTGAATAACAATAAAGGCTGGAAAACAATATATCAGGGTGCCGAGAGGTTCTCTGTGAGTCGGCATCGGCATCGGCACCAGTTAGAGACACGGGGGATTGGACCACATCTGATTAAATTCATATTAGACACATTTGCAATCAAATGACCAGAATGTCATTCAATTAAACATCAATACAACCTGGAAAAAAATGAATCGGCTGCTGGGGGATGTCCCATGAGTCGGCACTGGCACTAGCAGTCAGTGATGTTTGGGAATGCACTGTGTCTGATTAAATTAATCTAAATATGATCTATATTAAATTTCTCAGGGTGCCGAGACCTGGTGAGTCGGCATCGGCATCGGCATCAGTCCCAGACATTTGGCAATGGACCATGTCCGATAAAATTAATATTAGCAACCAAAATGAACCCAACATAATTCAATTGACCACCAATAAAACCTGGAATTTTTTATCGGGATGCAGAGAGGCTCTCGCAACCTTTTAGACAATGCCAATCGGCCATATTTAATGAAATGCCAACCCAATTTAGCAGGCATCGGCACTGCCGATCTAATTTCAAACCTAATGGCATTGCCGATTTACTTTTATTGGGCCCATCGGCCATGTGTAACTAATGTATTAGGTATTGCTAGATCATATTATATATACATAGTATACTATCTATTATATACAATACATTATTCACCGGTTCAGCGAATTCGCTGAACCCATATCACACGGCACAGTGTACACGTTCGCTGTACCATGTTATACGGTACACTGTAACAAAGGTATGTGAGCAAGGGGCAGATGATGAGAGTGAACGACGAAGATGAGAAACACTGACTCGATGACGACCGACTCCAGCTTTGTCAGCCTTAGTTGAGCCCAGCCTCGCTATAGCTCGTTTGGGCACAACTTCCAAGCTGACAAGGGTACGTCGTGATACCTTACAATGATTTGGGGGAAAGAGCAAACCCGTTCAGTGGAAAAATTTGCTCTCGTGTTTATCAATCCAGAGGATGGAGCCTTCCCCCATACTGCGAATGCAATGAGCAACAAGGGGAAATCCTTCGGATTGACCCTTTCCCCCTAGTGGGAAAATAAATTATTAAGATGTAAAAGAAGCTATCTGGGACAGTGACTGTTTAATTTTCTGTAATGTAGGCGAACGATCATCAAGAAAAGTAAGAAAGATAGACTCGACTTCGCGCCAATAAAGTAAGAAAGCCTTCGAAGACCATCGACTGATTTTCATCACAATCCACGGATCTACTCCACACATTAAAAGGAATGTAGCGCCGCCAATACGGAATCCATGACCCATTGGGAGCGAAAGATTTTGAGATGACCAAATGTCATGGCAACGTGCAATGACATCTACTTTCGAGAGGTAAGACCACCCGGAAGTGGTTTCGAAGGCAAACAAAGATGCGTGTGGAGGAATGTTTGAGTTGACGTAGAGGTGGTGCTCAAGGGCAGTAATACTGTTGACATCGTCTTCGGAACTCAAGAGATAGAGCCATGCTCCTTGGTTTCCGGTGGTCTTTGTCCAAGGGATATGAAATTGAAATGCATGTCGACCTGTTTGAAGGGTTTTTCAGGTTTTAGGACATTCACGAGATACATTTTTGCTCGAAAGAAATGAAGACGCAGTTTTAGGAATTAACTCGCCAAGGCGCGTACAGGTTTTGAAGGCAATAGCAGTAACCGCCCAAATGGCGACGTCTTTGGAATTTGATAAATCGAGAGAACGTCGGAGAGCTAGCATGTGTTCATATGTCACTGGCAAGTGTTCGGGCTGGTGCGACGAAGTCGGCGTTAGCTTTTTAACTCCCTTCTTTGTGCGTTTTAGGAGTTCTGCTCCTTTGAACTCAGTGCCGTTTAAAACGTGCCACATTTGGAGGCCAGTAAGCCATGATGAAGCTGTCTTTGCAGTAACACGTCGAGCAGCGGAGTCGGTAAGGAATAAGGAGAGTAGTTGTTCAGAGGCAGGCATACGTTCAGTTTCTGGGACACTATATTTGTCGCAAAACTGTGTGAAACGTAGAAGGCCGGCTGCATAATTTTGTCGAGTATCGAGTTCTACTGAGGCTTCAAGAGTATTTTGCCATCTTGAAAGTAGTTCAGGTGGGAATGATTTGGATAATTCATTATAGAAGCGGTCGCCATGGATAGTGTGCCACGAAGAAAGACGTTCATGGGCGAAGACATGAGGACGGAGGTAGGAAGGGGCGATGTGTGAATCATGACGACGGGATGGTTTACTATGAGTTCGCGATGAAGGCGGCTCAGGATCAGAATGTCCTGCAACAAGGCGAGCTTCAGGATCAGAGGGTCCTGATCCATGTCGCAATACTAAACGATGCATTCGTTCAAGAAATGTTTCAGCTCTTCTGGGGGCTGATACCCAACATTCAAACGAAGATTTTCGGGACCCAACTCGCCGCGAGAGATAGGGTCTGCCCGATTTTCTTCAGAAGAAACATAATTAATAGCAGTGTTGTCGCTGCATATTATGATTTCAACATCTGAAACATGCGCACAAGACACCAGTGCTAGGGATTGTCAGGGGTAACCCTGGGGTATTTTTGCTGTACCCTTACCCTTACCCACCAAAACCCCTACCCTCCACCAGGGGTAAGGGTTTTGGGGGGTATGGGTAAGGGTTTCTGAAAACCCAGGGGTATTTAATATTTTTGGGGGTATACCTGTTAAAATTGAGTGGAAACTGTTTTAAAATTTGTTTATTAATTAATTACATTAAATTAATCATTTTATAATGCTCTGTACAGTGTTCTCTTGGATCATAAGCCAAATTGGGGCACAAAATCAAGTAAAAAGACATAAAATCATTTTTTTCAGACATCTTTGGTATGCAAAAAGATCAAAAAATTTCTCTTGGCAATACCCCTGACCCCTGCTGGGGGTAGGGGTTTTCCAAGGGTACAGAAATCTCAACCCTTACCCTTACCCCAGCATACCCTACCCAAAACCCCTGCGGGTTTTCAAACCCCTGACAATCACTAGTGTCACACCACCCAGGTGACTGCGATTTCTACTGCCATGACTTCGGCCCACCCTATATCGCGACCTTCTGACTTCCATTCATTCACCAGCTTCCACACTGCCCAGGATTCACCAACTGTCAAGCCTATTCCCCAAGAAGTAGATGCATCGACCCAAATGTCGAAATCTTTGGTAATTCGGGGGAAAAGGGAACGATGTACATTCGGAGTGCTGAGGGCGTCAATCCACCATTGAAGGTCATTGATGACAGACGAGTTTAAGAGCCGAAGGGCGAATTTATTTGTGAAAGATGATAGAAGCCGGGTAAGAGCAGGGAGGAAAGAACAGCCATCACAGTAGACGAAGGAAGCATGTTGTAAAGTCCCATGCATTGAGGCGACTTCTTTGGCGGAGACTTTTCGTTTGACTATGAAGTCCTTGAGCTTCGCGAGGTACTTGAGCCGTTTCTTCTCAATCAAACGAACAGTCTTGTTGTCAATGTCCCACATCAACCCAGCGTAATCGGTGGTTGATGAGAAATCATGCCCTTTTTCTGATAAGTCATGCCACGGAATTCCGAGCGGGGACGTAATACGAAGAATTGTATCCAAATCGAAGTTGTACGTGAAATGGCCATCTTGATCCTTCCTCGTTGGGCAACGAAGAAAATCAAAGTTGTCTACCCATTTGAAAACAGGTTGGACTCCTTCTGCTTCAAGGACGTCAACGGTCGCATCACCGACTGTGCCTTGGATGTTGCCTGCAGTCGTTAAACCGAATGGCGCATCATGATCGACCCATATATTACCTTTCCATTGTACAGGGATGTAGCATTTATGGGCTGGGATGATCAGTGAATTGCGATAGGCCTTCACAACATCGAGGCTAGCGGCCTGTGTCCCAGGCGGGGCATGAGAAATCTGAAATACATTTAATACCTTTGTCGTTATCATTTATAATACAGATTAACTCGCAACAGTGGGTAGTACACATAGAATAGGTCCCCACCATGGGCGACTAATATGTACCCCCATAGCGGGCAGAAATGACAGGTCCCCACGGTGGGCAACCGAACAGTACCACCCACGGTGGGCAGTACTAAACAATAGGTCCCCACGGTGGGCAACCAAAACAGTACCCCACGGTGGGCAGTACTAAACAATAGGTCCCCACAGTGGGCAACCAAAACAGTACCCCCACGGTGGGCAGTACTAAACGACAGGTCCCCACGGTGGGCCACCGAAACAACACTCCCATAGTGGGCAGTACACAGACAGGGAAAGGGGGGTGGGAAAGAAGACGTACAAACTCGGCCATATGATAGCAAGAATGCCACATTATGATTGTCATGCGCATCTAACCAGTCATTGGTAGACATGCGGTTTTCGTCGAGAGCGGAAAAATTTCGAATCATACGGAACTTTTCAGATTCAGGGTCCTTTTCGACCAACCCTAGTGGGGCGGTGCAGAAATGACCACCGAAGAGGTGAAAGGCTTCTTCAACCGAATAAGGGCCAGACATGCGGAAGGCTTCTTTTTCTTCTTGAAGAAAGTTTTCAATAGTTTGCGGGTGGAGGTTAGCTGAAGGCATATTATGGGGGATGAACGTGCGAGAGAGTTTAGGAGGGTTCCCAATGGGCGAGCCGTAAAGAATGTCGTGAACCAAATTTGGATATTTGGTTTGGAGATGTAACGAAGAAAGAGTGTGTGTCCAACCGGAGGCGTTGTACGGGGTGGTAATCCGTGAATATTCAGTTTCTAGTGCATGACGTCGCCCCATGGTGGGGGTCTGAACACAGAGAGCAGATGTGGAGAGGATGGGAGGAATCGGAGATGCTGCAATTTCCAAGGTTGAATCTGATACATACTGTGTGCCCATCCGAGGCATGTTCGATCCCTCGGGCTGAGGCTCGAACGACGAAAGCCCTCCCAGTCCTAGAGGGCTGTTCGGCTCTACAGGTATTGGCTCTATGTCCATCTTCTGATCCGCAACGAAGGCAACGGGTTTTGTAACCCGGGCCCCCGCGAAAGGGCCGCTGGTAATTTCCTTGTGAGTAAGGGTGCCAGCGAACTGTAGGAGTGAACCGCCCTGTAGTACTGGGCGTCGACAAAGTAGCGAGTTTTGCGTTTTGAACCATACTATGGTATTCAGAAGATTTCGGATTGATGAGAAAAGGTTTGGTGAAGAACCGTTGTCGGAGCTTCTCATCAAATTGTCGGTAAGCTGGAAAATAACGCGAGAAGTCTTGGTCGCTGAGCATATTGTCGAAATGGGAGACAAATCCAGTGTACAACTTTTCGCCTACGGCAGCAGAGATGAAGTTGAGGAAGGTGTTGTAAGCTTGAGACCACTGGATTTCCGTTAAGGTAGAGTCAAGAGGGAATGTCGAAACGTCGAGGATCTTTGTGTTGGCATGCTCTCCGATTCCAATTTTGACGTATTTGATGTCCCTTCCAGCCTTAATACGATCCAGTGAATCTCCAAGGAATAAGGATAGAGGAGGGGTACGTTTGCACTTGACGAGCAAAGGGATACAGTCAGGGATGGAATTATCGTGTTCCGAAAGGTCGTTTCCTTCTGCTTGTTCATCTTCGATGAGTAAAGGCTGTTTGAAGATCGAAGCCCCAGTAATGTCCTCTGGAAATTCTACAGAAGATCCCAGTGTCGGTGTTCCAATTGTCTGGCGTGAACGAGGATGTCATCCTTCATCGTGCTTTCCAACTTCAACCAATGCCAATAACAACTAGTGATGGGCACGGGTTCCGATACCCGTGCGGGTTTGCGGGTATGGGTATGGCGGGTGCGGGTGCGGGTGGGCTTTGAGTGACCCTCAGCCAACCCGCACCCGTGCGCCTGGGTCACGGGTTTTCGGCCGGCACACGGAAAACTCCGAAATATGTGTCAAACAGGTTGAATAATTAGTTATGTAATATAGTTTGCCAAAATTTAATCTAATTCTAATTCAACATTGTTCTGCTGGCATAAGTTCTCACGACACCCCCATCAAACCCGCACGGGTTTCTGTACCCCACGGGTCACCTGCAAACCCGCACCTGCAAGCACGGGATCCCGTACCCGTGGCCACGGGTGCGGGTTTTGGTGGGTACGGGTGCGGGTCAACAAAAATTCGCCCGCGGGTTACCCGCGCCCATCACTAATAACAACACATCATCTTCATCATCCGAAACTTCGTTCTCCCCTCTAACTCTTTGTAGCTTTCTGTCATCATTTCTCTTCTTCTTACGTTCTTCAGCCCTCTCAAACTTTTCTCGCACCGTAGGTGATAAAGATCCGGGCAAACCAGCAGGTGAGACATTCGAACCTGGCCGCGAACTGTCCCGAGAATCTTGAGGGATGAAAGGGCTGGTTTTTCCTTGCAGTGGAGTTCCAGACATAACAATAATAGAATATATTTTAGTGAAAAAGCTGGCTCAACTAAGGCTGAGCAAGGGGCAGATGATGAGAGTGAACGACGAAGATGAGAAACACTGACTCGATGACGACCGACTCCAGCTTTGTCAGCCTTAGTTGAGCCCAGCCTCGCTATAGCTCGTTTGGGCACAACTTCCAAACATTCAACTGTCAAGTCGGCCGACCGGTTGTCCTGTTAAGTCATACAGAGGTTACCGGCAAGTCATAACCTGTCATGACACAGGTTGACTTGCCGGTCACAGTGGCCGATGTCACGCTCTTTCTTTTTTTTAATGTTCTCGCCTTATATTCTGTGTATTTAATAGTACTCATGCGTCGTGTTTATTCGAATTCATTCCCTCACTATCAACCTATGTATTGTCTTCGCTACTATTTGAATTCACTTTAATCTAACGTTAGCAACTAACAAACATACAAGAAGTACAGAAACTTATGTAAGTTACTGCCAAATGTCAGAATGCAAACGCTTGACGGAAAATGTTTTTGAATTCCAATTGTTGTAGCGTTGTGGTTGAGAAATACGCTCTACTCAAGTGACTGCGAGAAAGTTTAGCAAGTGACTGCGAGAAAGTTTAGCAAGTGACTGCGAGAAAGTTTAGAAGACCTGTACATTTTGTGTTTTTCAAACCTACTGCACCCATTCAAATGTATCTCATAGCAAATTTGAGAAGACAGAAACATGAACAACCCCGAGAAGTGCTCGTGAAAGCTGCTCAGACTGCTATTGCAAAATTGAGGCACGTTCTACCTGACAGCGGTGCGTTTTTGATCTGGTAATTGTCTGGTAAGTACTCTTAATTTTCAACCATCTCTTTTAAACAGGTATATATCGTTGAATGCTTATTTGTTCAAACTCTAGCCCACCCATCCACGAATCCGACAATCACTTAACTGCGCGCGTCTTCGAAGGGGTAGGCGATGGCGCTTATGTAGGCGGCGTACATCTACGTATATCTCGACGACCGCGATCCTACGTTCGAAGCAAAACAAGAACTCGATGATGGCGACGTCAAGTTTAGTAAACGTTACAACAATTGGAATTCAAAAACATTTTCCGTCGAGCGTTTGCGTTCTGACATTTGGCAGTAAGTTTCTGTACTTCTTGTATGTTTGTTAGTTGCTAACGTTAGATTAAAGCGAATTCAAATAGTAGCGAAGACAATACGTAGGTTGATAGTGAGGGAATGAATTTGAATAAACACGACGCATGAGTACTATTAAATACACAGAATATAAGGCGAGAACATTAAAAAAAAGAAAGAGCGTGACATCGGCCACTGTGACCGGCAAGTCAACCTGTGTCATGACAGGTTATGACTTGCCGGTAACCTCTGTATGACTTAACAGGACAACCGGTCGGCCGACTTGACAGTTGAATGTCCGCCGTGTTACGTTCTGCCTTAGCTTTCTGTAGACCAACGTACAGAGGATGCCTTTCTTTTACTGAAGTATCTATTATCTCCTACTATATCAAGAATGGGTTTATCTGCGCCAGGATCATGCGGCCTCGTCACCTCCAGACCGTGTTTCGTTGAACATGCAATTGATCGCGTCATCTCACACAATCACAGATGAGAACAGGATACGCACATAAGTATCCCAAGAAGATAACATGTCAAACTACAACCACGATGTCTGCCCCAGAAGAAAACGTTGATTTCTCCTCTATTCCAATTCTCGATTACTCTCTTCTCAACTCTCCTACCGACAGACCCAAATTCCTTGCACAACTACAACATGCGCTCATCAACGTAGGGTTCCTGTACCTTTCGAACCACCCGGTTTCGCAAGTAGATATCGATTCGGTGATCAGCTATATACCCAGGCTGTTTTCTCTTCCTCAAGAGTCGAAGGACAAGATCCGCATGGCGAACTCTGAACACTTTCTCGGCTATTCAAGGTTTGGCGCGGAGTTGACGAAAGGGGCCGTTGACCAGCGAGAGCAATTTGACTTCGCAACGCGCCATGTATCCAGATGGAAGGAAGGAGATCCTGATCATTACCGACTGTGGGGCCCATCTCAGGCGCGTTCTTATTTGACATGTCAGACCTTCTACGTAGATTGACCGCCTTCACAACACAGTGGCCGGACGAGAAGCTCATTCCAGGTTTCAGAGAGGTGATGGAACGATACTTAGATCAGGTTGAGGATCTCGGCTACAAGTTCAGCTCACTGATAGCTGAGGCGTTCGGCCTTGGTCCGGAAGGCTTGTCAGAATTCTACGACACCCCCGAGTTGATGCAACATCGCGCAAAGATCGTCCAATATCCCGTTGTCCAGGGTTCCAGCGACCAAGGGGTAGGGCCCCATTACGATGCTGGATTCTTAACATTTGTGAGTTAAGCCTAAATCATTGATATTTCCCCCTAACAGTCGGTGTCCTACTCCAGCTGATACAAGCGTCCTCTCATCGCGGACTACAAGTCCAGAATTTAGCTGGAGAATGGATAGACGCTCCTCCTATTCCTGGAACATTTGTTGTTAACATCGGCAAAGGTGCTATTTTACCTCTCATTTGTGTTCTCTCTCTGACGTTTTTTAAAGCTCTGGAGTTCGTGACCGGCGGACTGGCGCGAGCCACTTCGCATAGGGTACTTTCGCCAAAGGGCGCCACCCCACGATATTCGGTGCCTTTCTTCCAGAATATCGGCCTGGATACTAGACTGACGGATCATATACTCAAATGTAAGTGCTCCCCTTTGCTGAACATACAACTAGCGCAACTAAACTCCCATCCTATCCAGTCCCGCCTGAAATTCTTGCCCTCCGAGACACGCGAGGAAGAGTCGCCCCCACGGACTGTAAGTCAAGTTGAAATGCTTCAATGTCTACACAACCCTGATAAGACGTTCCATAGCTGTAAATTTCACTGAATTTGATAGAGAACCTTCAGGGAAGGTCAATCTGATCGGCAGAGTCAAGTAAGACAATTGTGTTCTTTCCTCTTCTTGTTGCTTATGACTTATATCATTTCAGGAGTCATCCTGACGTTGGCGAACGACACTATCCCGAGCTGTTCAAGCAAATATTCCCGGACGGCTTTTCTGGAAAAGGAAGTGCATACTAACTTGCAATTCTTAACGATATCAGGCCCATGCGCCAACACAGTTTTCAAAAATATTTGTCTTGTAAAGTTCCATATATACGGAAGATATAGGAATGTAAATGATTTGTAAGAAGCCATAATAAATTATTGCAAACGAAAAAGAATGAGCTTCTAGGATGGTACTTAAGGGAACACGAAAAGGATATGTTCAAAATCGATGTCCCGCGACGTAAAATCTGCAACGCCTACCAGCCGATCGTCGAATGCCATAGAATTATGAGGCTTGGTCGGAAGCCGTTTGCTTATATCCTGTCGAATATTTGAGTTCGTAGGGAACTTGAAAACGCCAGTGGCCCATTTTCAAAATTGGGCTCGGTGGGACGTGAACACGTTACACCGGTCAAGGATTGACCTATGTCCACCTTTCAAGGATTTGGTAGCCCGTCAGCGAAGGTCTCCACTTAGAAAGCAGATCCTCCATTCTCTTTATGAGACCCCGATTCTCTTCAATAGCGAGGGGTTCAAGTGTGGACGTGGTTTCGGGTATGAGATCGCAAATAACTGAAGTCTGAAATTTTTCAATTTAGCTTCAGACGAAATTTATGTTTGGTGTTGGAGAATAACGTTCAACTAGATAACAAGCTCGTTCGAATTTACCCTTGCCCTCTAGTCTCCCTGTCACAATTTTGTGTTAGTAAATTCTGGAGTAAATTTCGTGTGGATGCTCTTCTCGGATCAAGATTTGGAAGTCATCAAATTTTGGTCTCGTTCAGGTACCATTCGCGGCCTCGGTCATTCAAACACTCCATCCAATTGAGTCTCCAGAACCATCTTTGCAAAGGGTCACGGAGATATTTTTCTGGGAGACGATTAACGTGGTCAGCATTGTATTCAACCGACGACGAGACAAAAACAGAAATCGGGTACTCACGACGTCGAATTTGAAAAATGAGTTCGGCAAAATGCCAGTTGTCCATCCTTCCATGTGCTCCTTGCAGCCAGTCTAACATCCGCTCAAGATGCATGTTGTAGTCTGAGGGAAACAGCAATATAATGCGATCCTCATCGATTTCCTGGAAGGCTGCCTCCATCTGAGTTGTAATCCACCCGTCCACTGACATCCCTTTGGGATAACCTGAGATGATGAGATAGCGCAAACGAGTGCACCGTAGAACAAGATTGCGAACAACCTCGATTGAAACGGGAGAGTCGAGTTTGATGTGAGTCAAATGGGGTAGTTTCGTCAGTTTTTTCCATGATTTCCAGTCTTCCGCCCCGACACTACTAACAATGTTAAGATGGGTGAGGTTAGACAATGTCGGGTGAAGCAGATCTTCCTCGGTGAAAAATGCAAGCTCTGCGGACAGTCTCCGAAGACGGAGATGTTGTATGTTGGGAAGGAAAAACTTGAACGTTCCTGCAATCCATATCGCGAGATCGTAGACGTTAGGGCACGAAGATAAAATATGGTTTATCTCTTCATTCGTGAAGGATGAGTGGGTGATGAAATGTTCGGCGAAATGACCAACATCTTCCAGCTTCAAGGAAGGAAACTTCTTGAAGTCCGGGTATGGAAGATGTGCTGTCTGACTGAAGACACGATATAAAATCGGCCTTAACCTATGCAATATTTCAAGTTACACCAAAAAATTGTCAAAGACCTTTAAACAAAATCACAGCACTCACCACTCATTAACGCGTCTTGCTACCAGCATCAGCTTCAAGATAGAGCTTTTTGAATCGCCATTATCAGATGCGGCTATTTCAAAAATACAACGCTCTAGGTCCCGAGGCAGAAACGGAGGGCCGCAGTGTTCGAGCATATGTGAGACCACGGAGAGCTGTAGCTGATGAGGTACAAGCAAAGCGTAATGCTGGAAACAGCGGGGGCCAACCGGCTCGAGAGGAGCTTTGAGGTCTTCAACTTGGATCGATAAGAATGGCGACATGTAGAATTAGAGAAAGCTCATTAACACTTACAATGTGTGATACTCACCAACCGAGTCTTATGTGGTCGAGCTCAAGACTGATTGGAAATGTATCGACCTTAGCCTACTTAAGTATTGTACTTATTTAGCGGATGGACGTCGGCCGGGGCATGTCGGATACGTAGGCGATGCTGTGAACGTAACTAAGTTACGTTCACAGCAAACTTGACTCTTACCACAACAAAGCTCTACTCGGACTCTGAACAATCCAATGCTTCGCAATATTTCATTTCGCGTGAGCCTTACTCTTAAGGCATGAAATACAAAAGTTCTTATCATTTGTCCCATCCTCTCACAGGCAAAGCTTCCCGATCCGCCGACACCGCACCTTCTGCGCTCGAACATCCCACCTTCCGAATCTGAAGCCACCCTTATTTATGCTGTAATTGCTGAAGCAAAGGCAGAGGAGCAGCGGTTAAGCAAGTTGTTGCTTGATAGACCAGGTAGTAGGAGTGCAAGCTGGAAGATGGTGACTAGGTACAAAATAGGGCAAGCGGCCAAGTTCATTCATGCACACGAGGCGATAATATCACCTATCCGGCGCATTACTCCCGAAATCCTGCAGGAAATCTTTTCCTTTATTTTAGAGCACCCAATACGCGTTCCCTACCGGCGGGTAACGAGAGACCTTCCATGGACGCCATCCCAAGTCTGTCAGTCTTGGAGAGCCACCGCACTATTTCTCCCGTCTCTATGGAATCACCTGCCAACTGTCGACGCGACGAGACTGACAAAGACTAAAACGAAGCTCCAACTTGAAGTTCTAAATGAACTCCTGCGACGTTCAGCAAACACATTGCTCAGCGTACACATTTTCGCCCCTGGCGTTGACCTCAGAAGTCCACATCCCGCCGTTGGTCTACTGGTTCAACATTCCGAAAGATGGGGAACCTTTATCATCCATTCAACACCCTCAACCATAGCTGGCATTCAAGGGATCAGGGGTCGGCTTCCGTCTCTCAGAGCCTTGGAATTAACAATATCCCGCTCTCAGAATGACTATAGTCACACCAGGCTGGACATATTCGAAGTTGCACCCCAACTGCGGTTAGCGCATGTGAACGGTCGTTACTTCGGCGACGTAGTGCTACCACTTCAACGTCTAGTTCACTACAAGGGCGAGATAGGGCCAATGTTTCGAATAACACAACTGTGCGATTCCAGGGTCCTTAAGATTCTTACGCTCTCTGAGAGCATCGATTCAAATTTCGACTCCGGCAAGATGATAACACTCCCTCATCTCGTCAAACTCACCTTCACAACTTATCGCTCGGCGGAAACAAGCTTTCTACGATGCGTTAGCTTTCCTGCAATCGAGGACCTCCACATCATTTCACGCTCAGGAAATCCTTTATCAACTCTTACATCAGCAATTCTGCGCTCTGGGCTTCCTTGTCGACTAAAAACCCTGGTTCTCCGCACGAATAGTAGTGAGGGACTGCACAGCAAACGTACGCTCAAATACCAAGGATGGGTTGGCCGGTCTTTTTGGATGTCTGCCAAAATGTCATCCAATTCCTACTGGGACTCAGTTGCATCCATTGCGAGTATTTAGGACGTGACTGACCTGTAAATATTTCGCGGTGTCTCCTATAATGTTCGAGGCCAACTGCTTCCCTGAGTCTCCTCTCTTGCACTTTAGAACGTTCTGGTAAACGGCATCGACTCCCGGAGTACTATTCCATCCTTCCAGCTGGTAGAACATCTCCCGATACGTGTCGGTTCTAGAACAGAGACTCATGACCTCCACCGGTTGTGCATCCATCCGTGGCCGTGGCGAGATCGAGGCAAAGGAAGGAAAGCTCTGCGACTTGATGAAATAGTCTACGTTGTCAGCCTCGAAAATAGGTGATGCGAATGTGAGATGTCGAAGTTGGGAAAGTAATGATGGACTGCTCCTTCTCGCAGAAGAGGTACGAGATCTAGTAGAGCTGACATGTGCATCGCGATGCCGCATCGGCAACAAGGTTGGCCAGAGAACATGTGGATCGTTCAATGAAAGACATGAGTGCGGCCTCATGCAAGACGTTCCATCAAGTCGCTCCCGAGTCAAAGCCGCGATATGTATATCTGTCATCCAAGTTCTATTGCGGCTCCCATGCAGAAACATGGAGCTATTTTGTAACAAAGAGTTCGCATTTCCGAAGTTCGAGTTGCTTATTCCTCTCTTACTAATCTCTAGCCCTCTTTCCAGCTGCATGTAGCTGCTGCCAGTGGCAAATTGGCTTCCAGGGTTCCCTTCAGTTCTCAATTCCATATGTTCGCTGAATAATTTAACCGCACTGTCGAGTTCGGGCTGAGAACGAGGAGCACACCGATACGACTTATCAGCATAGCTATTCGTGCCCAGGCCATCCATGCCAGTACGACTGCGTAGATGCGATTCGAAATAAAACCCAGCGCAGAAGGAGACCGTGACTGAGGAATTGCTGAGGAAGGAGAGAGCAAAAACTTGGCAAAAACATTTTAGGAAATTTGTCATGACCCCTGTCACAAAACAAGGTCACAACCTGTACCTCAAGGGGTGCGCCAGGCGGGAGGCCTTGTTCTTCCCTTCGAGTCCCCTCTGCTTTGGTTTCTAGCATTACCATGCTTCATTTTCCTTCTAAACTCCAAACCAATGGTCCAAACGGTATTCCTCGACGATCTGACAGTCTAGGCCTCAATGCAACGCAGCAGAGGTCTTCTTCTCATCCAATGTTCTTGAAAATCGAAGAGGAACTTCACGACGCGCGGAGAGTGCATTCCGACGGGCAAGAGGACGACTTAAGATATGCATTAAGCATGGTGATTAACCGGGTCTCTGAACTGGTGAGTAGTTGACCTGTGTTTTAGTGGGGAGATCATCATCGATAACTCTTGATTTGTGGGCTCTCGCAGTCGTCTTTGCTGAGCGAAGCGTATAAAACACAAGCGGATCTCGAAGTGCAGCTTAACGTTGCCAAGTCTAACCTTCAGCTCGTGATCGCCAACAACGAGATGCTAGAGGACGCTCTGAGGAGAGATTCCGGACAATCCAAGGACGTCGGTTGGCGGCGGAGCAGTGGCCGAGACGGCGATGCCAAGAACCCAAGAGCGTCTGTAGAACGTTCGCAATCCGTTGACTATCCACCTGTACCCTCCGACCCATCTCCACCGCCCTCTGCCAGTCCGCCAACATCCTCGGCGTCCAATACGCCACACGACAACCGGTTCTTTAAATTCCGGTTCAGCAGCGCCGCCCCAACAACCTCACGACCTCCGAGCCGGCCAGAGTCTGCTGGCGGCTCGCCGCAACTCGCCCACGTAAACGCCTCCAGCGTACAGGCGTACCACCTGACCTCGCCGTCGATGCCTTCGTTATCGTCTGCCGTGCGATCGAAGGAGCTGGATGACCTGACGGCAGAGTTAGAGAAGGAACGCGCAGCGCGCAAGAAGGTCGCGGAGCAGAAGAAAGCCCTGGAAGAGGAGCTGGAGTCTCTTTCTCAGGCATTATTCGAAGAGGTATGTACATACGGAACTGCGTGCTTCTCGTGTGCTTATTTTACTGACACTGCATCTGAATTTTTAGGCGAACAAGATGGTTGCAACGGAGAGAAAAATGCGCGCCGAGACGGAGGAGGAACTAAAGGAGCTCAAGCTAGAAAAGGAGGCCCTGCGGAGCGCCTTGCAGCTTATTGAGGGCGAAAACACCCACCTTCGCGAACATAGCCTGATGGCCTCTCCACAGCCAGACGCTGAGATTCCAGGAGACGAACTCCTGCGATTTTCGCGCTCTCATTCACGCTCCTCGTCGCAGACGGCGATCAAATCACGCCCAGCGTCTCTTGTCCTTGATCTATTCCCGCCCCTCCCACCATCGCCCTCCCCCGATGGATCGGCGTACGACGACGAGGTGCATCATGAAACCACCACGACTACCGAAGCCCGTTCAACGCTATCTCTCACGCCTCTTTCCCCGGAGGAAGACTCCCAGCCCACGCCACGATTCCGCCTCTCCACTTCGCCGCTCGTGGAACCTTCGCCGTGGGCGGACGTTCCCTCGAGCTCGAGGTCTGTCTCTCCAGCGCCAGCACCGACGTCGTCGTCTGTGTTCGCGAAAGTTGCGTATGCAGGCGTGCGTTGAGACCCTCGATCGGGTTTTGCATTTCCGCCAGCAATTGTTGTCGATCGATGTACCACCCAACACCCTTACCTTGCCTCCTGGAGAGAGCTCATTTTGTACATACAATAATCACAATAACCAATGGCGGCTCCGCCGCTTCATATTATCTTATTCAAGGACAATATACTGGCAATATTTCTCCATAACATCACACTTTGTTTTCTACTATTCTTATTCGTGGACAATGGATACCCAGTTTATTCCATACATGTCATGATTTTCATCATCATTAGGAGATATCGGTGTACCTTCATTTGACTGGACTGCGGTTGGGTGCGGTTGGTTCTTGCCGACCATGGATGTCTGAGCCAGGCCGGCAAGATCAAGGAGCGAGGACTGTCCTCTTGGGAAAGTTGTCATCCACTGAGCGCCAATGTGGTCTGGTTCTGTAGTGTTATCCACCTGGGTGGGGAAGGAAATCGTGTTATCAGACATCGCATTGCATCAGGCAGAGCAATAAATGAAAACGCAATTCCATATGTACGACCCAATCGATCACAAGTCCAATCCAAGATACTATGCTCTCCCATAACCCAAGAAATTCAAACTCGAGTCCCCACAAACATCCCGCAATACCTCTCTCAGCCTTGACGAGTTCAAAACGTCCATATCACCCTGCCCACCATCATACCCGCTGCCACCACCTACACGTCTCATCCCTTCGCCCCAGCGCTCGTATGTACCTGATATCCGCTCCACGACGTGTTCCAGGAGGACCTTTACCGTCCGCTCGTCTTCAAGGTAAAGCCGCACCCGCGCGACGCTACCTCGGAGATCACGCTGGAGGGCTTCAAGGAACCTTAAATGCACCGAAGGTGCTTCGTCCTTGAGTGATTGGAGGTTGGGAGCGGGTCCAGCTGCAGTAGGCGGAACAGCTGTACCAGACGGAGCGGCGGAGGAAGGTACAGTAGTCGCCCGTGATTTTGGCACAGCAGTACTTCCGTTCAACGCGGTTAGCCAAGCTTCGAGTGGATCGCATAGGGGATTCGCGCATGCTGATATCACGTCTTCGCATCCTTTTCGCAAGCTGTGGTCGATATCCTGCGTAATATTAACATCTGAGGAGATTGGCTAAAGGAAAGGGAGGAGGTCAACTCACGAGTTTTATGCCCCGCATATCAGTTTCTGGGCCCCGCGTTACTCCAAGAGAGGCAAACAACCCTTCAGGCAACAGGGATGTCGTCTTACTCAGCATGTTCGTCAACGTCTCTGTTAAAAGTGCCATCAATAAAAGAAAAATCGGAAAGCGCGCCGTCCGAACATACCTGTCACACCTCCTCCAGCAAGAGCACCTAAACCAGTAAACTCCACAGCCCTAGCACTGCCCAATGCCTTCCGTCGGTCCTTCTCCTTCTCCTTGTCGCCCAGTCCTGAACTCGAACCCTCGTCGCGTAGCTTCAGCTCCTCCAAGCTTCCTACCACCTCTTTCAATATCACGAGGTGCCGAACCAGGAACAAGCTCCCGTCGAGGTGCGTGGCTGGCGGGTTCCGTGTACGTATGAGATCGGAAGCAGCGATGAGAGAACTGCGGCAGTAGGAAAGGGCTTCTTGTGCTATATCTTCGAATATTGCAGGCTGAAGTAGGAGATGAAAGGTAAGCGTCAGCACCAAGTGCAACAGAGATTTAAGAGGAAAGCAAAACAGACGGCAAATGCAGTTCAAAACACCCGCAAGACTCGACTACCAAACCCTCTTTCTAACACATGTAATCGATCATAACTTACCTTGACAAAATCGTGCAGCTGCGCCAACACCCAAACCGTTGTCCTCAGTGTTGGGTACCATGTCTCCTGGCGCTGCAACGCAGGCACACCGGTAAAGATCTGACTCGTGCTCTCTTTCTCTCGGATCTCAGTCCCTGAGCGGGGTTTGTTCGCAGCTGAAAACAAAAACAAAAACATAGTGAGGTAAGTCGATGAACGAGTAACGATGAGATTGAGATTGCAAGAAAAGGTAGGAGGCCAAAGACACCCTCAAAACAAAACGATCCAGAAAAAAGAAAAGAAAAGAAATGTATAACTCACAAACCAACACATCCGGCCACGCCAGCTCCTCCGCCTTGGGCGCATAATGCCGAATCTCACTCTGTATCACCGCCTGCGCCTTGAAGAACAGCCGCGTCTGCGCGTCCTGCAGCACCATCTTCAACAGATGGCTTATGTGCAGGCGCTTGCCCAGCCTATTGTTCTTCTTGTGCGTCGGAGAGGATAGAGGGTCCATGCTAAGCTCTTCCGAAGTACGAGCAGTTGTCGTGTGCCGAGAGCCTTTGGTCATGAGGCTCATGCTTGTTCTTGGGTCTTCGTCTTCGTCTTCATCTTCATCTTCGGATGAGGAGGAGGATGTAGAGAAGACAGTGGCGGAGGGCGTTGATGCGGAAGCGTCGAGCACCATGAGGGCCTGCAGGACGGTGCATACCTCGCACAGTACGGTCAGGCGGGGCTCGTGCAGGATGCGTGGGCGCAGGTCGTCATAGAGCAGGTCGCATAAAGTCTCCAGAAATTGGCTGTTACAATGTTACGCATGAGCTAAATCGAGCGAATTCATAAATGTAAGGAGAATAAACTCACTAAAGCATATCTTCCCCCCTGCCGAAAAACTCTCTATACAGCGTCCACTCATCCGTGCATAGCTGCTTCAGATACCCACACCCCTCTCTCGTCAGCTCCACCAACTCGCTCTTCCCCGGATCCAGGCCTCTGATCTCCTCCATGATCCTAGGAATGAGAAGCGCTTTGCGCGTGCTGAAGTACGCATGATGACACTCGGCAAGCAGCGCGCCGAGATCGTCGGGGTATGACTGCGCCCGCCTTTCGAGCTCGCCGAGGAGAGGCGCGACTTTGACGGAGACAGATTTGAATCGCGTGTAGAGCAGGTGGTGTTGGGCTGTAGGCGAGATGTCCTGGTGGAGCCGTAGGGTTAGGGTTAGTTGGGCAGATAGAACTAGAGAAGAGGTAATATAGACCTTGTCTGCCAGTCGTTTAGATATCTCGGAGGAGAGAGCGCGTAGCGATCCAACGAAGTTCATCTTTATCAGTGTCATGGCGCGAGTCATGCATTGCTGGAATCGAAGGAGGTAAACTTCGGCTTCTCTGTAGTGCCTCTATGATCGTGTCACATCAATTTACACGAACAAACCATAGAAAGGGATGAATAAAACTCACATGCGCCTTCAGGAAGTCGATGCAAATATCCACCCTCTCAACCATGTACAAAAAGTCGGCCTGGAAGATGAGCGACTCGCCCGGATAATTCAGCATTCGTGTCGCGTGTTCTAATTCTTGGAAGTATTCCAGATGAGCGCCGATATCTTCCATAAGTTCCAAGAGGCTGTCCTAGCAAAATATATCTCGTTAGTATCCACGTATCGAAATATAAAGATATAAAAGGACTCACTCTCTCTTCCAAAAGCCTCTCGCATGCCCCCTTCAAACTCTTACCACCCTCCTCAACACCTCTCCACCCTTCCATCATATCATCCACCTCCGACTCTATCTCCTCGATCCTCCGTTCCAGTAACTCGCAAACGCGCAGATGCTCTTCGAGAGAGGCGACGTGCGCTCGGTAATGTGCCTCCTGGCTGTGCGCGACGGAACGGTCAATCAGCGCGAACCAGTCGTAGAACTGCTGCGGGGTTTGCACCGGATGCGGAGGATGCAGGGCATGTCCGTTGCCTTGCATCTGGGTTGGCGTCATCGATGGCGTGCCAGGTCTGGAGGGTTGTTGCTGTTGCAAGAGCTTATTAGCCAGCCCTGGACGTACAGACGTCGGCGTAGGAGTACCAGGCGGGCTCTTCGCTGTCGCAGTGCCCGGCTCGTCAACGAACTAAATACTCCCATATATGTTGAGTTGAAATTCACTGATTGTAGTTATAATAGCAAGAATTCACCTTCAACGGTACCCAGGGCTTTTCGCCCGCCTTCATCACCCAATTCACGCTTCTGGTTTGAATGTCACCCAGCGGGGCCTTGCGCTCCCATTCCTCGACGCTTATAGTAGATCTCGTGTGCGGTCCCGGTGCTAGGGCTTGGGCTTGTGGAGCTGCGAGCTTTGAGTTAGAACTCGACGCATTGGATGACGAGGTGAGGTTAGATGAAGACAGTGGGAGAGCAGACGGCGTTGTGCCCCGCCGCAGGGTATTCGAGGAACGGGTCGCCATTATTATTGGGTCGAAGTGTACATGCACACAGGGAACGCGTTACGTTACGTTTTGGGTCGAGCTCAACAATTCAGACGACGACGAGCCTATTTGGTCCAGCCTTGTTCATCAAACAACGCGACATTTTTGGCAATAAGTTGAATATCTTGAATTTCGTCTCTTGCTTTAGCCTTTCAAGTCTCCCTGTCGCCGAGCAGGTATGCTGATTCTTAAATGTGTCCATCCCCTTTCTCACTCCTCCCTTTCGGAGCTTAGCTTCCTACGGACTGGACGGTAGACTGTAATTGCAATTTCGGCCGTCGCTGAATACCGAATATTGAATATCGATCTTGTCCGCCTGAACCACTATGTGGAAATAAACAGTCTGAGACGGCGGAGGCTGGCACGTACAAAAAAATGCAAGTCATCCACTATCACCAAGTCAGCTAGTCAGCCGCTATGCTCCACATATTGGGGGCTGACTTGATGATAGTGGATGACTTGGATTTTGTGTACGTGCTAGCCGCCGGTGGCTCAGAGTATTTATTTCGTCAAGTTCTGACATCTGTCATACCGCCTCCTAACCTCATCGTTCACCACGACCTCTTCATAATGTTCTTCAAACTACTTTGTACCCTATCTCTCCTTTCCACCGTCATAGTCGCGTCAACGGTTCCGTCCGTTAAACAGCGAGATGCATGGTCTTTCGGCCCCCTTTCAAATGCGTCAGCCCTAGGCCCAGACCTGCAGAATGTCGCGCGCAAGATGACAAACGCCAAGAGACTGGCGGCTGGATTTCCCCTTAAACCCCCGCGAAGGCGGGCGAGCAAAACGGGTAAGCGCTCAGTTCCGCCCACTTTTGCACCACGAACACGCTACTGATTTTGGAATGTACTTGCTTTAGGTGCTTACAAGGCTGTACCGTCTGGGGGCGCGTTGTAGGTATAGGCTGTCTACCAATCTACCTGGAAACTGACGCTCGATCTGACAGTCTTCGCGGCCATCTCGAGGCTTTCAATTCCCAAGACGGCACTTCACTTGGTTTCGTTTCTAACGAATTCGACGACTATGGTCTAGCACAACTGGTCAGTGCCGACGATGATCAGACCCCGATGCTCTTCTCGATCCCGGCCGACATGGCTGGGCCCTTTAATATTGAAATCATCGTACGTGACAGCACTTCTTAAACCTACGGGCTATCTAATTGATGAGGTTTAGAACGGTCCCGATTCTTCATTTCCGTTTTTTGGCGGGATCCAAGGATTTGCCTTCCAGAATGCCGACATAGGTCCTATGAGCCCCAAGTACGTCTACGAATTTCTACAACGACAGTCATGTATTGATTACATTTAGCTACATAACCCTTGGTGGCACCGAAGAGACCGATCCTGGCTCTCCTCCCATTTCCGGAGAAAATTCCTTCACCGCGGCGACAAGCATTCCTAGCAAAATCGAGAGCTCGATCGTAAGTCCATCACATCTTACACACCACCTATCCTCTCCGATTATCACTCACTCACAACAACGAAATATCCAGTGGACATTTACACCAAAAAGCAACGGCCTCACAACGCGATGGATTAACTCTGATTTGTCAACACCGACGACATTCCTGGGGTATATTACCATTGGATCTGGTGAGTTCGATACAATCTGGGCCTGAAATTATAATTAGCTGACCTTGATTGTCGACAGAAAGCGAAAGCGCCCTTTTTTTCACCGGAGATCCAGAAGAATTCAGCGAGACGTTTTCGGATGACGCAACAACAATTCAGTGGATTGTAAGGATACCTATTTTTGCCTTGATAATTTTTTTGCCTGATAAAAGCTTCGCTTTAGTCTCTGGAATTCGTTCAAGTCCCGACATAAGCCCATTCTATCATTGTACGAATGGTCGAAACATGCTCGGACCACTATTTATCTACTTCAATATTCTATGTTTCACCTGATACCATATTTATTTTTACCTTTCGACCGTCTTTATATTACAAAGTTATACCTCCAGCCTATCGATTGACCGCCAGACACTGAGGGGACACTATCAATTGGAGTCGCATAGTCTTCAAATCGAGACTTCCTGCTATTCTCGCCTTCCGTTTAATCAACTAAACTTCCGCCTCTGCTCGGTTTGCAGGACGTGTAAGAAAGGGCGCTTAATTGAGATTAGGGTGCGTGCATCCCCTTGTGTTCGTTCTCCAGCACGACGTTCAACCTCTGAGGGGGTCGGAGCATGACACCAATAACAGCTCGAGGTAGGGCCTCGTCATACACATAACACAAGCTGACAATGTATGTGCACGCGATGGCACGAAGCGGACGACGAGTCAGATGTAGTCAGAGACCGAATAGATGGATAGAGACGGGGTAAGGTCATTCCAGGTCGAGAGGCATCCTTACATATTGGCCAGCCCTGGACGCACAGATACCGGCGTAACGAAGCCATCATCAACCAGTTTACACTTCTGGGTTCAAGTTGGATACTAGCGGTGCCTTATTCCCCCATTCCTCGGCGCTTATAATACATCTCGCATGCAGTGCTGGTGCTAGAGCTTGATTATATTGGTCATTACAAATTCCTGGTCTTTCTAAGGGAACCGTCAACCCACTGTCTTCAGACTGTCGACAATTTCCTCACTAGTTAGATCTACGAGTGGCTCCTTTTGCAAGTGAGATTTCGTGAACTATATCCAAATCAGTAACTACAATTTCCAATATCCGGGCGGTGCCAACCGTGATCAAAACATCATTTTGACTGAATTGGAGGCTATCCAAAGCAGCTAATATCTTATCTTTCGCGAATCTCTCTGGCTGGTCCTGCACGAGCGATGATGCGCCGCCCAGGAGCTGGAGACAAGACCCGACGGCCGCAATCTCGGCCACATCGCCTTGATAATGATACAAAACCTCGTCAGGGAACCCGAGGCCTTCCGCCAGACTCCCCACAATTTCCGGGGTGTTGAGCATGCCCATGCTCCTCGCCCGCCCGCCCAAGAGCGACACGGCGATGTATGAATCGCGCTCTGCAAATTCGATCTCGCCGATAGTGTTATTGAAGTCGTCCCGAAACGCGACGTGGAACATCTCGGCGAAGGTTGCGTTCGGACGGGAGGAATCCCAGTTGTTGATGAGGGGGAGCGACGGGGTGTCGAGGAGGAGTTTGATCGAGTGGAGGGTGTGGTCGGTGTGGGCGGGGTGGGTGGTTGGAGTGTGGAGGAGAAAGGGAGGGAGGTGTATGGCTAGGGAGGCGGTGGCGAGTGGCGTGGCTTGGATGTGGCGCGCGAGGCGCGCAGCGGTAGAGGGTGGATCTGGGGGGGTGGATTGGGAGGAGGGGTAGAAAAATGGGAAGAGATGAGCTATTTGTGCGTAGTCGTAGGTGTCGGTGTCAGCCATAGTGCATGCTAGTGGAAAGGAAGGTCTGTGACATCACCGTTTCGCTATAGTATCTCCGATCATTATCACCACAGCATGCCCCATTTGAATACTAGGGCGCTTCGCGCTAGTTCAGGGTATTTAGGACCACGCCCGTGATCCAGAAAACTCCCCAAAGGTGGTAACACTCATAAAATACTCTTCTGCCAGACTCAGTGATTGCGGTCCCAGCTTAGGGTACAATCACCCAATGCTTCCACATCTACCTTATACATACCGCCGCCTTGAATTATTCCTGGCCCGCTGACCCAGACTTCAACTTGAAGCCTCCTACGGTGCCTTGCTCTCCCATTCCTCGGTGCTTATAATAGATCTCGCATGCGGTGCTGGTGCTAGAGCTTGGGCTTTTCGAAGTGCGAGATTTGAGTTAGAAATTGGTTAAAGTAGAACTCGATGCACTGGATGATGAGGCGAGATTATACTAGTCGGTACAAATTCCTCGTCTTTCTAGTTAGTTATTGAACCTGTTTATTTCTAGTTGAAATGGCCCGTTTACTGACGACCATTAACGACCCGGGACATGGGGAAATGGCTGTCATGTCCAGTTTACCTAGGTAAATTAACAGCTGGGCTTCATAGACAATTCATGGATCATAGTGCACGTCGAATGTAGTAATAGTTTACTGTTCTAGACCACGCAAACCCGCTGTCTTCAGACTGTCGACAATTTCCTCACTAGTTAGATCTACGAGCGGCTCCTTTTGCAAGTGAGATTTCGTGAACTATGCCCAAATCAGTAACTACAATTTCCAATATCCGGGCGGTGGCTGACCTTAATCAAAACATCATTTTGACTGAATTTGAGGCTATCCAAAGCAGCTAATATCTTATCTTTCGCGAATCTCTCCGGCTGGTCCTGCACGAGCGATGATGCGCCGCCCAGGAGCTGAAGACAAGCCCCGACGGCCGCGATCTCGGCCACATCGCCTTGATAATGATACAAAACCTCGTTAGGGAACCCGAGGCCTTCCGCCAGACTCCCCACGATTTGCGGGGTGGTGAACATGCCCATGCCCCTCACCCGCCCGCCCAAGAGCGACGCGGCGATGTACGAATCGCGCTCTGCAACTTCGATGGGCCCGCGGATAGCGTCATTGAGGTCATCCCGGAACGCGACGTGGAACATCTCGGCGAAAGGTGTGTTGGGACGGGAGGAGTCCCAGTTGTTGATGAGGGGGAGCGACGGGGTGTCGAGGAAGAGTTTGATCGAGTGGAGGGTGTGGTCGGTGTGGGCGGGGTGCATGGTTGCGGTGTAGAGGAGGAATGTGGGGAGGTCTGTGGCTAGGGAGGCGGTGGTGAGTGGGTTGGCTTGGAGGTCGCGGGTGAGGCGTGCGGCGGTGGAGGGTGGGTCTGGGGGCGTGGATTGGGATGAGGGGTAGAAAAATGGGAAGAGGTGAGATATTTCTGCGTCGTCGTTGCTGTCAGCCATAGTGTCTGCTAGTGGAGAGGAATTGGGCGTCGATATTTATATAAGTTTGATTCCGTGGAATGTTACTCAGCGCTGCGCCAAAGACATTTTGAATCCATTCTGATAATCTTGACCTTGATACCTCTAATGTGGATGAGCGGTCTGGCCGTGAGGTGTGCTCTGCCTCGGCGGGTAAAGAGATAATTGTGTTAGACATTGCATTGCGGGAGTAGCCCATTGAAGAATGATTAATGATTCACGAAAACTATTTTGAGCCCTGACCGGATGATTCTTTAACTCCCTGGTGCTTACCCGACCACCACCAAAGTCCGTGAATCAAGAGCTATTCCAACATTTCGCATCCGAGTTATAGCTCTGTTCGTAATAGTGCAATTTAAAGTAAACAAAGTCATATAGATCAAACTTGAAGGAAGTATACCGTATACGTCATAATGCGAACAAATAACCCGACGGAAAAGAAGGCTGTTTAGAAAAAGAAATTCATTCTTACTTCTCTAAGGTATCATTATACCCCTTGGTGTTCTTCATGTAAGTAGCGAGCGTATCAGACTTTCCACCGTCAATAGGTAAGCCGTCAACAACTGCTCTGAGGTGAGGGCCGTCCAACTCTTTCTCCCAGACGAGCAGCGAGTCTGTAGGTGGCTTTCCGGGGATCGGCGTAACAATGACGGGTGAAAGCCCGCCATATATCCCCTCCAATTTCTTCGGCGCGTGGAGCCGCGCGGACACCAGCAGACCCAATGCCCAAAAAATGACCGCAACTGTAGCCACGATCATTGGCAGGAATGCAGCTCCGTACCGGAAGCTGTAGCATGTCGCTTCCTTCCCTCCAGTGCTAACGACCGTAAGCGCCTGACTGCCAAGTCCGGCCCATCCATTATATCCAACGCTGGAGAGGAGAAACGATGCGCCTACTGCTCCACCCCACCTCGTCAATGTCACGTCGCTGAAGTTGGTGGCGCTGAAGTATGCTGGATTGATCATTGCAATGGAAGGGGCGTCGAGACTCGAGACCGAAAGCATGACGGAACCGACTTGAGAGAACGCGGTGCCTGCACTTCCGGCTCCGGAGCTAAAACCACTCGTCGCCCCAAACGCTGAACGTTGGTAAATGAAGTGCTGGAGATCTCCTGTCGCGTTGTCGGCCAACGTGTAGTGTTCAATAAAATCAAATCCATTGAAGCTAGTGTCACCGATATTCGGCGCGTCATGGAGGATATCGAAGTAACTAGCAACAACGAAGTTGAGAGTGCTGGGGAGGTGGGTAATATTGGACATTATATTACCCCCGACGTCGACTTCGAGGGTGGCAGAGACCATGTTGACTGAGGTCGACGTCGCACAAACCATTTCTTTATGTCCCTGCGTGGTGGTTTGATTCTGAATGAATGAACCGCGTAGCTGGTACAGGCGACATGCCGAGGCAGGTTGATTGGTAGATTTTCTAGTCCAAATGGATATGTCGACGTTAAGCGCTTGATGAACTTGCGCCGTGCAATTGCCGGTGATGTACCCAGTGAGGTCCACACTGTCCGATATTGTGCCATTACCCATACTAGGTGGGAACCAACTCTGCGCTTCCGTATCCCAGCTGAATATGCCGTAGGAGTTGTTGAAACTCTGCATGTAACCGTTGGCGTCGACGGTCGATGCATTGAACCAGGGGCGCATCAGTTCCCTCACGCTATCAGCAGCCTGTGCTAGCGGTTCTTGAAATACGGCTGAACCGTGGTACGATGTGAGTCGCTGCGCCTTATACTGCTGGTCCGATAACATGGCGTCCTTCCCGAAATCCAGTACGCCCGAGGGATCCTTCGAGCCGAGTATGCCCACCCACATACATCCCATATCGACCTCCAGTGCAAGCGTCTTGGGAATATCGACCTTTTGCTGGTTGGATAAATTTGGAACTCCAACGATCGCGTATACGCCTGAATCGTGTGGAATAACGGCTAGCCCTCCACTAATTGTGGGCTGAAAAACGGGCTGACCATTTGTACTCATAAAGAAGCTGTTGAGGTCGAATACGGCGGAGCGAGAAGTGTTTAACCGTTGGAGGTATTTGGGCATCAGGATATCACTATCGGTCGAGTTGAGAAGGCGGAAATCCGAGGGGTCGCCATAGGTGGAGTTGTGCCACGATGTACAGACTCTTTCGGTGACATTGACGCCCCAGGAAACATCCGAAGACAAATCGCACCTGTACGAATTAACGGTGCTGGGGTCGGTGCCGTTGATGACATTGGCGGCAACGACAGCGCGCGCGTCGCTCTCGGACTTGATGGATGCAGGAAAATCTTGGAAAGTTGCACCTGGGACAGCGCAGGATCGGAATCCGATAAAACCTATGTCACTTAGACTCACGAAGAGTCCGTAACACAGGGAGAGTACGAGTGCGAGAAGGAGCCATGAGGATGGAGTTGGATCACTTTTCCTACGGAAGAGGCGTTTGGCGATCCATTTGAGCGAGGTTTTGGTTACGGTGGATTTCCCGACAACACGGTTGAGAACGTCGTGTGTTTCCAATGGAGCGATGCGAGGGGAATGCGTGAGAATGATCAGGCCTAGGAGGAACAGGCTACTGTAGGAGAGAATTTGGATTGCAACGCGTGTAATAAACGTGATTTGACCAACAGTCAGCCTGTCCGTAAGTACGAGTAAGTCCTGCATTGAGGGATGGAGCCGAAAAGATGAGACGGAGGAACGAACTTATTGTAGGGACTAGAGACAGGAAATGTCGAAATGCTCGTAACAAGCCAGTCATTTCGTTTCTAAGAGATTTTCCGAGAGATTCGTACCACATTCATTTGTAACACATTCACTCATTTTCCCATGAGGCTCCAAGGAGGTTTAACCACAATTTGAATTACTTAGACGTCAAAGCTTATATGTAAATACGGCCCTGTCCAGATGGTATGTATCTAAAATTAGATGTCATTTACAAACAGCAAATCTTCTCAAAGCAGGCGCCAAGCCAAAAAAGTCCGAGGATATCTATGCATGTAGGAAATAAGGACGTACACTGCCCAATTTTTAGTGGAGATATTTGGATTGCGGTGAAAGAAAGTTGTCATAGGACGGACGACAAACGCTCCACCTCGATTCATGTGCGTGTGCAATCTTGAGTTGAACGTTGAACGTTGAGCGCCAAATATGCATGCCACATATCTAATAAATCATTACGGAGTGTAAGTATATTAGCATCGGCCCAAAAAATGGATACGAATTCACAGTGACATATTAAGCATATACAGTACATTCAAGGATTATACTCACGAAGAGTAAGTATAACAACACAGTGATTCCTTTGACATTTACATTCATGCGCGCCCCGGCACAACAGCCAGGCACAAACATTGAAACAACACCGACACGCCGAGCACTCACTTTCTGTGGGCGAAAATGCTTGAATATGCAGGCCCGTATAAATTGCTTTCGTTGGGCATATCTTCACTCTTAGCTCACTAGTGCATACCCAACAGTACGATGGGAAGAGGTAGAATAAAAGTCGGTGGCATTCGCAATAGTGCCAAAAGCGCATCACCTTCATATCTCCAAAGAGTGGTATGCGGGGACCACAACTGACAACGCTCCTCTGACCCCCCAAGCGTGCGTGCCAGTGCTGATGCAAAGCCGACACCACAAATACATACCCTTATAAAATTAAACTTTCATGATATCGTCAGCGAGATTTATCTGGGTGGAGCCTACTAGTAGTCCTACATATTTCTATAACTGATGGGAAGGCTGGTCCTCCGGCTTCCTAGGCTTTCGGACAACAGCAGTTTTCCGCCTATAGGCTAATCGATTATACTTTCCTTTTTCGGTGGATCCATGATCCATCAAATTTCCTGCCGTTATCAGATTGCATTGCCATGAACTCAGAACTGACACGTTCTTGTGATAAAACTGAATTCAACCATCGCGCTCTAAGTGGTACACATCTTCTTATTCGGGCCTGCATCGCAATATTTCACAGTCAAGCAATGACCTGCACGTCCATTATAAACCGGTAAATTATATTGTTTCCAGACGGGCGGGTGTGAAGATCTGCTGTCACATTACTTGGAAATTGTCTCCACATATGCAGATCATGAGATATTTCACTCCGGAAGGAGTGGGGAGCGGCCTAGTCTGGTCTTGTAAATCGCCGAAGTGATAGGGAACCGTCATAGGCACCCACACGGATCAAGGAGAAAGCGTTAAGAGCACATCGTTTTGACAATGTTTATCATATGTACATAGTTATCGAGAGTCGCTATGTCCAGGCTTGTTTAATGAGATCGGATGCTCTTTCCGCAATGGCATAAACAGGGGCCTGCGTATGACCACACGTTATGAACGGCTGTGGGAGACATGGGAGGAATAAGTATCGAGCTTTCGCCAGACCGTAACCTCGTTACTCACCAGGACAGACCCGTCAACAATACGGAGCCCAGAGGCGCCTTTCACCCGCAAATCAGGGTCGACAACACCGTAATCTGCGTCCTTGGCGGACATGGCTGCTATGCCGACGGCATGCGACGTTGAGAAGGTAAAGTTCCGTATGAAATCGTCTAGCATGTCGTCAGTTGTCGTGTTTGCAGGTGGGATGACTTGCTCCACAAGATAACCTTCCCAGACGGGAGCCTTGAAAAACCTTTGGGCAGCTTTAATCCCTTCTCTCATGGCAATAATATCGAATTCGGATGTATAAAACCCGAGATCAATGAGAGGAGGCCCAAGCGGATCGGTACGGTTCAATGCCACTGAACCACCTATCAATATCGACGTTGAGGGTGAGTATAACCACACGTCATCCACAGAAAGCCTCTACTCACGGGATGCGGGAGTTACGACAACCGGACCCATACCAACGAAATGACCTTGTTGTGCAGGCAGTAAAAATGAAGCGCCACTCTGTAGCAAAGATGATTTATGAGCGGGTTTAATATTGGCATAACATGGCGACATACGCCTGGAACAAGCTCAATGTGAGGTGTGTTCGGCCCAGCGGAAGGGTCATTAAATTTCTTCAAGATTGTGGCAGGGAGACGCCACCAGGCAATAAAATTCGGGCCGCCATCCACGTACGGCCCGGTCCTATTCATCTCCCATTGTGCCAGAGCGATAGCTTGCAAAGTGGCGTTTTGGTGCAAACTGTTATCGGGTATTAGAAGGGGTGAAAAAATGACTGCGAGATCTTATTTACTTATCCAGGGTGTTATTCGAACTAACCGAAAACGAAATCCCACTTGTTGGCTGGTCCGACAGATTTCTGCCAACGCTGGGAAGATGGAGGATGCTGCGGATACCGAGCTCGAGTAATGAATCACGATCGCCAATACCAGAATTTAAGAGGATGTGAGGTGTGTTGATAGGTCCTGCAGACAATATCACCTCCTTCTTAGCGGTTAACTTTCCCTTAAATGAACCTAAAAGATACAGTAAATGTTATCTTCAGGTAGACTAGAAATAACTTGAAGGAGGATGCTTACCAGCGATCTCAACACTATTGAAAGATAGCGTCGAATTAGCTTCGGAAAGTACTCGTGTCACTTTCGTTTCTAGCAGAACATCCAAATTTTCTCGACTTGTGAAGGCGGGACTGAGATATGCTGTAGCAGAGCTGCTCCTTGTACCATTTCCAATGCTGCCTTGATACCATCCTGGAATAGAAACCGAGGTTTAGTTAGAGTCAGTTCGATAATTGCGCTGTACTCACCCAATCCAAGTGGCCGACCAGCATTCATGTCCAAAAGATATGGAAACTCGGAAGGAAGCTCTTTAGTGACATTCAAAACCATGATGTCGATAGGTTGCGGAAATCCAGGCAGGCTGACGAACATCAATCCGTCGAATCCGTGCACTGAGGGATCGAAATCACCCCCAGTGCTATGCCCATCAGCAGGCGGACTCCATCTTTCGTTCTATTAAAATTATCAGAGGAATATAAACTTATCGAAAAAGGAGACGACCTTCAGGATGTAAGGAAGAAGTTTCTTCCAAGACCAACCCGAATCTCCAGTAATGGAAGCCCATCGGTCATAGTCATCTGATGATCCTCGAGTGTAGAACATTGCGTCTGAAATGGCGTGTCTGGTATTTATATCTAGACAGGCGAGATGGACGTACTGTGGGAGCTACTTCCTCCAAGGATATGGCCCCTCGGGTAGTCTATAGTGCGGTTGTTCATTCCAACTTGTGGAACGATCGTATAATTCCAGTCGTAGATTGTACGCTGCAAGTCGAGCGGCAAGGCTGGGACCATTGATGCCAGAACACCCTCATTTCTGCAGATATCATGGAGATACACGTACATGAAATGCATTGCATACGTACGTTGGTCCTGCCTCGACAACTAGAACGTGAAATTTTGGGTTTTCTGTCAACCTGTTGGCGACAACAGCACCAGCTGTTCCCCCTGAGATGATTTCAGAAGACATTAAAAACCAATACATAGTATAAGAACGAACCTCCAATGACAATGAAGTCATATGTCGTTGTTGGCAGTTCATTGACGTGTTGGTACACGGCCGCCAAGGTGGTCGAGTTTAAGACTGAAAATAACAAGCACGTAACTGTAAGTTCGAAGCTTTTCATGGAAAATTTGTGGATGAAGAACCGACTGTTGGTCGAGCACATTATATGGCGCCTGCATATATGGTATACCCCAAGCTATTAACAGCTCTCTGGCTGATTCGCTGGTGCATCTGTCGGCGGTATTCTTCGGAGGTCTGGGTATGTCACTTCATACACCCATGACCGCGACAAATGCGCATAATTGGGACGGTGGCAAGTGGGGGGCTGGTTTGTCGAAGAGAAGTACCGGCAGCTTATAAAGCTGACATCTATGACACCAAGGAGAACAGAAGTATTTAAGGATGTTAGAGCACACGATTTATACACACACGCACGTTGGGTTGCCACCGAAATCACGCCGTTCCTTACCACGACAGACAATTCGGATCCACGTGTTCACGCTGGTATGACTTCTTCGACTGTGTCCATCCTCTAATGGTGGTAGTGGATGAGAAGTGGCGAGAAGACAAAACGTCGAAGAAAATGAACCACGTATGATTTACCTCATTGGCCTTCAGTCCAGCTAGCTGCACCGTGTCTTGTAGCGGAGGAAGGGTGCGTGTCGTAACCTATCATTTGAGCGAAAGTCAAGATGAAATACTTTTGTCTAGCCCTTTCATGTTTTTCGTGTTGATTTCGTGTGTCGTGACTCCTCAGGAATTCGGAAACAAAAATCCAACAATCAGAAAGGACGTGGACGGGCCGGGACGGAGTCGGAGTTTGAACCGATTTAGCCACACGTTCAACGTTGAGGTATGTACATAAATCCGCACGATTTTTCAACACTGACTTAAGTATCCTGGTTGCGGAAAATCGACAAACCCGAAGGTCGAATTCACGGTCGCATGTGGCTCTAGTTGGGTCTGGTTAAATCTGCCTCTCTTGGCGGTTGGGCACTGCTACGTCCTTGTCAGTTATTCCGGACGCACTTCTATGGGCTGTGCATGATCGTAATCCTGAACTGCTGAAGCTACAGCTGTGGAATTGATGCTTCTCACGATAAGAATCGCCCAGTTCTTCAGCTAGCTTCGCCATCCAGTCGGTCCCTTCAGACCTTAATGCCGTCCCGCTCAAGGACTACACCCCAAGACAATCATGCCAGCCAGAAATATGGACCGCCAATGCCTCCAGTGGACGGTTCTCCCTCACCTAGGCCGTCTCGGGCGACTAAATTCGCTTCAGCACTTTCGGGGCTCGTTAACTCTTTTGTGAGACGGCTTCGCAGGAAAAAAACGAAACGCCTCCAGCAGCCAGCGTCAAGTATTCTCACTGTGCTACCGATCGAGTTGATTATCGAGGTTATGAAGCACCTAGGTTGTAGAGAGGTGTTACGGCTGCGACAGGTATGCATGTGAACATTTGCTTCTCTCCAGGCAGGCTGGTACTGAGCTTATGATTGACTTGCGAGCTGCTGCGCGCGCTTTCTGCGACAAGGCTAGTCTGGGAGAACTTGGTACAACGGACCGCCTTGGATTCAGAGGTCCCACTAAAACTTGAACGCCCGCTTAAACTCTATTCTGCAGTCCAACTCGAAGGTCTGGCGTTGCAATGGAGACGAGTAGATCTAGGCTGGACAAGGCCTCCAGAAAGATGCCAAGTTCCTCAACGCGACATTCGGACCAATGGTGCTGTCAATTTTTACTTGGTAGAGGGAGGTCGTTGGCTTTTGATCGCGACTCGCAATGGCGCAATCGTCTATTACGACCTTGAAGACCCCCGCAGTCATGAAACTACCCTAATCCGCGATCAACTTACACCAGAACTGGAACAAGACAAGTTTACCTCCGTTTTAATGGATGTAGATCTCGACACCAAAGCTCCTGTACTCACCTTCAATCTTGGTCTATCCATAAGGCGACAAGGTATTATAGATAGATTGATACCACTGGACGACGAATGACTTACAGGTATCGTTCATCAGGACATTCTGCCCAGCCTAGTATCTCCTTAATTCAGGTGTGGAACGTGCACCTTGTCGTCGATTCCAACGGTCGTGGAACAAGTCTAAGGGTGACGAATCTAGCTTCATTTCCCGGAGAAACTCATAGTTATCTGTATGCGATCTCTTTGCTCGGCAAGGCCATTTCATACGGGGTAATGTCTGCAAACGATTTTCCTGGTCATGTTGCTATTGTAGACTGGGCTGAAGCCCAGTTGCATTGCCGTACACACGAGAAATCGCTGTCTTATAACAAATTGGTAATTCATACGAGTCTAGAACCAGTGAGTGATTTACTTATACTATGTGCTTCAGCAAATCACATATCGAACTACCGGGATGCGCGCTGACTTGCAACAACAGAGAAAGATACGGCTCCTTCCTGGCAGGAGGCTCTTAACGGCGTATGGCCCATCTCTCCACATCTACGATCAGTTGTCCGCCCAAAGAACGAATCATAAACTTCCAATTGACACGGAACCCAGTTATACACCACACATCTGGTCAACTTATCTTCACGAGCTCAACGACGAAAGCCTCTCCAAGCCATTCCTAGCTTTCCGTACAGACAATATAAGGCTGGTGGTGTGCAGTCGGTCAACCGTTTACGGAATTATAGTTCCATCTATCGGAAATGCCGTTCATCCCAACTATCAGGCAAAGGTCGTGAAATTGATGGACTACCGTCCAGGGCCCATGTACTGCCGCCCCCGCTTTGGATACCACCACGCCATTATTCCTGGAAATTCCCCTCAAGTTTTTACTTTGAATTATTCATGGCCTGATGAACCGGATTTCCACCCACCCATACAGTTGGTCAAACAATTTTCTTGCGACCGATGGTGCCCCTTGGACTTGGAGCCGACCATGGACGAGCAGTCGGGCCGTGCGGTCGTGTCCGCCTTGTCTGGTAGGAAGCTCGTAGTCTTAGAATTTGCATCGGATCGTATTGAATAGGATTTGTTCTGTGGGGATTAAGGGATTCGAGGCTTTGTGCCCTGGATTACTGCTCTTGAAGATGATTGCCAGTGAGACAATGCCGAACGGTTTAAGCCTCGTGATATCGACGGTGTTGGGTAAGGAAAGGATTAAGAGGTTGCTCCAAGCCTTTATATCCAGAACCAAAGGTTAGAAAGTGGTGGATAACGTTCAACGACTAAAGCAGAGCTGCGCACTGAACTGTAAACCGCAGTTAGGGGTTCCGATCTGAACATATCTAATCTAATCTACATTTTCTATGTGACAGCGTGACGACGCTCCACAGCCACCGCTTAGCACACCGCCACCTTTCCTTCAACCGACTCATCGACCTCCTCCCTACTTTACCTCCGCCTATCGAGGCATTACCGGCTACGAGCCCCCTCAGATTGCCTAGGAACGCAAGAAGAAGAGAAATGGCTGCAGCTGTATCTCCATTTGCCCGTAGCTCTGCCTTTGAAGAGAGTCTTCTGTCGGCGAGGGAACAGACGGTGCGTCCTAGCTCGGATCCACGCCTTCCATCAGAGTGACGCTTGCGAACCGATATACTAACTGATATGGCTTGGAATTAGATCGAAGAAATGTATAGTGTCCCAGAGAGCTTCCTGGAGATTGAGGTTAGAAATCCACAGACACATGGTGAGTCATCCGACCTCTCCGTTCGTCTTGATTCAGCCGAGAGAATAATACTGACTTTCGCCTCTGTACAGGCTTTGGAAGGAAAATGTACACCGACTACGAGATCGTATGCAAAGTGCGTCGTTTCCTTGCATATCTGAGTAATATGAGATTCTTATCACTCCTCTGCGCTGCGCAGACCAATATCCCTGCCTTCAAGCTTCGCCATTCTCTTGTCCGACGGCGCTACTCTGACTTCGAAGCCTTCCGCGATATCCTTGAGCATGAATCTACACGGGTTAATATCCCGCCTCTTCCTGGAAAGGTTTTCACGAACCGATTCTCCGAGGAAGTTATCGAGAGCAGAAGAGAGGGTCTGGAGAGATTCCTGAGCATAGTTGCAGGCCACCCACTTCTTCAGGTGCGTATGATTGTTTCTGGTACCGAGGGGCGACGTTGGAGGCCGGATTGGGCTGAACTGGATAGCCATACGCTAATGCATCGCCTCGATTCCTTTCTAGACTGGAAGCAAGGTTCTATGCGCCTTCCTTCAAGACCCAGCCTGGGATAAGGCACAGTGGGTCTAATGCGCCTTTCGGTCCACGCACGCGACACGGGAGATCATAGGAAGCTGCAGTGTCCGTGAAGCGAAAGAAACCTTTTGTACTTGTATTTCACAAGACACGGTGACGACACCGACGATGTACGAAACATGGATCATCCATTTGGTTGCCTTCTTAACCTTCTCTTTTCTTGATCAGTTTCTGTGAGTGAGCGTTCCTCACGGATTTCTGTTTTGTTCCATACTTTTCTATTTTTCTCCGTGATGGCTTCTTTTCTTTTTGGGTATCAATTCGCTCAAGCTCTCGGTTTCTCTTTCTTTATCGCCCTGCCTTACTTTCTTTCCCTCGCCTGGGTCGCACATTCAGCTCGCTACTGGGCCCTTCTACTCTCGCCTTGCGCATGCGCACACACAAGCACAGGCTGTGTTTCTAGTTATCTCTTCCACCTGTACCTACACATTCTCCTGCCTCTCAATTCCATCACATTTTACGGATCTACATTCTGGATGTCGAGAGCCATGATTCACCTATGCAGGGGCATTCGCGATAAAAGATCGATCACGATCGAAACTATTGACTTCCGATAGTGTACGAAAAGATAGGCGGGTTAACATGACGAAAAGATTTTCGTCGCCTATATTTATAGAACTAAAGTAAACGATAAGACGCCTGGATATGCGAGATAACAAGGCCAGGCATCTCGACTTGGAGTTAGAGAGCTCTGACGCCGGTCCATATCATGGGATCGCGCGGCCGTCATGACAAACCGCCTGTCGATATGTTTCAAACGCCGGCTTGAAATTGTGCCCCGTCATGTAAGTACGTCCAAGTTGATACCAGTTTAGTGGATTACTAGGATCTAAAGTAAAATATGAGGGACGAACCGAAGTCTGGGACATCAAAATTGTTAGCGTACCAACTTGCAATTTGCTCCAAATATTCAATGTCGACTACATTCGGGGTTATTGTACAATGGTGTTGCGCGTGCGCACTTCATTCCCGAGATCGTTTACTGCTGCGCTATGGTGTTGAAATTTCTGCGTGAAAACCGATTCAATAAAAGGAATTTATAATATACTTACGCATTCAATGCTGTAAGAAGCGTGATAGGCCGCTGACTGCGAGTCGAGAGTTAACTCCTCAAGGCTGCCAGTTCATCCACCTCCCATAAGGCCCACCAGACCTTGCCCCACAAGCTTCCGATTCCTGTGGAACTGAATGGTCGTCTGCAGCTCTGGATATTGTGGAGAAAGGATCGAGTGACACTCGTCCACTTCTGTTTTCACGACGTTGGCTAAACTTTCGCCCAGGGGATTATTTGCGCTGCGCTGCATTGTCTTTAGTTAGGTTCAGCGCGCGATAGAGAGATCGCAGCTCGTGCATCAGCTCCGGGTGAGTGTTTGATGAGTCTTTGCCATCATACAAGACTTGGATTACTTGGATGACAGACAAGGCCTGCGGTAGCGAGGATATCGCCAAGTCACAAGTGAGCCGAATGAGAAGGAAAGGATTAGCACGTTGATGAGTAGGAAGTGGACCCAGATACACCTCTTGGTAGATTCACTATTTGAGGCACGCCTACCCTTAAGATCCTAGCATCGCTTTAGAATTCGACAAGCCGGTGTATTTTTATGAATAGGTCGAGGGATTCGAACGTTGACAAAATCAGATTGTTACCAACATTGCGTTTGCATTGCGTCGCTATTGGGCGTGGAGCAGTCGAATATAGCCACCCTTGGGATATATGTGGTCGGGGACGTCCAATGCGGCGCCATGCGCGTGTTAACGTTATAGCGTCGCAGGGAACATGGAAGTTGGTTTGATGCCAGTGGCAGTTGTCAAGATGCACAGCCACGTGAACTGTGGGAATCAGATAATTCGCCTGAATCAAAAATCTTATCTCCCTCCCGACTTTTTTTTCCGACTTTTCTTCGCCCACATTTGAGGATACAGATCCGGTATGGACTCGAAATTGTACGAAAGTCTTCAGTATCTCATCTGATCTCGCAGAAATGCTTTTTCTTCCAGGTTCATCTTCCCTATCCAAACCAAAACGCGATGGACTTTTACGTGACATCCAATGGGTATGCCCACACATCACCGCTGTCGACGCGGTTTGGGTGCATCTGGTGCAGTGTAGAAACGAGAGTCTGGAGGAAGAGTTGAAGGATGTTGGTTCACCATTTAGAATCGTGTTGGATCGACTTTTGGAGTACGGAGACCACATTACTTTGGAGGGCACCACAAACGCGATCGCGACTGGAACCAATGTCGCCTACGTCCTTCCAAGACCGGGATCTGTTTCCCCGTGGTCCAGCAAAGCGACAGATATCGGGGCATTATGCAAGCTCGGGGATCATGTGGAACGAATAGAACGTGGAACGGCGTTCGTCTTCACGACTGCAAACGGCCAACCTGTGACGGGACAAGACGTTGCGGCATTTTCGCACCTCATCCACGACCGCATGACTCAAGTCGTCAAACTTTCACGTCCTCAAGATTCCGAGATATTCCTCCATGATAAAGCGAAACCTCTTCGATTCGTTGATCTCAAAACTTCCGACGACGCAAAGGCGAGATTGGTGTCTGCGAACACAGAGTTGGGTCTCGCCCTTGCTCCTGACGAAATCAATTACCTCATCGACGCCTACGTGTCTGGAGACTGTGCCATGAACCGTAACCCAACGGATGCCGAATTGTTCATGTTCGCTCAAGTCAACTCCGAACACTGTCGTCACAAAATCTTCAACGCTTCATGGACGATCGACGAAAAACCTCTGTCTTCCTCCCTTTTCAACATGATTCGTAACACTGAAAAGATCAGCGGGAAGGGTACCATCTCTGCATATTCTGACAACGCTGCCGTTCTGGAAGGTAGTGCTGCGCCCCGCTTCAGCGTCTCTGGACAGCTTTATCAATCGAAACAGGAGGATATGCCTATCTTGATCAAGGTCGAGACCCACAACCATCCAACGGCGGTCTCGCCCTATCCTGGAGCAGCTACGGGATCCGGAGGGGAGATTCGCGACGAAGGCGCTGTTGGACGGGGATCAAAGCCCAAAGCGGGCCTCGCTGGATTTACTGTATCCAATCTGCTTATTCCGGGGTACGAACAGCCTTGGGAGACCGACTTTGGTCGCCCTACCCATATCGCCTCAGCTCTCGATATCATGATCGAGGGTCCATTAGGAGCGAGTGCTTTCAACAACGAATTCGGCCGACCAGCCCTGGCAGGCTACTTCCGCACGTTTTCGGAGAGCGTTCCTCTCTCGCGCGACGGCCAGCTTCGCGAGGTGCGGGGATACCACAAACCTATCATGATCGCAGGGGGATATGGCAATGTGCGACCACAATTCTCCAAAAAGTCGTCGATTACTCCGGGAGCGAAGATCGTGGTGTTGGGCGGGCCAGGCTTGCTCATTGGGCTAGGAGGTGGTGCGGCGTCTAGCCAGGTTTCTGGGGCGAGTTCGGCCGAACT